>JAYESA010000006.1:54296494-54896494 GCA_036927795.1 Iris macrosiphon
TTATATTTTTTTATGATTTTGGGAGTGTGTAATTTAACATCAACTCCTTGAAACCATGGCCTCCAAACCCTTAGACCAATGTAATTCTCATAATTTTATTAAACCCATTCGAACCCTAGCCCATTGAAATATCTCCATAGCAAGCCAAGGCCTTTTTCCTAGTGTTGACCAAGGTCAATATATTCTAGGTCAAACCCAACATATATATATATATATATATATATATATATATACATATTCCTTTTCCTTTTTTTTCTTTTTCCTTAAACCCCCAACCCTAACTCAGCCGATCCCCTTCCCATCACTGTTCATCACCTCTCGGTTCCCGTCGCCGCCTGATCGAAGACTCGTCGGACTCATACCTGAGACCACCGCCAATCCCTACCAACCCGCTGTGACGACCGATGATCCAACCGACCCGAGCACCTGCACTTGCATCCCCAGCCCGTCGAACACCCGCGCCTGACTGACCCGCCGGAGCCGCAGTCCTCGTTGAATACCCCGACCGTCTCGACCTCTTCTCCACGTTCTTTCTGTCGATCTCCCCTGTCCGACCCGCTGCGTCGATCGGAGCATCCCGCTTGTCCACCTCGACTCGTCCCCGCGGGCTAGACCGGACCCAACTGCTCGACCGCCGAGCACCGTTGCTGTCAACTGGAGCAGCAGCGACTCGACCCAACTGCTCGACCGCTAACGCTTGGAGCTTGACCCC
Source organism: Iris macrosiphon (assembly GCA_036927795.1). Lineage (NCBI taxonomy): Eukaryota > Viridiplantae > Streptophyta > Magnoliopsida > Asparagales > Iridaceae > Iris > Iris macrosiphon. Next base: position 54,297,207 of record JAYESA010000006.1, read on the forward strand.
GCACCGGAGCCGAACGTCGCACCACTGCTGAAGCCAGAGCCCGCCTATCCTGACTCGCCGGAGCGCCTGAACAGCGGTTCTGCTGCCCAGTCCGACTGTGCACCCCCGTGCACGACGATCAGCCCCGTCTCGTCATCTCCACCCCGTCCACGCACGCAGGTTTGACGTGAACCTAATCTCGTTTGAGTATGCATGTACGTATGTTAAGCATTAGTATATGTATATATCGGTATATACATGGATGTATGTAGTTGCATACGTATAGGTATATAGATATTATATGCTCTCAAATAATATCTATACGTACGTACATATATGTATTATATGTATCCTAGTATGTATATTTAATAATTATACACATGGTATAAGTTTTGATAGTATATATGTGCATAGTATAATTGATTAGTATGTATAAGTATACACATATGAACATGTATAAGGTAAACTCTAATAAGTAGCTAAATGCACATATCTATTAAATTGTAATTAGTAGTGTTGATGCTTATGATAAATAGTAATAGGCATTATATGCCCGTGAACTAGGTGACACTAGCAAAATTATGGATACCCATAGCTATCTTGACAGGTGACCCTGTAGCATATTAAAAGACTGCCATATGTACATCAACGTACTGGCAAGACCGTACCATTGATTGTCTATTATGCACAGCAACGACAAACGTGATCACCCTAGCATAGTCCCTAAGATCATGGTGTTGATTGTGTATTATTGTAATGTCTGATGCAATATTACGTTTATGATATATCTATAGGACTGTTAGATTATTCAGACGATCTCTTGGAACCCGGACATTGGTATTACCAGCTAAGGACCACAGGCAAGTACATTCTCTTACAGTTTCCATTATATTAATTATCTCTATAACTCTTGTTGTATAGCGTACATGACTCTGACACTATTGTTTACACGAGTTGGCATCATTGAGACCTGTCACGAGGAGTCGTGATTTGGAATCCATCGTGCTAGCTGGGGAAAAACGAGGAAATATTAGTAGCTTATGTGATCATACCCAACTTTATATGCATCATAGCTCACCTACACCTCACGTCGGTGCAGCCTTACCATTACATGCCTCATCGCTGTAACATGTGGTTAGCCTGACCTGTTAGGGATGATCGCTAATCAATGTTATGAGTCATATAGTCCCAAGTCGATCACATGATATGCTGATGTTTCACACACTTAGTTAGATGATTCTTGACATGTATCTTAGTATATTGATCTTGCATTTCCACATGTTCTAGTTACTAATCTTGTACACACTTACATACCAGTTCATTGTTTTTGCGTGTACTTGTAGTTCTATTCATTGCTATATGGATATTGATGATGATGTTCCAGTATTTCTTATTCCAGCATTTTCTTTATTCCAGTATTCTTATTGCCAGTATTTCCTATTTGTCTTGTATTTCTTTACACTGTGTTATAGTTTTTATCAATATATGTGGAACTGCGATTAGAGGTGTATTTTGTTCCAATCCTGACTGGATATTTTTTCTAGAGGATCTTGAGGAGTTCTGTACCACACACTACGGATCAGGTATAGAAGCAGATTATGCACCAGAGATTCTAGAGGAGACTATGCCTTTAGATGAGACATTACCTGCAGCTATCTAGATAGTATTTATTTATGCTTTGAGACTTATTGAGGTTATTTTAGTTTATGTTTAGACTTATGTCAAGTTTAAATTTAGACTTGTGGAGACTTTGTGTTGGACAGCTAGACTGCGATTATCTTTATGTTTGAGACATGGTATTTAACTATGTCATTTCCTCTTATCTTTTATCGTGCCTTTTACCTTATAGTTATTGTGATTGAGTTTACATTGTGAGATATATATTTTTCTCCCTATGGAAATAGATATCATTGACAGGTGTTTAGTTACATTAGTACTCATTGTGACCTAGACAGCGTTCTACTGCCGATGCTGCGGCGTAGGCTGGACGTACCCATGCTCTCGTGCCCCTATACCGGGTGCGGGTTGTGACACATTTTTAGTGGTGGCCTATGCAGGTCAAGTTTCGCAAGTTATGCGATATCGTGGTAGTGCGACAACTTAGTTGTACTGCTACGAGCCTGCAATAGGATATAGAAAATATGATTTTTGATGAGAGTATGCTCAATCACACTAGGAGATTCTGATATTCACAATGCTATTCTAATTGATTGCTTCATTAACATTTTACTGACCTTCCTTGATAATATCGTATCTATCACCTTAAATTGATTCTTTTGATCTGTATTCAGGATGTCGCCGAATACTAGATCCATGAGAGTGGGATCAGCAAATTCAGAGAGGTTTGCCACCTCTCAACCTGACGAACAAACACCAGGAGTTCCTCCTACCTCTCCTATTCGTGTGGGAGTATCTACAGCTAACGGGATTCCTCCTCCACCTATTCAGAGGATCGCCCCAGCTATGACGGACAACCACCGACACCGATTCCCGGAGGATTGCCCACTGATGGGGCACAAATGTTCGCACTAATGTAGGGCATGCTAGAGGCCCAAAGAGTAACAGCAGAAGGTCAGCGTGTTCAAGATGAAGCACAGAGAGTACAAACAGAAGCACACCAGGCGCAAACAGAAGCACACCAGGCGCAAACAGAACTGATAAGAGATAGCATGGAGAATGCTCATCAGGTGGCTCTCTAGGCTGTGGAGAGAGTAGCACGACACCCGCAACATCAGGGTCAACAACAACAGAGGCCCGGTACCATAGTGGACTTTAAGAGGATGATGCCTCGAGAGTTCAAGGGCACAGAAGGAATACTCTATGCTGATGAATGGTTAGAGGACATAGAGAAAAACTTGCACTTATCACAGATCCCAGAGATTCTTCAGATAGAGGCTGCTGGCAGTCAGATGTTTGATATCGAACTGACATGGTATCATACAGAGCTGAGACTCACCACTGAAAGACTTACTTGGGAGGACTTTAAGGAGCTCTTCAAGGAGAAATTCTTTCCTGACGTAGCCTTGGGAGCATTAGAAAGTCAGTTCCATGACTTAGTCCAAGGAGGTATGTCAGTCGACGAATATGCCGCATTGTTTTGCCGATTGAGTTGATTTGCACCTTCGATGATTCGAGATCCAGGAGACAGAGAACAAAAATTCAGAAAGGGATTGAATAGGGAGATTAAGTCTCATACTTCGGGATAACGCACTGCTACATTTGAGGGTATTCTGTTGGATGCCCAGATCTCTGAAGACGACTTGGACCTCAGGCCCAAGAGAGGACATGATACTTCTGGAGAAATATGTGGTAACACAAGACTGGCCAAGCGCCCACACCACCACCACCACCAATAACAACAGAGGCCGTACCAGCAGCAACACCAGCAACAGGCACCAGTTCGAGGACATATTCAGCAACAGCAACCACAGAGACAAAATTAGCTTCTTGCCCCATGTTCGTATTGCAGAAAGATGGGACATACAAGAGACATATGCAGAAAAAGGTTGGGCACTTGCTTGTCGTGTGGATCAGCAGCACATCAACTGAGAGAATGCCCAGCTATTCAGACTCGCCAGGGAGGAGCAGTAGCTCAGAGAGGACCAGCCAGAGCACCTATTATACTAGGAGGCTAGCAGAGAGGACCTCCATTTCCACCACAGCAGCAGAGGTTTGCTCAGCACCAGCAGCAGCAGCAGAGAGGAGCACCACTGGGACGAGCTTACGCCATGACTACTGAGGAGGCCGAGCCAGTTGGAGACATGATTTTAGGTTCAGTTTACTCGATTCTATTCCAGCACTTGCATTATTTGATTCTGGTACTTCCTATAGTTTCGTATCTGTATCTTATACCCTTAAACATCGTTTAGAAATGGAACCATTAGATAGGACTTGCAAGATCACGACAGGAGGAGGCATTATCCTAGTCCATGATTGTTGCAAGGATCGGAGAGTGTCATTGGAAGGTCGAGAGTTGAGCGTGAGTTTACTCGTCATGCCACTTCCGGGATACGATATTGTACTCGGAATGGACTGGATGAGTAAACACCATGCTTCTATAGATTGTCGCGAAGGCAGAGTAGTATTTTGACCACTAGGAGAGTCAGAGTTCGAGATTGACAGGGGAGCAGAGGAGCGGAGCAGAGGCACTTTTTTCGGAGCCAGGATGGAATAAGAGGAGTTACCACATCCACTTATTGCGGAGTTCCTGGATGTATTTCCAGAGGAGTTTCCCGGGTTACCGCCAGACCGAGATATTGAATTCTCTATAGAATTGATACCAGGAGTGGAGCCCATTTCGCAACATGTCTATAGAGTTAACAACAACGAGTTAGTAGAACTGAAGAAACAAGTAGAGGAGCTACAAGACAAAGGTTTCATTAGGTCCATTTCATCGCCATGAGAAGCACCGATATTATTCGTACCAAAGAAGGATGGTACGGTACACATGTGTATCGATTATAGAGTTTTGAATAACCTCACTATCAAGAACAAATACCCGCTGCCGAGGATAGATGATCTTTTCGATCAATTGAGCAGAGCGAAGGTGTTTTCAAAAATAGACTTGAGGTCAGGCTATCACCAGGTGAAGGTTAGGAAAGAAGACATACCGAAGACCGCCTTTCGGACCAGATATGACCAGTTTGAATTTACAGTAATGCCGTTTGGTTTAACCAATGCACCAGCCGTATTTATGAACTTGATGAACAAGGTGTTCCACCAATACCTTGACAAGTTTGTAGTGGTGTTTATTGACAAAATTCTAGTATATTCGAAGACCCCAGAAGAGCACGAAGAGCACCTGAGGATGGTCTTAGAGACTCTCAGAGAGAGAAGTTGTACGGAAAGCTTTCAAAGTGTAAGTTCTTCCTTGACAAGGTAGAATTTCTTGGACACATGGTGACAGGTAACGGAATCTCAGTTAACCCGAAGAAGATAGAGGCAGTGGAGTCATGGACTACCCCTAGTATGGTAGGAGAAATCAGGAGCTTTCTCGGACTAGCAGGATACTACAGAAGATTTATACAAGACTTCTCCAAGATTGCAGAACCAATGACTAGGCTGACCAAGAAAGATATGGAATTTGTCTGGACAGAGGAATGTTAAGCCGTATTCGATGAGCTGAAGAGGAGATTGACGACATTGCCAGTTTTGACATTGCTGTAAGGGACAGGTGGATTCACTATCTACAGTGATGCTTCAAGAAAAGGTTTGGGATGCGTTCTTCAACAACACGAGAAAGTAATTGCCTATGCTTCAAGATAATTACACCCTCATGAAAAGAACTACCCCACTCATGATTTAGAGTTAGCGGCAGTTATCTTTGCCCTAAAGCTGTAGAAGCACTATATGTACGGAGAGCGTGTGGAGATCTTCACAGACCATAAGATCTTGAAGTACATGTTTACACAGAAGGAGCTGAACATGAGACAGAGAAGGTGGTTAGAGTAGATGAAAGACTTTGATATCTCATTATAGTACCATCTAAGAAAGGCTAACGTAGTCGCCATGCCTTGAGCAGGTATCCAATGGCTATGTGTTTGACTTCGGATAGACATTTATTAGCTGATCTTAAGAGCTTAGGAATTAAAGTATTAGTTTCAGGAGCTGAGATTCAGATGTGGGGATTGCAGATACAATCAGAGATGATGGACATAATTAGAGCTATACAGTATGATGATGAGACTCTAAGGAATATTAGAGCACAAGTTCAGACAGGATTGATAGACGACTTCACTATTGCGGATGATGGATCCTTACGACATGGCACGAGGATGTGTGTGCCAAGTGGGGAGATGCGCGAAAAAGTTTTACAGGAGGCACACCGCTCTCAGTACTCGATGCATCCCGGAGCCAACAAGATGTATCAAGATTTGAGAGAGCATGTATGGTGGTATGGTATGAAGCGTAAAGTAGCACGCTTCGTATCCCGATGTTTAGTGTGCCAACAGGTAAAGGCAGATCGATAGAGGCCAGGAGGATTGCTTCAACCTTTACCCATTCCAGAATGGAAGTGGAAGCACGTGACTATAGATTTTGTTTCGGGACTTCCTCGTTTTCCAGGAAGAAAGGACGCAATTTGGGTCATCGTAGATAGGTTGACCAAATCAGCCCACTTCTTACCTTTCAAAGTGGGTACATCGACGGAGAATCTAGCAGAGACGTACGTGCAACAGATTGTTAGATTATATGGAGTTTCTGTGAGCATTGTCTCCGATCGGGATAGTCGTTTCACTTCCCATTTCTGGAGGAGTCTGCAGTCTAGCTTAGGCACTCAGCTCAAGTTCAGTACTGCGTATCACCCTCAGACAGACGGGCAGTCTGAAAGGACTATTCAGACTCTTGAAGATATGCTACGCACTTGCGTATTGGATCTAGGAGGTTCTTGGAAGGATCATCTACACTTGGTAGAGTTTGCTTACAATAACAGCTACCAAGCCAGCATTGAGATGTCACCATTCGAGGCTTTATATGGACGAAGATGTCGTACACCTTTATCTTGGGATGATGTCGGAGAAAGAGCCTTGTTAGGACCAGAAATGGTCGTGGATGCAGCAGAGAAGGTAAAACTTATCAGAGACAGACTGCGAGTGGCGTATGACAGGCAGCGGCATTGGGCCGATAGCCACCGTAGACCCCTAGAGTTTTAGGTATTGGTTTGATTTGTTTTGGTTTGTGATTGTTTTGTTTAGTTGGTGTTAAGATTGTTTGTTCTAGGTTGGCGATTTGGTGTTCCTACGGATTTCTTCGACACGGGGCACGATTTGTTTTGGCAGAGGCGAAAAGCTTAGTCTACGATACATCGGGCCCTTCAGTATTCTTGCAAGGGTCAGTGCAGTGGCCTATAGACTTGACTTGCCGCCTGCTCTAGATGGAGTGCATGACGTGTTCCATGTGTCACAACTGAGATAACAGATCTAGTCACGTACTAGACCACTCGGAGATCGAAGTTGGACCGACACTCAGCTATCCTGAACAACGCTTTGAGATCTTGGATCATAGAGAGAAGGTATTGGGGAACCAGACTATTCCCTTGGTTCATGTTGCATGGAGAAATCACTCTCCAGGAGAATCAATTTGGGAGAGAGAGGACAAAATACGCGAGTAGTATCCGTATCTCTTCGAGACTTGAGGTATAATTCCTTGTTTGATTGTTGTTCTTGTGCTAGTCTATTTTAATTTCGAGGATAAAATTCTTTTAAGGAGGGTAGACTTGTCACCCTCACTTTTCAGATTAAGGGTATTTTCATCTTTTCGTAATTAATGAGTAAATAATTGCATGATAATTAATCTTATTTAAATTACTGTGACTTTATTTGATTGTTGTGCTTTACCGTTGCTTCGATAATTAGAGTGCTGCACTAGCCCCTGTCTTCTAATAGATTTTACACCTTGTCCTAGATGTGCCAGACTGTTAATTGATGCTTGTGTCCCACTAAAATCAGTCCTTTGTACTTCTATTTTAATTATAGAATACCTCCTTGCACTTATTTAATTAATTAAAACAATAAATCTATTTTGTGCAATTTTCTAATTGTTGGGCACTCTTATGCCCAAGTGTATATAGGTGTCCACCCGTTGGACACGACACGTAATATGAACCCATTTCTATTTTATTATATTTTTTTATAATTTTGGGAGTGTGTAATTTAACATCAACTCCTTGAAACCATGGCCTCCAAACCCTTAGACCAATACAATTCTCATAATTTTATTAAACCCATTCGAACCCTAGCCCATTGAAATATCTCCATAGCAAGCCAAGGCCTTTTTTCTAGTGTTGACCAAGGTCAATATATTCCAGGTCAAACCCAAAACCAACATATATATATATATATACACATATTCCTTTTCCTTTTTTTTTCCTTAAACCCCCAACCCTAACTCAAGCGATCCCCTTCCCATCACTGTTCATCACCTCTCAGTTCCCGCCGCCGCCTGACCGGAGACTCGCCGGAGTCATACCTGAGACCGCCGCTAATCCCTGCCAACCCGCTGTGACGACCGGTGATCCAACCGACCCGAGCACTTGCACTTGCGTCCTCGGCCCGTCGACCACCCGTGCCTGACTTACCCGCCGGAGCCGCAGCCCTCGTTGAATACCCCGACCATCTCGACCTCTTCCCCATGTTATTTCTGTCGATCTCCCCTGTCCGACCCGCTTCATCGACCGGAGCATCCCGCTCGTCCACCTCGACTCGTCCCCGCGGGATAGACCGGACCCAACTGCTTGACCGCCGAGCACCGTTGCTGTCAACCGGAGCAGCAGCGACTCGACCCAACTGCTCGACCGCCGATGCTTGGAGCTTGACCCCGCACCGGAGCCGAACGCCGTACCGCTGCTGAAGCCAGAGCCCGCCTTTCCCGACTCGCCGGAGCGCCTGAACACCGGTTCCGCTGCCCAGTCCGACTGTGCACCCCCGTGCACGACGATCAGCCCCGTCTCGTCATCTCCACCTCGTCCACGCGCACAGGTTTGACGTGAACCTAATCTCGTTTGAGTATACACGTACGTATGTTAAGCATTAGTATACGTATGTATCGGTATATACGTGGATGTATGTAGTTGCATACGTATAGGTATATAGATATTATATGCTCTCAAATAATATCTATACGTACGCACATATATGTATTATATGTATCCTAGTATGTATATTTAATAATTATACACATGGTATAAGTTTTGATAGTATATATGTGCATAGTATAATTGATTAGTATGTATAAGTATACGCATATGAACATGTATAAGGTAAACTCTAATAAGTAGCTAAATGCACATATCTATCAAATTGTAATTAGTAGTGTTGATGCTTATGATAAACAGTAATAGGCATTATATGCCCGTGAACTAGGTGACACTAGCGAAATTACGGATACCCATAGCTATCTTGACCGGTGACCCTGTAGCATGTTAAAAGACTGCCATATGCATATCAATGTATTGGCAAGACCGTACCATTGACTGTCTATTATGCACAGTAACGACAGACGTGACCACCCTAGCGTAGTCCCTAAGCTCACGGTGTTAATTGTGTATTATTGTAATATCTGATGCAATATTATGTTTATGATATATCTATAGGACTGTTGGATCATTTAGACAATACCTTGGAACCCGGACATTGGTATTACCAGCTAAGGACCACAGGCGAGTACATTCTCTGACAGTTTTCATTATGTCGATTATCTCTATCACTCTTATTATATAGCATATATGACTCTGACACTATTGTTTACACGAGTTGGCATCATTGAGACCTGTCACGAGGAGTCATGATTTGAAATCCATCGTGCTAGCTGGGGAAAAACGGGGAAATATTAGTAGCTTATGTGATCATACCCAACTTTACATGCATCATAGCTCACCCACACCTCACGTCGGTGCAGCCTTACCATTACATGCCTCATCGCTGTTACATATGGTTAGCCTGACCTGTTAGGGATGATCGCTAATCAATGTAATGAGTCATATAGTCCCAAGCCGATCATATGATATGCTGATGTTTCACACACTTAGTTAGATGATTCTTGACATGTATCTTAGTATATTGATCTTGCATTTCCACATGTTCTAGTTACTGATCTTGTACACACTTGCATACCAGTTCATTGTTCTTGCGTGTACTTGTAGTTCTATTCATTGCTAGATGGATATTGATGATGATGTTCCAGTATTTCTTATTCCAGTATTTCTTTTATTCCAGTATTCTTATTGCCAGTATTTCCTATCTGTCTTGTATTTTTTTATACTATGTTATAGTTTTTGTCAATATATGTGGAACTGCTGTTAGAGATGTATTTCGTTCCAATCTTGATTGGATATTTTTTCCAGAGGATCTTGAGGAGTTCTGTAACATACACTACGGACCAGGTATAGACGCAGATTACGCACCAGAGATCCTAGAGGAGACTATGCCTTTAGATGAGACATTACCTGCAGCTATCTAGATAGTATTTATTTATTTATGCTTTGAGACTTATTGAGGTTATTTCAGTTTATGTTTAGACTTATGTCAAGTTAAAATTGAGACTTGTGGAGACTTTGTGTTGGACAGCTAGACTGCGATTATCTTTATGTTTGAGACATGGTGTTTAACTATGTCATTTCCTCTTATCTTTTATCGTGCCTTTTACCTTATAGTTATTGTGATTGAGTTTACATTGTGAGATATTGTGAGATGTATATTGTCCTCCCTATGGAGATGGATATCATTGACAGGTGTTTAGTTACATTAGTACTCATTGTGACCTAGACAGCGTTCTACCGTCGATGCTGCGGCGTAGGCTGGACGTACCCACGCTCTCGTGCCCCAATACCGGGTGCTGGTCGTGACATGATCGCTTGTATCCAATGCTCTAGTTATTAACTTCTATAATACACATATTTCACTTCACTCTCAAAGGCATGCATATGGTTCCATATCTCTATTGATGTATATGTATCTTTCCTCAAACTTTTTACAAACGGATACACAAATCAGTGATATACTACATAACTTTCATGACTAATCTTGATATTTCTCAACCCATGACATACTATTAACACTCAAGCTTCCACTTTCTGATACTCATGAACTTCCACACTGACACTCATCACCCACTGTGTATCCTGTACACAATTTTTTGACACTTCTTCCATATATTGCTTCTAACACATCACTAGCCTCAATATCAGGTGATATACCCATCACTAGTCATATACTGGTGCACTCCTATCTACTCACATCAATGCTCTACTTTACCTTAACACAAGTCTTACTACTTTAGCATAATGTATTCTTATTCCCTCACACTCTCCTATACACTTATGGGTACCATTCTACTATGGCACACTCACTAATACCCTTTATGCATATATATATTTCTTTACTCTTGACACACCCAAGTATCAACCACCTAATTGATTATCATGCTCCATTGATTTCTAATACAATCCCGTGATACTTAATTGTTTACATGGATCACCCAACCACATGAATTCATGACTATCCAGAGCATGCATGCTGATACTGATACTAACTCATGGAACCACCACTGATACTCTTTACTCCCCCTTCTACCTATAGTACCCATACTATCTATAATGACACCTATCATAAAACTATTGCTACAAGGTACTACGCTATGGATTATCTCTAGATTGATGCCTATTGCTCTAATGCCAAACCAAGAACCACTTACAGACTTACAAGCCACACTCCCAACAGTCAATACTGTTACTCAAGACACAGACCTAATTATAATTCACCAATTATCACACTAACAAGGAACCCTAATGGAATGAAGCTCTATAAGAAAATGGACCAAAGAACTGAAGTATCTCTACTGCTAATCTAAGGAATGATGGAACAAAGTCCTATAATAACAGGAGTGGAAAAGAATTGAGATGATACTTTAAGAACCAATTTAACATACAATCTGATAATCATACACGTCTGTCCAAAATTATGATACTCAAAATCCTCGCCACGCTAGTAAGCATAGCTGCGATAAACGATAGATCCCATAACTTAGGTATGCACCTCTATAATTATGTCGTCTAGAATCCTCACTGTGCCGACTAGTATAGCTGTGAGAAATTCTAAATTTCATAACTAAGATATGTACATCCTAAGTCAGGTCCCTAAGTTTCTGCTACGCCAGCTAATATGGCTGCGATAAACAATATGCTCCATAACCAAAGCAGATATTTCACCTTTCTCACTGTCCTCATCAACATATGTCATCAGATGATAACGTAATTTAGTCCGTAAAATTCATCTCGATATGAAATCAAACTCAACAACGACACCAAGAATTTAAATTCAACAACCGATTTACCAAGAATCAAATTAAATAACAACAAGTGAGAGCGGACAGAAATAAGGAAAAAGATTTGATTTGGAGTTTATAATAAGATTCTCAAGGGTCATCCTAGGAATCTTTTAAGAAATTTATGATTGTGTATCCTCTCATCCTAGTATCTTAAATCCTATATCCTATCACAGGCTCGCAGTAGTACAACTAAGTCGTTGCACTACCACGACATCGCTCAACTTACGAAGCCTGACCTGCATGGGTCACCACTAAAAATGTGTCACGATCCGCACCCGATGTAGGATTGCAAGTCGGGAACAATGCCTAGCCTACGCCATAGCATCGGCAGTAGAATGCTGTCTTGGTCAACTATACTATCTAAATATCTTACCATGATATAAAATATGCCAACAATATCTCAATACAAAACTCAATCACAATTCTAAAAGCACGAGAAGATATGAAGGAAGTTTAAATATATATTCAAAATATATATTAACAACAATAGAAATAATATCCAATCTCATACTATATGCCGAAAACAAATCCGGTACCAAAATGCTAAAGAAACTAACTATAAAGAACTAGTGATCCGGATAAACCTTCCAGCAATCACTCCATAACTAGTGGGTCCAAATCTGCACCATCTATAGGTCGAAGTCCATAGTATGTCGGACACCAATCTCCGGAATCCTCTGAAAAATGTTTTCCAGTCAAGAATGGAGCAAAGTACATCTCTAACAGCAGTTCTAATCAATGATATAAACTATGTAACAGTAAATAGATGTGAATATACAAAATGCCATATACATATACAAGAGATATACAATAAAGAAAATACTAGAAATAAATACAAGAATGAGCAATATGGAATGAACAAGAAATACTAATGACTAAGTGAGTGAGTACCAGCTTTAACATGTGATCGGCTTGGGAACTTGGTCAAGAGTAAATGGCCTGGTTAATCATACGTGCGGTGTATGATTAATACTCACAAGGAACAAGACATGCACAAGGATGGTATGATCACATATCTATACTACATACTCTTCGTCCCCAACTGGTATAGTGGATCCAGCCATGGTACGTCATGACACAGGTTTCCACAAGAAGGGCGCTACTTTTCTCATGAACCAATATCTGTACATGTACAAGAAGAATAATGAACAAAGCTTGCACAAGATACACTATAAATACCAAGGAATATTATCTCATGACGAGATCCGGATATACCAATCAGTGTAACAATCGTATCAAGAAATTAAAGATATCTATACTAGATACAAGAGACATAGAGGATATCATAAATGAGAAACTATCAGAGAATATACTCGCCTCGGTCCAGAGCAATAAATGTTAAACTGTGTCCGAACTGGTGTCACACAGACTTATATATGGAATATTGCGTTAATACAAGGTTCGGAATAAAAATAAGTTAAACTAGTCAACTTCTAGGTCATAAAGCCATTTTTAAGTTAAAACAGTCAAACTAGGTCAACTTTAGGTCAAACTTGTCAAACTTGGTCAAACTGAATATTTTTAAGTTGTATGAGTCCAAATCTAGGATATTAGGTCCATACACTATACAACTAGGCCATACTAGCTATACTAGGATACTAGAAAACCAACAAGATACCGTATCATAAGATACGTAATTTATTAGATATAAAAATATTATAATATATATACAAACAACAATATATAATACTCCTAACTAAACTAATGCTAAGTGGATACCTTAGCTTTGAACCAAAAGCGGTATCACACCACCTACACACCCATCTTGATATACAAACTCAATACCTTGAGTATAAACCAATACCCTGATATTACCTTGGTATCATAAGGTAATTCAATATCTAACATATAACTAACTACCCATACACCTCACTATACACTAATATGTATTTAAACTTATAATAATACTATTCTAACTAACATACTAATATACCTCATGATATTTAATACCCGTACCCAAGATACCTCACTCTCATTACCTTGATGTAATCTTCAAGGTAATCTAAAAATAATACTAACCAATGCTAATTAGTGCTTATGTATATATATATATATCTCATATATATATAAACTAACTTATTAATATATACATAACTTACTAACTTATCAATATATACAACTAACTTATCAATATATGTACTAACTTATCAATATATACACTAACATATCAATATATACAACTAACTTATCATTACATACACTAACTTATCAATATATACAACTAACTTATCAATATATACACTAACTTATCAATATATATAACTAACTTATCAATATATACACTAACTTATCAATATATATACTAACTTATTAATATATATAACATTAAGCACAGCTTAGTGCAGCTTACTGTAGCTCACTGCTGCTTATCGTTGCTTACTGCTGCTTTCTGTTTCTGCTTCAGCTGCTTACTGCTGCTTCTGCTTCAGCTGCTGCTTTTGCTTCTGCTTTCTACTGCTCTCGGCTTACTGCTTCCTACTGCTTTTCAGCTGCTTCTCGCAGCTTTTCTTCCACTTCTTATCATTACTTTTCTTCACTGTTTTCATTGTTTTCTCACTGTTTTTCCATTGTTTCTTCACCCTTCAAGCTCACACACATAAATACACACCTCATATATATATATATATATATATATATGTATGTGGTTTATATACATTATATAATATATATAAACCACATAGGTTTATATATATTATATAATGTATATAAACCACATACATACATATATATATATATATATATATATATATATATATATATATACATATAACTATATTAGAGAAGCACATGAACTTCCTACTCTCCAATGACCACCCACACATCCACATGAATTTTAGAACATATATATATATATATATATATATATATATATATATATATATATATGCTACCACATACCCACACTAATGATGCACATGAACTCTCCTACTCTCCAATGACCACCAACACATCACAAAAAATATAAAACATACACATAAAATATTTATACATATATATCATATAAAAATTATAATTACAATATCTATAATATCTATAATCAAGGTAAATTGAATTAAAATACAAGAAAATAAACACGTGGAGTACATCACACACGTATCACACTAGATCTATGATACGTTTGCGATACGAGTCCACCACACAACCAAATATACCCCGAAGGATATGAGCAAGTATAAAATAATAAATATGAACAATACGAAGAGTCAATTACATATTTACATGTCCGTGTCAAAATATGAAATGTACAAAGCCCCGTGTCGGAGAAAAAACCCCTAAGTCAACCCGTATCTCCAAATTGACGGGATACGTCCTACACGTATCCAATTGTGGACACAACACTAGCCACACATAATCAAACACATGTCAATTTGGTCTAATTGACCAATTGACAAACACAAAATGTGTCAATCTAAGAATTCTCCCAAAATTGACACAAAAGCACCATAACTTTCTCCATAGGCCTCCTATGAACCTAATTCTAATTCCTATGGGTTGCCTATTCTTGTGGGGTGGTTCCTTATAGTTAATTCTCATATTTAGAACCTAATACAAGAGGGAAAACTGAATTATAATCTATTAGGAGATGGATTTCCAATAAAACCTCTAAAATTGGTGAAATTTGCTTTCAACTTGTAGATCCTTGCTCTACTAGTCTCCAATAGTGATTTAAAAAAAAATTAAGGAGAAATTTGGTAGGGATTTGATGTAATTTGGTTGAGGAAAATTCTAGATCTAGATTTGGAATAAAAAATAAAGAGAGAAAGTTTTTATCCCCTTTATATAGGCCTCACTTGCCCCCTCCCTCAAGCTACTATGTAAAGTCTAAAATACCCCTTGGGGCCTCTCATGAAGAAATTTATTAAGGAGAGAAGGTTCTAGTCTAATGGGTTTAACATAATTAATCATTCTCCTAATGATTGGGCTTCTAATTATTAGGCTTCTAATTATTGGGCTCAAGTCTAACTAGAATTAAATATTGCTCCATGGATCTAATCTACACTAGTTAGGTCCACCAACACAAGTCCAAAAATAAATCTAACATGCTAACAATAAATAAATAATACAATAAATAAATATTTAATATACACAATATTTAATTAATTACCAAATGACTAAAATAATCTTCCTTAGAAAATATGGTAGTGACACTATCGCTGGCCCTCTTTATTACACTGCTCCTGGTGGTGGCAGTGCTGGGAATTGCTGAACTTGCCCTCCTGGCCTCTGTATTATTGGACAATTGACAATTTGATGATCTGGACTGCCATACCTCATATACAATCCATGGGATGCCCTAATACATCTCTAGTGTGGCCTCTCTTGCCACAATAAATATATTTTGTCGGTGCTCCCTAGCGTTATTGTTGATGTTGCGTTGGCTGCTATCGAGCCGGTGCTGTCACCGTTGAAACTGCCGCCCTCCTTGGTGCTGAATCATGGATGCAAACGCCAGGTGATAGTGCTGACGTCCAAGGTACTCCTCCACCTCCTTATCCACTCTGAACATGAGACCTCTTCTGGCCTCCTGTCCTTGTCGATAACCTCTGCATGGTAAGCTCGTACCTTCGAGCTTCTATCAGTATTTTTTCATAAGTTTGATAGTCGTGCCCCTCTACCAGTTGTAGAATCTCCAGATAAAGTCCTTGCTAGAACCTCATTGCTCTATCCAGCTGTATAGCCACCATAGTCTGAGCGAATCTGCTCAGCCTGCAAAATTTGGCTGCATATCCATCCACTGTTCTACCGACCCACTTATGACAGATATATCTCTGTTAGAGCTCATACTGCGCTACGACTCCAAAATATTTATCCCTAAGTTGAGCCCTGAAATTGTCCTAAGAGATAGGATGCCTCAAGCCAACCTCTACTAACGCCCACCATTCACGTGCAAGGTCTTGAAGCTGCAATTGGACCTGGTCAACTTATTCATCAGCCATAACCTTCACCGCTGCCAGAATGACTTTGATGTCTTGGATCCATGCATCTGCCGTGATGGCGTCCTCTGTGCCATCAATGTACCTCGGGTTAAGTCGACAAAATCTAACTGACGCCACTGAATCAGTCCTTTCTCCTCTTTTTAGGGTCGTCTGCAAACCTTGACTCAATAGGACATTCTACTCTTCTTGTTGAAACTACTGATGCTGTTGCACTTCCATCTGTTGCTGCTCCATAGCCATCCCCTGGAGGATCTTCAGTAATATCAGGGTGTCAAGTACCACAAGTACTGCTGGTACTACTAGGGGTATGGGGATCTCAGGGGCTGGTTGCTCAACATGTCCAGCTTTTAGTTCCACCAAGCCAGCTTGTTCAACTACTGGCTATACTCGAATTTGACTCTGAACAGGTGCTACCTAGCATTGTTTCCCAGAAGAACTCTGTTCTGCCATGTCTGCTACTCCAGCAACTGAAGAAACCGTAAAGAAAAGGACAAGAAACATCAAGAACGGGATGGAAAGTATCAAGGAAATAATTGATTTGATAGTCAAACAAGGCTTTGAGAAGAACGAATTCAGGATTTCAAAGGCACATGTTTGATTGAGACTCATATGATCACAATACCCCACAAATCTGAAAATACAGACCTGCATGGGCCACCACTAAAATTTTGTCCACAGTACCAAAATATGGAGACGGACATGGCCAGCTCTTCCGTACAAGGTATAGAACTTCGTACAACTGTCACGGCTGTAACTCGACAAGGGGGTGCATACTACAAGCAAGTCATTTAGGGTCACATAGCACATCTATTATCTTAATCAGTCAAGTAAGAATAGTAAATATAGATCATATGTGACAAAGAAGTAAGGCATCCCAGACGCCCTGCCACGATATTCTGGAAACCAACTGTGCAAAACAAGAAAGCTGGCAGAGTATCAAAAGTATATGACTGTCATGCCCCAGTTCTAAAATACGTCAGACTTGGTACACAT
Source organism: Iris macrosiphon (assembly GCA_036927795.1). Classification (NCBI taxonomy): domain Eukaryota; kingdom Viridiplantae; phylum Streptophyta; class Magnoliopsida; order Asparagales; family Iridaceae; genus Iris; species Iris macrosiphon. The sequence goes on from JAYESA010000006.1 coordinate 54,314,936, forward strand.
ATACATGCCAGCTGTACGAACAAGTGTAGGAACCCAATTTAATGGACCTAACTAGTCATAGTACGTTGTAAAATATAACTAAGTCACAATAATACATGCATGTATAATCTAGTCTCATCCACAAATGTCACAGAAAAAGGAACTGAATAAATAAATAAGTCTCAAGTCTACTACATATAAAGTCTAGTGGAGAACAATCCACGAAAAATGTGTACAAATAATTACTGAAAGAATACAACTAAGTAATAAAGAAATAATGAAAATAGTTTGTGCGTCATCTAGCTAGATAATGACATCCAAGACTCTAAGCAACTGTCGTCCAGGATGTTCATGAAAACTCCAGTGGCTCCACCTCAAGGTCCTCGTCAGCAAGATCTCCAATTCCATAGTCCGTCGGGTACAAGTGCTCGTCAAAATCTGGAAAATATGCCAGGTCCTCAGAGGGACATAACAAGTATACTAGAATCGACATGCATGAAAGTAAAGTAGTAAACAATAATAGGGTAACTAACTATCTATGTGATATGCACTCCTCTACTGGCGCATGAAGGAGGAGAAATAGAAGAACAATCGTCCCACCAGGCATTCTGCAGAACTCGGGGGTACACGATATACGCCATTTATACCATTAGAAATAGAAATCCCATACGCTCACTAGTTGACTCTCCCCTCCCAATGTACTATCCGAACCGTATAGGTGGTGCAGACATAATGCAAGACGTTAATAAAATCTAGAACCCAAACTAACACCAACAACTAACACCAGACGCGAACTCACGTATCAAGGGACAGTTAATACGCCAGTCCATGCACTGTAATCCCCTCGACCAAATTTTTGGTTTACTTAACTTAGATCGAGAGACTAGGATTAGTTTGAAGCCAATTGGAATTTAAATCATAGTATTTTATATTATTGTGCAATATTCATAACACTTTGTGCACCTTACCGTTGCTTCGATATTTGGAGCGCTACAACTAGCATTTGCTTTCCAATATTTTACATACTTTTCTGAGACGTACCAGCCTTCCCTTCTGACCTTTGTGTAACTCATAAATACCCTCCCTTGTACTTTATTTTAGTCACACAATATTCGTTACAAATGTCCACTCTTAAATTCAAATAAATCCAACTTTGCATCCTTGTCCGTTCCAATCGAAATTGGAGACACAACCTCGACCCATTTTGTGCAACCAAATTATTGACAATATTCTATTCTGAGTCTACTACATTCATGATACTTGTGTCCTACCTAATTTTAATTTCATATACTTCTAATTAATTAAAGAGCACTACTTACACTAATTTTAATTAAATTGGTGTAAGGACCCAACCTCACCCAAAACTAGACCCAACTCTAACCCAAACCCCCACACTCATACCCTCAAGGTTCATACTAAACACCACACACTATTTTAGCCCACTATATCATAGCAAACATAGTATTTTGACTCACCCAATCCCAAATCCCACTATTTATGCAATTTCTCAATTGTTAAGGGAATTTTATACAAATGTGCAATGAGGTGTCCACCCCTTATTGGACGTAATATATGAAGAACCAACCCCCTCCCTTATTGACCGGTCCACTCTCCACCTCTCTGCCCTTTTTGTTTGTATAATTCCTTCATGAGCAATCTTGGCCCTACATTCAAATGTAGCACCATCCTTACCACATACCATCTTCTACATATATATATAATCCCTCATCCCAACCCCTTTTCCAATGCCAACCCTATCCCAAGGTGTACAGCGGGCCCTAATCCGTAGGTAGTCATGTTTCTCCTCTCCTACATGCAAACTCTACCTCTCCATTAATTTACAACACCATCAACTTCTCTCTTCAAACCAAACCGAAACTAAACCCTAACCTTCATCCTCCATCCCCGGCTAGTCCTCCACCGGAGCACAGACTGCATCGACTCGTCGGACTACCCTCCACCTGAACTCCTCCACGACTATTGACCACCGCCTGACCCGGGCCTGTCGACCTCGCCTGAGCCCTGAGCAACCGACGACAGCAGGCCATCTCCTCCGGCCATCCCAGCCCGACTCGACCCCGAGTCCACTACCACAACCACCCGCTCCATAACTCCTCCACCACTTCCCCTCGACCTCTCCTCCCTATTCTCTTCCTTCCTCGACGACTTCCTCGCGGCTACGACCCTCGACCTCACTGCACCACCGCGTCTCCCCGGCAATCCTCGACTGAGCCGCTGACTTCACAGCACTACCAGCACCCCTGCGTCATCACCATTAACGCCACCACCTGAATACCACCATCGACCCGACAGTAGTCGACCTAGTCGAATCCTCTCATCTGAACTCCCACCATCTCGCCGATGATGCTCAGGCCACCCCGCCTCAGCACGACCGTCCCTGAGCCATTCACCACCACCACTCCACGTTCTCCACCTTTCCCGGCCACTCCACCGTCGAGCCTCTCCTCCGGCAGCCTCGGCATTATCACCATCATCATCATTATCAATCATCATCATCATCACCATCATCATCATCATCATCACCTTCATCATCGTCGTCACCATCGACATCATCGTCATCGTCGTCATCGTCGTCACCATCGTCATCGTCGTCATCATCATCACCTTCATCATTGTCGTCATCGTCGACCCCGTGCGTGCCCACCAAGGTTCGTAGCAACCTCTTCGATTTTACGTACCCCAAGGTTCGAACCTGTTCCCCCTTCTTTCATATTGTGTATTTGTGCATGTGTGAATAATGTAGGATTAACATATCATTTTGTGAAGGTTCAGTTTAGTTGATGTGATTGCAGACCGTGTCGGTAAACCCAGTGACTCGTATGCGTATACGTACGCGTATGTGTATTATAATCAAATTGATATATATATATATATATATATATAAATATATGGATGTATTTATATAAGTAATTATATGCTAGTAATAGTTATGACTATATATGTATTTATATTGTATGAACCTAGTGTTAATTACGGATATCCCGTATTTATGTTGACCATGTGACCCTGAATATTAGTGAGTTGACTGCCTTATGTACGCTGACGTACTAGCGAGACATGTGTTAGTGAGTCGACTGTCTGATTTTGCACAGCATCAATGACATGACGCCCGTGCATTTAGGTACACACTTGACCCTTCTAGTTGACCAGTACCACCCCTGCCTTGCATAGTTTCTGAGTTTAGTGTAATCGAGTTTGTGTGTGTGCTAGTGTAACGACTGATGCTATATTGTATTGTATTATATATAGGACCATTGGATCGTCCCGTGAGACTTCGAGAGCAGGTTATTGGCACTCGCAGCTTGAGGACCCAGGCAAGTATACCTTGCCTTGTTGTACTATTTAAATTCAGTTATTACTTAGTTTCATGTTTTATTGTTGTAATATTGTATTTAACTGTATGCGTCCGAGAAAGACTCGGGTGCAGTCAACGAAGGCGTTGACGTTAGGACTTGTGTCTGACCTAGTATCAAGTGGACCCACCTAAAGTTGTGAAGTTTTCAATATGACTCCCCAGGCCTTGACACGTATCATTGCACGTCACAGAGTGAGTTCATGTAGGGACGCATGCTTTATACTCGAGTGGCCATCGGTGTGAGCAGCACGTGTGACAGTATTTAGCTTAGTTGTATATTTTCTTAGTGACTTGCATTATAGTAAGAGAGGTCCACGTCGTATTCACGATATGTACATTGGCATTGGACGGAGAGGACGACTAGTATGTGTATGGGACACCCACTTCCTTTATTCAGATTCCACGTACTCCAGAACGATATGGACGTTATACTATTCAGATTCCATGTTCTACAGAACGATATAAACGTTATACTATTCAGATTCCATATTCTACGGAATGATATGGACGTTATACTATTCAGATGCCACGCTCTTCAGAACTGGACGTTATTATATTGCCAAGTTCCCTTGCTATGGGGGCATATATGGCATATACTAGCCAGTCATGGAGATTGGTGAATTACGTCAGTATATGTCTAGCCTACACTTTCCATATGCACTAAGTTGTCCTAAAATTGTATTTCACTTAGCTGGTTAGTTCACCCTCAAGTTTTCACAGTATTTACTTTATGGCATATATTTTTGTATCTTGTTACATCCCTCTGAGGACCTGGTTCCCTTCCAGGTTATTTGTGAAGTTTGCAGGATGCTTGATCTAGTAAATTGTGGACATCATTGCAGGTATCTTTATATTTTCAGCTATTACAGTCATGTACTACTTTCCTTTTTGATTCTGCTTTTATAGCCTAGTGTTTATAGGCCTATGTTGTTCTTTTGGTCTATTCGAACGGATGTATTATTGGGCTACAGACTGATGATGCGTATCATTCTTTCTTGAGATTATTTACCATGGATTGAGATTTAGTTTACTTGTTGCATGTTAGAATTTAGATTATTAATTGGATCACTTGACCATGTACAGCTTAAGTGCGCTTCGTTGGGTCTATTAAATTGGAAAGCCCTACATAATCGTACCAGCTGGTCATTGCCACGTGTCTGGTCCTACGTATTTTGGGACTAGATCGTGACATGGTTTTAGTGGTGGCCCATGCAGGTCAGAGCATAACGTTCGGTTACGTTATTGTACCGAACGAGCCTACAACTTAGGATTAATGTTAAATAAGATCTTAATCCATAACTGATTTTATAAACTCCTCTTGTATTTGATTATCGCCCTTGGACTTCATTACTGTATTCATTCATTTACCGTCGACATCGTTATTATTGTTTTTCATCTTTCTTATTTCGGGAAGATGAATGCTTGTGCACGGTGATTTTCTCCAGAAGCAGATCCTCGTCAAGACGAAGATGTCAGATTTGATAGGATATTTGAGTAGATGGTTAACCATGGTAGAGAAGGTTGATAAGTTCTTCCTTGTTGCTAGAGATAGTATAGACTGTTGGCATAAGAATTAGACATAGAAGTAGATACTTAAACTAGATCCTACCCTTATTAAGGTAGCCGTGATTGTAAGTATTAGAAGCTAGAAAGGTTGTTTGATTCTAAGACTCTAGAATAATTTTGAGAAGACATAACTAGATGCTAGAAATTAGTTATAGTCTTATGGTTGTGATACAAGGAACGACATTATGAGCTTGACAAGACAGAATGTTAGACTCATATCTAGAAGAAGATCATCAGATACTATAGGTATGAAATAACACTTTAGGTAGCAAACCATAGTGGTTGACCCCTAGTTACCTTGTGACTTACAGTATTAGACCTAGAAATTTTTTTACCCTTTAGATAATGATGATTACATAACTAAGCTATAATAGATAGGTAGATTGCTAGACATAGATTGCTAGACCCAATATTTGGATAATAAGATAACTTGAGTACTCTAGTACAGCTTTCAAATTAGATTAGATGTACTTGACTTATTTGGGTTGTCAGGTCTATTAGGCTCGTGTCTTCACCATTGATAATTCTATTAGTTAAGCTAGTATCTGGAATAGAGCAATTAGATTGAAGGATGAGAGTATCGATAGATGTTATAGCCTTGAGTTGGATATCGTAAACTACCCACAATGGATGATCAGTTATAAACAAGATAGTACCCATATAGTTTGGATGAAGGGTACGCATAGAGTAAACTAGGAGAAACCTCAGGTTCGAGGTAAAAAGGCAGAGTGGCAACAAGATAAGATTTGTGACAAGTACCTGACCTTGAGCTTTTTAAAATTTAGAGATGTACTTGAACCGGAGATAAGGATGTTGGCTCGAGATGATGACAGACTTTGAGATTGAGCTACAGTACCATCCAAGAAAAAGCCAACGTAGTAGTTGATGCATTGAGTAGGAGACTATAGCATTCTTTTGATTACCCAGCAATACCAGTTGAGAGATCTAGAACAGTTAGGTATAGAGGTCATTATTGCCCGAAGCAGACGGCCAGTTGTCAAGTTAGCAGGTGCAATCGATATCGGTTGAGAAGATCAAGGCTGCCTTGCCAACAGATGCCAGATTCCAGAGACTTCGATAGAGGATAGAGGCCGGGATGCAGACAGGATTACGCATACACAAGGATGGACTTTGAGATGTGGAGATTGTCTCTATGTTTCGAACGGAGAACTTTATCAGGAGCTGATATCGGAGGCGCACCGTTCAGCATGCTCTATTCATCCAGGAGGCACAAGAGGTACAGAGATCTTAAGGCAGTACTAATAGTAGCATAGAATAAAGAGGAAGATAGCCGCTTTGTGGCAAAGTGCCTGGTATGTCAGTAGGTCAAGAATGAGCATAAGAGGTCTGTAGGTTTACTTTAATACACTCCCGATACCTGAGTAAAAATAGGAACACATCACTATGGAATTTGTTATGGGCTTTTCGAAGAGTCCCAGTGATCGTAATGCGGTATTGGCGATCGTGAATCGACCTACGAAGTCCGCTCACTCTTTACCTTTCAGAGTTCGACAATCTATAGAGGTCTTAACAGATATGTATATGAGGGAGATCGTACGACCGCATGGAGTACCAGTCGGTATAGTGTCTGACAGGGATATGAGGTTCATATCTTACCTTTAACGGAGCTTAGAGTTGAAATCAAGATCAACGTACTATAGGATATGAAGGTGTGTAGGGAACAAAGGATAAGAAAAATAGATTGGAGTCACGTAACCCAAGGACAAAATTTTTGATATAGACTGGAGGGATAATAAATTGTAATGCTTTTGGAGTTTCGAGGATTTAGCACAGGTAGAAAGTGTCAATCAGCCTCGAAGTGCTACGAATTTCAAGGAACAAAATACAGGTTTATATCACATGTTGACTCATTGGTCAATCGGTAGATGATTACCACTAGACTCTTAGATTATATATTGACACGTGAGTATCAGGTGTAAAAGGAAGATAGAAGTCTGACATGAATGGTAGCTGAATATTATGGATTACACATAAACTACTTAGGGATAAAGATTTAGACTTTTGACTAACAAGACATGAGCTTGCTGAACCTAATCCTTAGTAGTAGGTGGTGTCATGAAAACCTATATCCAATTTGTCCTAGCCGATGAATTTTAGGATTAGTATTCTTATTATTATTGGTTATATTTTATTCTAGGGTACTTAGAATGACTGAATAGATATTTATTATATAATTTCTATATATTCTTAGTACTATGTAATGAGTAGACTTATGTTGTATTTAATTACATATACTTCTCCTAGGAATTGTTTGAGTTGAACTTCTAGACTAGGCATGACTAACTAGCTAGATTAGACTTGTTGCTGCTAAAGGCAATTGTAAGAAGTTAAGTTACCTAATTCCATTATGGATACTATTGGATGATGACGTTATACCTAGGAAGGAATGTTGAGATATTAACCGTCCTGGTTGCAGAAGAAGGTTAGGACAGTGTTCGAGGTACGGATCAAACTAATATCAGGCTCCAGAGTGTTCCCAGTATGTCAATAGAGCCCAACAGATAGTGCAAAGGCCAACTCCACCGGTCCTAGATATGTCCGTAGCATTGCTAGATAATTTATGGTTTATTATGTGTTTATTTTAATTTCGAGAATAAAATTCTTATAAGTTGGGTAGATTGTAAACCCCCTCGACCAAATTTTTGGTCTACTTAACTTAGATCGAGAGACTAGGGTTATTTTGAAGCCAATTGGAATTTAAATCATAGTATTTTAGATTATTATGCAATATTCGTAACACTTTGTGCACCTTACCGTTGCTTCGATATTTGGAGCGCTACAACTAGCATTTGCTTTCCAATATTTTACACACTTTTCCTAGACGTGCCAGTCTTCCCTTCTGACCTTTGTGTAACTCATAAATACCCTCCCTTGTGCTTCATTTTAGTCGCGCAATATTCGTTACAAATGTCCGCTTTTAAATTTAAATAAATCCAACTTTGCATCCTTGTCCGTTCCAATCGAAATAGGAGACACAACCTTGACCCGTTTTATGCAACCAAATTATTGACAATATTCTATTTTGAGTCTACTACATCTATGACTCTTGTGTCCCACCTAATTTTAATTCCATGTACTTCCAATTAATTAAAGAGCACCACTTACACTAATTTTAATTAAATTGGTGTAAGGACCCAACCTCACCCAAAACTAGACCCAACTCCAATCCAAACCCCCACTCACACCATCAAGGTTTATACTAAACACCACACACCATTTTAGCCTACTACATCACACCAAACATGGTAATTTGACTCATCCAATCCCAAATCCCACTATTTATGCAATTTCTTAATTGTTAAGGGACTTTTATACAAATATGCAATGAGGTGTCCACCCCTCATTGGACCTAATATATTAAGAACCAACCCCTTCCCTCATTGACCGATCCACTCTCCACCTCTCTCCCCTTTTTGTTTGTATATTTCCTTCATGAGCAATCTTGGCCCTACATTCAAATGTAGCACCATCCTCACCACACACCATCTCCTACATATATATATAATCCCTCACCCTAACCCCTTTCCTAATGCCAACCCCATTCAAAGGTGTACGTTCGGCCCTAATCCCTAGGTAGTCACCTCTCTCCTCTCCCATATGCAAACTCTAACTCTCTATTAATTTACATCACCATCAACTTCTCTTCAAACCAAACCGAAACTCAACCCTAACCTTTATCCTCTATCCCTGGCCAGTCCCCCACCAGAGCACCGATTGCATTGACTAGTCGGACTTCCCTCTTCCTGAACTCCTCTATAACTGCTGACCCCCGCCTGACCCGAGCTTGTCGACCTCGCCTGAGCCCTGAGCAACCGACGACAGTAGGTCATCTCCTCCGGCCATCTCCTCCGGACATCCCAGCCCGACTCGACCCCAAGTCCACCACCACAACCACCCGCTCCACGACTCCTCCACCACTTCCCCTCGACCTCTCCTCCCTGTTCTCTTCCTTCCTGGACGACTTCCTCGCGGCCACGACCCTCGACCTCACTGCACCACCGCGTCTTCCCGACAATACCCGACTGAGCCAATGACTTCACAGCATCACCAGTATCCCCTGCATCGTCACCATTAACGCCACCGTCTGAACACCACGGTCGACCCGACAGTAGTCGACCCAGTCGACTCCTCTCACCTGAACTCCCACCATCCCGCCGATGACGCTGAGGCCACCTCGCCTGAGCATGACCGTCCCTAAGCCGTTCACCACCACCACTCCATGTTCTCCACCCTTTCCGGCCACTCCACCGTCGAGCCTCTCCTCCGACAGCCTCGACATCATCATTGTTATCAATCATCATCATCATCATCATCATTTTTATCATTGTCGTCACCATCGTTATCGTCGTCATCGTCGTCGTCGTCGTCACCATCGTCATCGTCGTTATCATCATCACCTTCATCATTATCGTCATCGTCGACCCCGTGCGAGCACGCCAAGGTTTGTAGCACCCTCTTCGATCACGCGCACCCCGAGGTTCGAACATGTTCTCACTTCTTTCATATTATATATATGTGCATGTGTGAATAGTGTAGGATTATCATATCATTTCGTGAAGGTTCAGTTTAGTTGATGTGATTGCAGACCGTGTCGGTGAACCCAGTGACTCGTATGCGTATACGTATGCGTATGTGTATTATAATCAAATTGATATATATATATATATATATATGGATGTATTTATATAAGTAATTCTATGCTAGTAATAGTTATGACTATAACTGTATGACCCTAGTGTTAATTATGGATATCCCGTATTTACGTTGATATGTGACCCTGAATATTAGTGAGTTGACTGCCTTATGTACACTGACGTACTAGCGAGACACGTGTTAGTGAGTTGACTGTCTAATTTTGCACAGCATCGAAGACATGACGCCCGTGCATTTAGGTGCACACTTGACCCTACTAGTTGACCAGTACCACCCCTGCCTTGAGTAGTTTCTGAGTTTAGTGTAATCATGTTTGTGTGTGTGCTAGTATAACGACTGATGCTATATTGTATTGTATTATATATATATAGGACCATTGGATCGTCCTGCGAGACTTCGAGAGCAGGTTATTGGCACTCGCAGCTTGAGGACCCAGACAAGTATACCTTGCCTTGTTGTACTGTTTAAATTCAGTTAATACATACTTGCATGTTTTGTTGTTTTAATATTGTATTTAACTGTGTGCATCCGAGAAAGACTCAGGTGCAGTCAACGAAGGCGTTGACATTAGGACTTGTGTCTGACCTAGTATCTAGTGGACCCACCTAAAGTTGTGGAGTTATCAATATGACTCCACAGGCCTTGACACGTATTATTGTATGTCATAGAGTGAGTTCATGTAGGGACGCGTGCATCATACTCGACTGGCCATCGGTGTGAGCAGCAAGTGTGACGATATTTATCTTAGTTGTATATTTTCTTAGTGACTTACATTATAGTACGAGATGTCCACGTCGTATTCGCGATATGTACATTGGCATTGGGTGGGGAGGACGATTAGTAGGCGTATGGGACACCCACTTCCTTTATTTAGATTCCACGTTCTCCGGAACGATATGGGCATTATACTATTCAGATTCCACATTCTACGGTACAATATAAACGTTAAACTATTCAGATTCCACGTTCTACGGAGTGATATGGAGTTATACTATTTAGATGCCACGCTCTTCGGAGCTGGAAGTTATTATATTGCAGAGTGCCCTTGCTATGGGGGCATATGTGTCATATACTAATCAGTCACGGCAATTGGTGAATTACGTCAGCATATGTCTAGCCTACACTTTCCATACGCACTAAGTTGTCCTCAAATTGCATTTCACTTAGCTGGTTAGTTCACCCTCGAGTTTTCACAGTATTTACTTTATGGCATGTATTTTTGTATCTTGTTACATCCCTCTGAGGACCTGGTTCCCCTCCAGGTTATTTGTGCAGTTTGCAGGATGCTTGATCTAGTAGATTGTGGACATTATTATAGGTATCTTTATATTTCCAGCTATTACAGTCATGTTCTACTTTCCTTTTTGATTCTGCTTTTATAGCCTAGTGTTTATAGGCCTATGTTGTTCTTTTGGTCTATTCAAACAGATGTATTATTGGGCTGCAGACTGATGATGTGTATCGTTATTTCTTGAGATTATTTACCATGAATTGAGATTTAGTTTACTTGTTGCCTGTTAGAATTTAGATTATTAATTGGATCACTTGACCATGGACAGCGTAAGTGCACTTTGTTGGGTCCATTAAATTGGAAAGCCCCACAGAGTCGTACCAGCTAGCCATTGCCACGTGTCTGGTCCCATGTATTTTGGGACTGGTGCATGACATACACTCTCTCACTCAGTGAACGTGTTTGAAACTGTGTCAGGTCAAAAGATACCACGTATCTTTACCATACCAGGTAGGTCAACTACTTCTAGGACGCGTGCACACAACTAACAAAATAAAAAAGAACTAGGCATAATGTAAACTGCATAATACAAACAAGCAAGGTATACTTGCCTTGCAAACCAATATGCGAGAACAACGAATCTGGTCCAGGGCTCTCCACAGGAATATCACGAATACCTACCAATTTATTACACTAATTAGACTCTTACTATATAGTGAAAAATTAGGTTATTAACTAGTTATTAATTCTATGTTGATTACACATGCAAGTAACTAGCCTCAAAATAATACTAACCGTTAATCATTACCAAAATCTTTTTTAAAGACATTAATTAAATAAAATAATAATTCTGGAATTAATCATAAAAATAGACAACAAATATTTTTTCTTCTACAAAGTGTTTCTACGAGGGTTGTCAACTAGTCATACTAATATATGTGTTAAATAAGATTTTTCCGACATGCAAGTTCTAAAAAGTTGAAATCATAAAAAATGTTAAATTTTGGGAATAATTATAAAATATTAAAAAATAATGATTAATGAGTTCCTACATGCATCTTTATCAATTCTACTTATTGGCCTTTCCATTGGACACCTACTAGTCTTCTAGCAATAGTATTGGCAAATTTTGCCATTATAACCCTACTATTATGCTTTGCATGAAATTCTAAATTTATAATTAATTCTGGGAAATAATTTTTTAATCATAAATAATAGGAAAGACATTTATATATGGCTAACGAACAAGTTACAATAGGTTTATATGAAAACTAGGTCAACTAGGTGACTTTTTATGCATAAAAACTATTTAAAATAAAAATAATATTTCTAGAAAGTTAAATTAAAAACTAAATTTAATATAGGTTAATAACACAATATTTTAATTATTTACAAAGTTTTAGAAGAGTTTGATGCGATATTTTGAAGAAAGCATAAAACTAGATCACTATTTCCATTGTACTTGCAATTTATTCCAAAAAAACTAATAATTTAATAATCTAGAATAAACAGTAAAAATATTAAGAAAAATAATTTAAACATTATATTTCTACATTAATAATAAGGTTTAATCAAGGGTTCTACTTGTGGGTGCATACATGCATTCATGGGTTCAATTCTTAAATGCAAACCCTAAATAAAACTCTACTATGAAGAACATGGCAATTAGTTACAAATAAATAAAAAAAATATTTATATATAACAATAATTATTCATACAATCATACACATTAGAGAGGGTTTTGAGGAAAAATGAGACTTACTAGAAGAAGAAGGATGAAGAACTAGTGTTCTTGGATGAAGGAGGTGATGTTGTCCACGTAAAGGCGGGGGGGGGGGGGGGGGGAGGGGTCGGCCCTGGTGGTGATGGTGGAAGCTATGGTTCTTGGAGGAGGAAAGAAATTATGGTTTTGAAGGAGAATTTTGGTTAGGATTTTTAGAAGGAAAGATAAGAAAGAGAGTTTATGTGTGTGTGTATATATATATATATATATATATATATATATGGAGAGAGAAAGAAAGAGATGGGGGTCGCATAAGGTGTGCGCACGTATGGGGAGGCCGCGGGTTTGAGGTGGATAGAAATATGATTAGTTTTAGGTTGTTTCCTAATTAGGTTGGTAGCAAATCTAAGGTAAATCTCTAATCCAATTAGATATTAATAACTAAGATTTGATTTAGATTCTAAAGGGATAAGATAATAGATGAATAAATACAAATCTTTGGTAAATCTTTAATCCAATAATCATTAAGATTTGATTGAAATTCTAAGGAATAAGATAATGGATGAATAAATACAAATCTTTGGTAAATCTTTAATCCAATAATCATTAAGATTTGATTGGGATTGTAGTGGGATAAATCAAAGATTTGATTCATGAATTTAAATATGTGGATGTTACCAAAAATAGATGGATGGAATATTTAACTTAGAGAGTTTCCAAATATGAAATTATTAGAATTGGATTGTCTCTAAAAGTGGATAAGGTGAAAAGGTTGACCCAATCTCAAGAAGGTTTCAAATTCTATCATCCTAAAATAAATTATATATATATATATATATATATATATATATATATATATATATATATATATATATATATATATATATATATATATATATATATATAATTATCCTATTTTAAGCCTCTAGTGTCCAACAAATTAATTCATGACTTTGGGTTGGATATTTTGATTGAAAAATAACTATAAATAAATTATATATATAAAAATCTCTAAACATTAAATACAAGAACTATGGTTGTTATACTGGTGCCATACTAATGTTGAATGACCGAATTTTGTGTCACAAAAAGATCCTATTAGTAGTGTCTCCCGTGTAGGCTACTTCCTACGAAGGGCATTGTAGATTTTAGGTTCATCTTATATCATTAATGTCCAAACTACGAGAAAGTGTCCTAATATAACAATTGAGTTTTAATTGATTTAAAATAATCTAAAATAAATAAAATACACACAAAATACCTATTTTTAGGTAAGGGGGTTTACAATGACTATGATCAGCTGCAGTTTGATTAATTACAATCATGTAAAAGAAACTAAATGTCCAGATCTTACGGCTAACAAGTGTCGGGGGCTAAACGCCTAAAATAAGTAAAGTATGCAATAATAAGCAGGGAAGAAGAAACCCACTCGTGCCCTTCAACGGCTATCCGTCTGGTGTGCTCCATTGTTCAGGGGAAAGTACGCTTGATCCTCGGGCGCTGGCTCTAAACCTCGCTATGCAAAACTAGTGGGGTTAGACCCCAAATAACAATTACCACAAAGGAAGCATGAATTAAGAAATAAAACCAGGTTATGAAATAGATATACATATATAGTTCTGTCTCATAGTTTTGGTTCATAGCCTATTATGACACAATAATCTAATCCTACAACCAAACAAGGACAAGGGTTAGACCAACACACCATGATAGACCATATCCCAAGACTATTTGACAGCAAATACAATACACAAACAAGCTCAGTTATATAATCAACCAATCATTTATACGGCTTACTAGATGGGTTCCGAGTTATCCCAGAGATATTATGCTTATAGGAATCCTCAGATCGAACCAGGTACTAGCAGGGTTAGCCGAGCTATAAATCGTAGCCTAGCACGTAGTATTGCGCACCGGTCCCTCATAAGGCCATCGTGCTAAGATCGCATAAAACACATAGTATAGTATAATAGTCGGATATTGCCATCTACTAATGAGGACTTAAATAATATCCATGGGGACTAGCCTGCACACCCTAATTCAGATGACTGGAGGTGGCTAGCTAGGCATGATCTCGATATTTTATTCTCTTCCAATGCTCTACAAGTTTAGTTGCCTAGTTATCCCTATTATCAATTAGAATCATATGGCGTGGTCACATGGTATTCTTTTTATATGACGTACCATAGTACGACCATGCTAGATACGAATCCACTTTGTCACTTGATAATCCAACTTGGATTTACCCCAGCATGATGCAATAATCAACAGATCCGAGCCACGCTTGGTCAGTGAGTAACCCTTATGTCCATGATGGCGATTAAGATATATCACATGTCATATAGCGCATAGGTATACCACAGTGTAAACATGTAATATAATTGCGTAGGAACACTTAGCACATAGGAACACATAGCACGTAGTAAGTGTATCAGCAAAGATATAAGTGGTCGGGTCATGGCACATAGATGGGTCTAGTACTCTTATGGTCATCAAAGTTATACATACATCCCATAAAGTCCAAAGGAACATTCAAACAAAACTAGTCGCAAGGGGTCGCATGCGCGTATAAAGATCAAGGCCGCATGAGGATCAGTTGCCGCATAGAATTAGTTGCCGCATAGAAAGTCAGGTTGCATAGCCGCATAGGTCGCATGGTCGCTAACCGCAGAGGTAACATGAGCTCAAGGCCACATGAACGCATAGGTCGCATGGTCGCTGACAGCAGAGCTCGCATGAGCTCAAGGCCGTATGACCGCATGAGTTGAGACCGCATGGCAGCATGAGTTCAGGCCGCATGGTCGCATGATCGCTGACCGTAGAGGTAGCATGAGCTCGAGGCTGCATACGCTCAATTATCGCATATGGCTCAAGGCCGCATGGATCTCTCGGCTGCATGGGACTTCGTCTTCTCCCGGCAGCAACTTAAGCCTTGGCGAGAACTCCTAAAACCAAAAAATTATTTTCTTTATAAAAACTTTATTTTAACTCCGAATTGAGTGAACCAAAAGCCAAAATGTTTGAAATAAAGTACTCCATCCATCCCAAAAACTATTTTTCAAAAATACTATATTTTAGTTGATCAAAACTACCAAAAACTCGAAGAACCCATGAAAACCCTAAACCTAGAGTGTAGATCTACTAAAATCCATCCATTAAAACTGAAAACCCCAAGTACTAAAAGTATTTAGAATCATCATGAGCATATAATAGACTAACAAAATGCATGGAAAAAAATTGAGAAATCAAAAATCAAGAGATTTTACCATGTGGTGCAAGGTGTACTTGCCTAAATAAAGGAAGAAGAGAAAATGGAGAGAATGAGGGAAGAGAGGGAAATATGTTAGATTTTATAGTTAGGGTTTGAGTTTTAGACCCTGGGTTTAACTCATGAATGAACCAACCCAACTATTAAATCATAGGTCTAATTGAACCAAAGAATGGGTCTAGTCTTCATGCATGCAACCTAATTAATCATGCAAGCAACATATAATTGAAGCAGGGAAACTAATATGCTCTAAATATTTATATCAGGAACGGAGAGTGACACAGATGAACACGGAGGAGATTCCAGCTAAGGATATGCAGTATTTCTTTAAGACGCCATACTTCCTGTTCGGAGACACGCTGGAGTCTTCTCAGGTGGGGCAGATCAGGGAGAGCTGGTCTTTCACCTTCCGTGGAACGGAGATAGTATTTCCTTCCTTCGGCCGTCACTTGGCTTTGTTGGACCTGAAGGTGATGACGGTTCCATGGTATATGGACTGGGACTTGACCCCCAAGCTGAGGGGGGCTCCACTGGGTAACGTCCGATGCGTGAACGGACAAAGAAAGGAGGAATTTTATATTGCAAAGGAGTCACCCTCCTACTCCTTGCTTGGAATGAAGCCCGACCTCATCAGCAGTGAACTAAGATTGAACCTTAGCATATATGCATCAGGTACCTTCCTCCATCAGGTTGCCAGGAAGGGCTCCTATCCCACGGGGCAGTTGTGGGTTCTCAGCTGGGTACAATATAGTGTCTTATGGTATCGCCTAACACTGTGGATCCTGAGAAAGTATGAGCGGGAGCTAAAGGCCGCTGACTTATTCTTTCCTATAAGGGGTACTTGTTTTGGATTGGAGATAAACTGGCCCCTATTCGTCACCCTGATAGAATTATATAACTGTCAGACAAGGACCTTCTTTAAACTCAGAGAGTTGGAGGTTGTCTCGAAATGCATGCTGTCTCAAAACTGGCTTTGCACGAGATGCATGCTGTCTCAAATCTTCCTTGGGGCGAGGAGCCCTATGAAGAATATATCCCGAGTAACAAAAAACTTAGTGAGTGGGAGGCAGATAATCTGGAAATCCTGGCGGTATACTTGGAATTGATGTGCCATCATGGCATTTATCAGCGGCTGTCGAAAAAAGAAAAAGTCCTCTGAGGGGTCTTCTCCCCATATCACCGTTTGGACTCGCTATCTTTTTTTGGAAATTAAAGATTCTAGCAGAGTTCACGTATGGGCACCGTGAACTGAACATGAAGTGGCCGACCAAATTCAGACACACCGGGAACTAGCTACTGCTAAGGTAGAGGAAATCGAGGGTTCCACGGATGAAGAAGATGAACCCGCAGACGAGCTGGGTAATCTTGAAGAATAACTCGGCTACTTTTACATGGATAAGCACAAGTTATCCACCAAAGCTGTGCTGTCGAGATATATGATATTTTGGTTGCACAACTATGTTCTTCCGGGCGAATTTGGGACTATAGATATGATCAGTCGCCCTCTCATCCTTTCTGTCATAAAATTGGATTTTAGCCATAAACTGGCCCTTCTATCGGCTATAGTATGTTGCATCCACCAGGGGCTTCGCAACTTCGCTCAGAAGTTCAAGGAACATTCGGGCAATGGACATTTCAATCAGATCGAGCTTCCTTATCATTACTTGATGGGTTGGCTCCTTCTGCATCACGATTCCCTGGTGAGCCATGGGACTGACGAGGATATGGTGGCGGCTGATGCCGTGATCTACAAATATCGGGGGATAAAATGGAGATTCGACACAGTCCCCGCAGGTAGGAGGGAACTCTTATTTATGAATGCTTGGAGTTTCTTTACGTCTGAGCCAGAGTTCATGGACGAAGAGAGAGACATTGCTCATCAAGATACCGACAGAGCACCTCAGAACCTGTCTGAGAGGCTGTTTCGTTGGCTCCAGGCCATTCGTTCCTATCACTTGGTGTACCCGAATTAAGGTAAAATTTTTGTAGAGCCTTATCTGCCAAGCCAGTTTGCTCGCCAGTTTGGTTACACTCAGGTCTTGTTGGGTCACCCGAGCGCTTCCCTCGGGTACAGTGGGAGTTTGCTTAATGGGTTCCGATCTTGGAGCTATTACATCACCATTGGAATTCGAGCCCGATTTTAGTTGCCAAGGGCCAAGGTTGTGCTAAGGATGTTGTATACAGCAACGAAGTACTATTGCACGGCTAACGCCCTACCGGTCGACTTTGTCCCGGAGAGGAGCTACCTTGAAGGTACCATGCTGATGCCTCCGGAAGAGAAAGCGCATCGGACGCCCAAAAAAGACAGAAGTGTTGCCAGGACCCTGCTTATGGAACTGGACCCTTCGACAGAGGAGACTACTTCTCCTTCTAATGACCCTCCTCCTTCTAAGCATAAGGCAAAGGTCGAGATGCACCATGTCCGCTATTCAAAAAAAACAAAGGCTGAGGTAGGCCCTGAGATGGGACCTGTGGCGAGGTCGAAGCTTCCTGCAAAGGGGATCAAGAGCTAGGAGGTAGGGCCTTTACATTGGGGGTCTCTGAAGCATATCCCTCTTTGGGTGCTTTAGTGGTACCCGTAGAACCCCTTAGTTTGATTCTTCCTGATCCTCTCAATAAATATCTTTCCTCTGGTCTGTTTGATCATTTGCAGATACAAGGGAGAAAGGACAGTCCTCGGCAGGCGGCTGCTTTGGCAGTTTCTAACGATAAACCCGAAGAGGAGACCACTCCAGAGTCCGACGTGGGCATCTTAAAACATGTACCCGAGACTTCGGGAGCCCAGGAGCTTAATGCGGCCTTAGGGGAGCCTTATACCCCTCTGGAGAACATCTCTATGGATGACCTAGATGCCATGGGGAAGGCTATAACGACATTTGGGCGAGCCTCAACCTATGTCGTCTGCCTCTGGTATGTCATTTTGCCACTTCACAGGAGATCAGATTCTCTATCTTCAACTCTCCATTATGAACGTAAAGCTAATCACTGGTTGTTCTGGATTTGCAGGTGCTACCTCTCCCTCGCAGATAGTGGACGTGGCCTCTGAGAAAGGTGTAGAAGAGGAAGGGGGTAGGGAGCTTGTTAGGAAAAGGTCGAAACCTCTCCATCGCTCTCCTAGAGGCGAGGAACATTCGGTCGTCTCCCCACCTGATCCCATGGTGGAGGAAGTTCTTATTGTTTAAGGTCTTTCTGGTGTGGTGGCTGATCTTCCAACCGTTGTCGCTGAGGGTTCTGCTGCTGAAGCCTCTTCGGATACTGGGGTCGTAAGATGCCGCGATGAGGTCATTCCCCTTGTTGAGGTTGTTGGTTTACCTTCCAAAACTTCCGTAATGCGGTTTAGGGATGGCGTACTAGAGGGAGCCAATGTGTCAAGGCACCATGTTACTTCTGTTTCCAGTCTTGGCACAACTCCGGCATCCGCAACTCAGCTACCGGGTATCCATGCTCTTCGTGCGTCCATAAAAGATTGGCTCATAGACAGGATCGCTGGTTGGTCCTCTACTATTATTTTACCTTCAAGTTTTTGAATATCGTTGTACCGCCTGCTACAACTATGGCCTGTTCTTCAATCCCGCTGCCTTTGACTCTGGCTACATTGGAAGAGATTGACGAGACCGTCAGGCTTTCCATCCGGAGCTTCCATTTATTCTTGAAGTATGGGTTCGATGGCATGTTGGAGCACAATAAATCTTTTGCCTTGGCAAGGCACTTTGCTGAGGGCCAGGTCCACTCTCTGAGGAGAATCCCTGGTTTTGAGCAGATGGCCAACTTTCTGGGCCATAAACTGAAGAAGGTGGAGAAATGCCTAACAGAGCTGCGGCAGTATCACCAGGCGAACATGGGAATACTGATTTCCTATGAATACAACGAGTTCACAAAGAAGGTAGAGACGGAGAAGGCCTTCTATGTTTTGTCTATGGAGTGGTTGCAGCGTGATCTCCAAATCTTGCAGGAGAGGCATGCCAGGCTGGGCGATCTCAAAACAGAGTGCCTTTCCTGATAAAAGTACCTGAATGAACAAATTAGACGGCTCCAGATCGAGCTTGATGCAATAGGGAATAGTCTGTGGGAGGCCCAGCAGGAAAAGGAGGCCATCCGTACTGAGGTGAGCCAAATAGCACAGAACAAGGCTGGCGTTGAGGTTCTGGTGCAACAGCTAGAGGACAGACACGAGTCCTACGCTTGCTACAAGGATCCCGAGGTTATGGTCTAAGAAGTTGAGCGTCGGGCTCAAAGGTGCCTGGATGGCCATATTGCTCGTCTCTATGAGCGGTAGCAGAGTTATGCTCCGACTCATAGCACCAATAGCCGTCTTTTGCTTTTTGTGTCTTTATTTTGCCTTCGGGCTTGAGATCTTGATTATCACCTGGAATATAGTTCTAATTTTAATCTTTCTTTGTGGAGAAAAATAAAAGTTACCCTATCAGTTTTATAATTCATTTGGGTTAGCTTTAGATATCGTACTAGAGGTAATATGAACGTAGTACAATATTGTAGTTTTTTTTAAGGATATCCTTTTGGGGAATCTTTGGTGGACTTATTATTTATTGTGCACATTAAGTAAAAATAATAAGTTCGAAAGTAATCTCTATCAGAGGTAATATGGACGTGATAGGTTTTGTAGACCCATTAATTTTTGTGCATGTTAGTACAAGTAATAGGTTTAGAACCAGCCCTGCCAGAGGTAATATGGATGTAACAATTTTTGTGGACTTAATATAGCTGGTGTACTTTTGTGAGTATCGGTGATAAGTGGGGATGACAACCGATATCAGAGGTAATATGGACGTGATGATCGATAGCCAAGACCCGGGAGGTTTGCTCAGAGGTAATATGGACATGGCAAACTCAACCATGAAGAAGTGTTAGGACAGTAGTTTAGAGGTAATATGGATGTGAACCAATGTTCGAAAAACTCACTAATGAGTGATTTGGTGGGTGTGATCTATTCGAGAATGAAGATAGACCTGAGGATTGCTCTCTGGAGAGATTGGTAGGATGATATCTCATAGGCAATATGAACATGGCTAGCGTCTACCAAAATTGGTTTTTGAGTAGTTACTGCAGAAGTATGCGAGTGGACCTGAGGACTGCTCTGCTGGGGAGACTTTGAGGATCCATGATCTGTTGCGTATCCAGGACTTCTGGATATAGATGATAGCTTTTACAGGAATTTTTAAAGAAGGAAAAAATGTTATACAGAGGCACTTTCTGGGGATGAAGAAACAAGAGTGTAGAGATGTACATCTGGGTTGTCCCGCTGGAGGTAGGAGGAGTACAAATCTAATTTAGGCATAGTACTTTTTTATGAACTTGCCGTTGATAGGCATCATAAGCAAGTCACCATTGGGTTTCACTAACCGGTAGGCATCGTTGGAGAATACGAACTCCACGATTAACGGGCCCTTCCATTTAGGCTAGGATTTATCGACCGTCTTGTGGGTCATGTCCATCAGTCTTCTCACGGTCAGGATGAGGTCTCCCACTTGGAAATTTCTCTTCTTGACCCGTCTATTGAAGGCTCCTGAGAGACACGCTTGGTATAGCTTAATGCGCTATTAAGCTAAGAGACGTTTCTCGTCGAGTGCTTCTAACTCTTGTAGCCGTCGGCGGTGATTCTCATCGACGATTAATTTGTTAGAGAGGGCTACTGGGACTGAAGGGATTTGGATCTCGAGCGGGAGTAACACTTTACTTTTGTACACCAGAGAGAAAGGCATTTTGCCAGTAGTTGTTCAGACAGTTTTGCGGTAGGCCCAGAGACATTCACCCAACTTCTCGTTCTAGTTGCGCTTATAGGAACACACAAACTTTTTGAGTAGCTTTATAATGGTCTTATTGAAGGCTTCTGCCAGACCATTTGCTGTCGGGGTATAGGCGATTGATGCTACATTATGAATCCAATTTTTGTCATAAAATTGGTAGAATGTGTAACTTGCTAACTATGGACCGTTGTCGTGGATGATCTTTTGTGGCAAGCCAAAGAAGTATATGACCTAATGCTTGAGAAAGCTAATCACATTCGATATTTTTACTTCAGCGAGTGGAATAGATTTTGCCTATTTGGAGAAGTAATCGGTTATAGTCAGGATGAACCGATGCCCTTTAGAAGAAAGTGGACTGATTGGTCTGATAATGTTCATCCCCCACGCTTCAAACAGCCAAGTTACGACCATCGGATATAGGAATTCTGAGGGCTGGTGGATGAAGTCTTAGTGGATTTGACACGTTTGGCATTTTCTCGTATACTCAATAGCCTCTGCTACCATCATCAGCCAGTAATAACCCATTCTCCGAAGATGATCATGTAGCTTTGGTCCGGGTTGGTGTGCACTACAAATACTGTCATGAGCTTTGCAGAGGGCCTGCTTCACTTCTGTATTCGATAGGCATCATAACAGAAGGTCGTCGTAGGACCGACAATATAATATTTTTGTAGCTGTATCCTAATAGAACCAGAGGGAACATCTTCTGATTGATGTGGCTTTCTTTTGGGTTCTTGAGAAGATCCCATAGACCGCATAGTCAATGAATGGAAACCTCCAGTCTTGGACGTCAGTATGTACTTTCGTCGCGTAACTCAGACATAGACAGAGGTTATTCTTTGGGCATACCAGCTCTCGATCGATCACTGTGATTAGCTGATGGGTATTGTCTAGAACTGCCAAGGAGGCAGCGAGGCCGGCCAGAGTGTCAGCCTCGATGTTTTACAGCCGAGGGATGTGCTCAATGAAGAATCCCTCGAAGGTTAAGATGATGCCAAGCGCAGCTTTTTGGTAAAAATCAAGTCTTTATGTCGGACTTTGTACTCACCCAGGACCTGACTGACTATTAATTTGGAGTCGTCGTAGGCTTCTAGATACTCCATTCCTGCTTATTTGGTGAGTTGGAGTCCAATGACTAAGATGCTGTACTCTGCCATATTATTGGAGCACGGGTTTATGAGAGAGTAGGCACGGTTGATGACTAGACCGTAAGGAGAGATTAGCACTATCCTGAACCCCGCAATGATATCGCCCTTGGGCCATATTATTGAAACACTGTCGAAGAACATTTTCCAAACAACCTTGCATGAAGTTATATTTGAGTCTGCCACTTTGTTTGGAATCTTGTCATAGAGTTTCGAGATTTCTGGCATCGGATGTGCTGCCAGGAATTCGGCCAGTGTTTGACCCTTGACAGCTTTCTTTGGGACAAATACCATTTAGTATGGAGACAGTAGTATCGCCCAGGTAGCTAGGCGGGAACTGAGCACGCCCGGTTTGGTCATAAGAACTCTGAGAGGATTGACTCGCAAGATCACATGGATGATTTATCCAGTTACATAATGCCGAGTCTTTTGGACAACAAATTCTATAACAAGGCATTCCTTCTCGGCGTAGGTGTACCTATGCTCCACGCCAACCATCATCTAGCTTAGATAATAGATGACCTCTCCGTGGCTTGCATCACTATTCTGGACGAATAGAGCACTGATGGAGTTATCCATCAGTCGTATATAAAGCAAAAAAGGCTTCCCCAAGACCGAGGCTACAAATACTGAAGGGTTTGATAGGTATCCCTTGATATCGTCGAACTTGCATTGGCATTCTTCTTTCCAGACAAAGTGGACACCTTTTTTCATAAGCTGGGTGAATGACCGACAATGCCAAGAGAGGTTTGATATGAACCTCCTGATGTATGCTAGCCTCCCTTGAAGGCCGCCGAGTTCTCGGAGGTTCCTCGGCGGGTTTATCTCAAGAATTGCTTTAGTTTAGTCGGGGTCTATGGAATACCTTGAGAAGTGATGATAAACTTGAACATGAGATCAAAAACAAGAAGGATTTAATAGGGTTCATCTTGAGCTGGTGCGTACACATGAGGTCAAACACAGTCTTTAAGTCCCAGAGGTGATCACCTTTGGAGTGACTTTTGACGACGATGTCATCGACGTAACACTCAACTGTCTTGCGTAGATGCTCACAGAAGATGGTGCTCATAGCTCGCTGGTATATAGCACCTACATTCTTCAGATCGAAGGACATGATAGTGTAGCAGTACACTCCTATCGGAGGTCAGAACGATGTATGCTTCTGATCGTCAGGGGACATCTAGATTTGATTGTAGCCTGATAATTCGTCCATGAAGGATATACGCTCAAAGCCGCAAGTGTTATTGATCATTATGTCTGTTATCGGAAGAGGGAATTCATCTTTGTGGCCGGCCATATTTAAATTACGAAAGTTAATGCAGATCCGGATCTTTCCGTTCTTTTTGTCGACGGACGCGATATTAGCTACCCAGTCTGGATATTGTTATTCATGGACGAAGCCACTAGCTATCAGTTTGTTGACTTTGACTTTGATGGCGTTCATTATGTTTGGCCAGAATCGCCATTGCTGTTGCTTGACAGGTTTAGCATTTGGCAAGATATTGAGCTTGTGGACTACGATTTGGGGGTCCAGTCCTGGCATATCTTTGTGGCTCTAGGCAAAGATATCAATGTATTCCCTGACAAGCTATAGCAGAAATTTGTGATCATCATCTGTCAGACTTTTGCTGATGAATTTAGGAGAGGATTCGTTGCCTATAATTTGTATTACTTCTTCCTCGGTAAGAGGTTCTCGTTGTTCGAACCATATCTCCCATTGTGCGTCTAGGCGTTGGGCCCACGGTTCTACTTCAAAGAGTTCTGGTAGGTTCTCGTCGTCTTTCTTAGGGTCAGCTGACACCATGTTGTCCGATAATATTTGCTTGAGCATCTTCCCGATACTAATGTCCAAGTCCCAAGCGAAAGATTACGTAGAGTAAGAGTATACCTCGTCTCCTTTATCTGAACCCTCCGAGATTATGGAAGGCGTTACATACCCTAAGCCATGCTTGGTCTTATGGTAGTAGTCCTCAAATATGCCCGCAAGAGAAGGTAGACGCAGAGGCATCCTTCGACCTTTACCGTAGTTTAAGCCCTTAGTGGCCATCAGATCGTACCCCATCTTCTGGATAAGGTGCTTGGCTTGAGAGCTATACCGGTATAGTGACATTTTGTCGATATCAGGGGTCTAGATCTAGTTCTTCGAGGACGAAGGATCGATGGCCTTCTACTTTGCCAAAGATGATGAGTCCATCTCCCCTCTTCCTGGCTGGGACTAGGAAGTGAGAGTTTTGGGTAGGGAGAACCCAGTTTACAGCATGGGTGGTAGTCACCTGTGTCTGCAGGTGTAGACCCAGACTGTGCTCTATTGAATACCGTGTGCTTATTGTGCAACTTCAGAGTTGTTCAAAGATAACCCTTTATTCATCAAGTAAGGTACCTTTTCTCCAGAAATTACATCATCGAGGGAAGGGACATCTGCGTGAGCAACTACGTACTCCTCTAGCTCGTCCTTCCCGTGATCTACCCCAGTACCAACAGCGACTTTGGAGGTTTTTTGCACAACTTTACTCCAGGAGGCTCAGATATGGTAAGAGGTAATGGAGCATCCTTTGGCGATCGACTCGGCCAATGATGGCGAACGACCAGTGGTTCGGGTGTAGTGGATGGTGTCGAATTCTTCTTTGGTGATCGGCTTTGCCTATGAAGGCTAACGACCAGAGGTTCAAGCATGGTAGATGATGTCGGATCTTCCTTTGGTGATCGGCTTATCCTATGAAGATGAACGACTAGGGGGTCAGGTGCCTTCCTTTATAGTTTTATGACAATGGGAGAGGTTGTGTCAGGAGTGTGCGCCTTTAGATATACTCCCAAAGGTTCATCTGATGTTGTCCCGGCCTCTGCCTTATCGTTAGCATCATTACCTCCTTCATCTTGGTGGACTTGCATATATAAGAGTGCATCGGAGTAGTAGGCCTCGATCCCCTTGTAAGGATTAATATCTGCAAATTTTGTCTTGACCGTGCCATGATCGTCCACGTACTTTAGACATTGGTGTTAGTATTATGGCATGATCATGTATTCGTATATCCATGGCTTCACCAGCAGAACATTATAGGATACGTCCACGTCTATGACGTAGCAAGTGACCTCAGTTTTTAAGTCGCCAATTTGATATTTCAGGCGGATCTTGCCCAGAGGGTAGCTCCTTCCTGCGTTGAAGCCAGTGATGGCAGTATTGGTGGCTGCCCGACGATATATTAGAATATCCAAGGTCTGAAGCAGACTCCGTAGGATGATATTGATTGAAGAACCAGGATCGATGTCCATCTGGTCCACCTTGATGGCACCAATGTACCATGTGTAGTACAGGGGACGATCATGTCGGTTGTTTTTTTTATCAACATGTCCTGTTATGAAAACTTGATGTTGGGCACCACCTCTGTCACGTTGTTACAGTGGGGGCAAGCGGCGAATCCTCTACTGACGACTTGACTTACACCAGGTAGGCGTCGGTATTTTACAATGCCTCACTCAGAGCATTCCGGGTGTCTCTGGAGAGTCAGAGAAGCTCAAATAGTGATAACTTTGCCGGAGGATTGGCGAGTTGAGCTAAGACATCAAAGTTGTAGGGCTTTTCCAGTCCCTGAGCCATTTATTTACACAACAGCTTGTCGAAGCATCCCTCTTTTTGTTTGGACTTGTCCGCTAGTTGGAGCTGAGATAACCCGGATTAGACACGACATGTCCCGCAGTTGGATATGCATTGATGTTGGGAGCTTCTTAATCTCGCTGGTAGGCAAGGCCTGACTTGGTTGTCCCTGCCCAAGCCTCCTCAGCGATGGGAGAAACCATGTGGCAGGACTTAGTTTTTTATGTTGTAGACTTGATGGTAGAAGGCGCGATGCGTCAAGTATAGGACAAGATCCAGGTGAACCCACATAATCTTGCCCCAAGGTATAGTAAGAGGTATCAGCCCGGCTGCTTGGTCGCCAGATGGTGGAAGATTGACTACCTCCATTGTTGCACTCGGGATCGGGATGACTTCGTCTTGGCTTCTGTCGCGAGAAAGTTACCGAACTGGAGGGACACCATATTGGCGACAACTGTCTTATCGTCGAAGTCCAAGGTAAGGGCAAGCAGGCGCTGGATGTACAACTTGAGTGTATAGCAATCCTTTATCACATGGTGGACGTAGCGATGGTAATGGCAGTATTTTGGATTATTCATCTCGGCTTCCTCTGTAGGGTGCTTAACGTCGGGGAACCAAAGCTTGCCACCCTTCACTAATACATCGAAGATGGGCATGACGTTATCATCTTCGAAGAAGTAAAGTCTTTTGGGGCTTTAAAACCTCAGCCAGCTTTTGCTCGGGCTTCTTGGTTAAGTTGGCCACCAGGGCCAGCTTCCCTTTTCCCTCGCGGTTGTTGTTATCGTTGTTGCTATTATTGGGACATTTCCCGCTGTCATCTGCGACAGGGATCTGTATTTTCAGGAGCCGAGCATATTTAACCTTCTTTTCAGTGCCGACTGCGTTGATGATGAACGATATCTAGTCTTTGAATTGACTGCCTCCCATCCAGAGGATGACTGCCGACAGTAGGTTCCTGCGATACATATCCATGAGTGTGAACTTATGATTGCCTAGAGGCAACCTCAATGCTACTTGGCGAAAATGCTCGATATAATTTTGGGAGAGTTCCCTTTCCCCTTGGGTGACATCCATCAGGGAAGACATCTTCATGTCGCTTCCTCCGTTATAGAATCTTTTGAGGAAAAGACTCTTGAAGTCGTCAAACGACGAGATGCAGTTATCTTATAGGCTGTAAAACCAGTCGAATATGACCCCAGACAACGTCTCCATAAATAGCTTAGTGAGGAGTGCGTCACTAAGAGGTAGGTATCCCGTTGTAGTCTCAAAATAGCTCATATATTGAAGGGGAGAAGTCTTCCCGTCGAATGGGTTCGGGTTGAAGGGCTTGTAATTTGGCGGGTACAGAACATCCCTCCACTCGTGCGGGTACAGTTGTTATATCCTGAGCTTGCACAATGAATCCTGGCTGCTTATAGAATCTAGGCGAGCCCGGAGTTCCCGGATTTCCCTTATTGCGTCTTTGGCTTTATCTCCCGCAGAAGGGGCAGATGAATTGGGCAGAGGGTGATTTCCGCCTATGGGCGGAGCGGTTGTGTCAGAATTTTTATTGGTCCCTGGGTCCAAGCTTTCTTGTCCTGGGGCCCTTGGTAGCTGGGGGGCTACACTTGCCTTGATATCTAGCACAGGTTGGGTCAAGGCTTGCATTGATTCACTCATGGTTTATATCATAGCCTCGAGGGCCTCTAGGTGCTATCGATTACTAGGGCGTTCATCCACTTCCCCTGCCATGTATGCAGCTCTAACATGAGAAGAGATGGACGGGACAGTAGATATAGCACTTTTTGCTTCGAATTCTTACAATAAATAGTCGTCAGGGAAGGCTGGCAGTGCCATGCCTTATTTGGACTTAGAGGGAGTACTACCCCCAACGTAGGAGGTGGCATCTTCTCTTCGAGGGTGGCTACCCCCAGGGGCTTCAGCATCCATTTCTTTGGAATCCTCATCTCCTCGGAATGCCTGATTGTCATATAGGTCCAGAGGATTACTACCCCCATCTTGTGTAACCTCCAGGGGTTCTTAGGGAGAGATACCCTCGGCTGCTGATAGCTTCTTCCTTGAGTGGGTGCCCTAAAAAACTCCTTCTGTAGGTCCCGTTGCTGGTCCTTCTGGTAATCGCCTTCTCAATACGATGGTTGAGACTGACGGGCTGGAGGTGCTGGACTTTCTTTCTCGCTCGGTGGAGGGGTCCTTCTGAGTAAAGTAAAATAAGGCGAATGGTATCTCATCCTCCTCGGGTGTTTACACCTGATTCTTGGATTATTGTCGGATAGGTGCCGTCGGATATAGATGTTGGAATGCCGACTGCCTGCTTTTAGGTACTGCTACTTTGTTGCAGCAGCAGTTGATAATAATTTTGGCACAGTGATATCCTAGGGAGGATGCTTCACATGCCGTAGCTGCCTTCCTCGCCTTGCGTTTGTGATTAATCATATTGTACATGTCAGGCGAGGGCTAACTTACCCTTGCACCCTTTTCATGAGCACGAGTAGACCAAGCGCACGTGTGCGTGGGTATTGTCTTTGCTCCCTGATCTAGCATTTATACAAGAACGTTCCCCCGATCGTTAGTAGAAGAGTTTGGAGATGGACCCTATCTATTTGTCGCTGAGGACTGGACGTACGGGTCGGTCTTACACAACTTTCCATCGGGGGCCCGCATAACAGTTAACGGTGCCCTCCGTTGGTCAGCCGAATGGATAGTTGCTTGAGCATGGCGAGCTTGCACTGCCCTAGACTTCTTTGACTTGGCACCCGTAGGTGCGTAGTATGAAGTGTCAAAGTTTGGGTTTTTACCATTCTCAGCATGGCACATAGGGTCAGTGCTACGTGAGATTCGATCAAAAATAGAGGTTCAGCTGATGCTACATCACATGCGGCCATCTTCTTGATTCCATCAACCGATGCCGCATAGTGAGTCTTATGCTGCCTCTTCCTTAGTTGTGTAGAGTTTGCATCGATGCCCGAACGTCTGACATTATAGTATTTTCTCTGCCAAAGTTTGGGTGCTGAGCGTTTTCTGTGTCAGGCGAGGATGCCTCATGGAAAGCCTGAGGGGACTCCTGGCGAGCGCCTTCAGTAATAAAGAGAGAGGCGAAGGATGCCGTAGTTGGGCAAGGCGTGGTGGCCTTAGCTGACCACGTCCTGCGGGTCTTCAAGTGGTGAGCACCCTTCTGGTTAGAAGAGGCTGCCGCATAGGCAGTGGATGCATGATGTGCTGGGAGAGAGACGGGTAGCGCAAGCTCCACAGTTGGGTGAGGCACAGTGGCCTTTGCTACCTGTGTCTTGAGGGTCTTCTTGGGCTTTGCTTACCTCGAAAAAGGACTCGAGCTGTCCCCATAGAGCATGTCCTCGAAGGCCTGCTGATCGATGCGGACCATCAGCATCCTTTGAGTCGACCAGAACTTGGTTGCGTCGGATTGCGCCATAGCTTTCTCATCAATGGAGAAATACTTTTCCAGCAGAGTCGCCAGCTTGATTTAACTAACAAACAAAAGAAATTATAAAGGGGTCATAGACGGACAATCTAAGTACAATATATTTGATTCTGGGGTGTGGTGATGGACAAGGAGTACTATGGTATCTTATTTACTCTGTGGATGATCCGATGTAGGGTGAGGATGCTTACGTTCTCTCTTCGCTCCTCGGTATGCTCTCTTTCTGTATTGGCCGGGGGTGACGTTCTTTCTCGCTGAAGCAGAAGAAAAAGTATTCCTTTAAAACATTCAAGTTGCTCCTATTTATAGCCTTCATGCTGATGTTATATGGGTGCCGCATATACCTCTGTTTGGTGGCTGCATAAGGCCCCTTCAACAGAATACGGTTACAACTGTCGCCGTATGCCATGGGCTGATTATCACGTGGTCTTGGTTGAGATATGATGATGAAGAGATCTTGGGGTTATTTTTAACCCTTTGTATTCGTGACTTGGTCAGCTGGACACATAGTCAGTACCAAATGTCCGAAGATCTCTGCCGTTGTAACGGGAAGATCTTGTGAGCTGGAGGCCGCATAGCAACATGGCCGCATTATGGGTGCAATCGCATACGAGCTCTCATTTGGCCTTTGGTCATCTGGACGCTCTGGCCATATGATGGCGAGGACGTATGGGTCTTGTAGTCGTATATGTGCTCTCATTTAGGCCTTGGTCGGAAGGACACTCTAGCTGCATGATGGTGTGACCGCATGCAAACTCTTGTCGGGCTTTTTGGTCGAATGGATACTTAAGCCGCATGGTGATGAGGTCTCATACGTAGGATACGTGGCATGGCATGTTTATCGAAGCAATTAATGTACTGATGTAACTTATTATCTTTTTTTGAGCTGTCGTCTTCACGAGTCTCGAAGCATCTCAGAGTGATGAGTGATGTGTCAGAGCTTCTGATAGACATCAGAATCTGTGTCAGGGGGTCCTTATGCGGCCTCCCTGCTCTATGGTCGTTCAGGTCGCATATATTATACTACGCAGCTTCTTTATGACTTTGTTTGACCAGGCCGCATATAGCTCTTCTACGGCTTGACTGATCAGGACGCATGTGGCTTCTCTGCGGCTTGATTGTTCAGGCCGCATGTGGCTTCTCTGCGGCTTGTTTAGGGGGCATGACTTATATGTGGCCTGCATAATTTTTTTATGCTTCTACAGTTATGTGATTTTTCCTATTTTTATGATTTCAAACTATTTCAAATGGATGTAAAAAGTGCATTTTTAAATAGTTTTATTAAAGAAGAAGTTTATGTTGCATAACTACTTGGTTTTGAAGATTTTAAATTCCCTAATCACGTTTTCAATCTACGAAAAGCTCTCTATAGACTCAAATAAGCACCTGGTGCTTGGTATGAGCGGCTTAGTTCTTTTCTGCTTGAAAATAGTTTTTTCAAAAAAAAAGGTGGATACGACACTGTTTATTAAATCATTAGATAATAATCTCCTATTAGTACAAATTTACGTTGAGGATATTATTTTTGGTTCAACAAATAAGATTTTATGCAAATAATTTGCTAATTATATGAAGAGTGAATTCGAGATGAGTATGATGGAAGAACTGAACTTCTTCGTAGGACTTCAAATCAAACATAATTCACAAGGGACATTCATCAACCAATCTAAGTACACTAACAATTTATTCAAGCAGTTTGACATAAAAAATGCAAAACTAATTGGGACTCCTATGGCAACTTCTACCAAGCTTGACATTGATGAATATAGCAAACCAGTCGACACACGTAAGTATAGAGGTATGATTAGTAGTCTACTTTATTTAACTTCTAGTCTTCCTGATATAATATTTAGTGTTTGCTTATGTGCAAGATTCTAAGCTAATCCTAAGGAATCACACTTGTGCGCAAATAAGCGTATATTTCGACAACTTAAAGGCACTTTGTAAACCCCCTCACCCAAAATTAGGCCTACTTGGCTTAGATAGAGAAATTAGGGCTAATTAGAATCCAAGTAGAATTAGAACACAGTATTTTATTTAATAATACAATATGATATCACCTAGTGTACCTTACCGTTGCTTCGATAATTGGAGAACCTCGCTAGCCACTGCATTCCTATAAATTTCTCACCCTTGTCCTAGACATGGCCGTCTCCCATTCTGACCTTGGTGTAACTTATAATTATGCTCCCTTGTTCTACATTTTAGTCGCAAAATATCCGTTGCGGACGTTTATAATTAATTCTAAATAATATGACTTTGTATCCTTGTGCGTTCCAATCAAAATTGAAGACACAATCTTGATCCATTTCGTGCAACACAATTTATGATAATATTCTACTCTGAATCCTCTATGCCCATGACACTTGTGTCCCACATAAATTTATCCTTATGTACTTCTAATTAATTCTAGAACACCCTGCGCGGTCATTTAAATTAATTAAAATCCAATTTCCATCTTTGTGCAATTTTTTGATTGTTGGGCACTCTTATGCAAAAGTACGTTGAGGTGTCCACACTGTTGGACACAATACATGCAGAAACCTATTTTTCCCTTCATAGAAATTTTTCTATAATTTTTGGAATGTACAACGCACACATCGGCCCCAATTTAAATTCTAGCCTTGTATTTAAATAATGGAAATCCTAGCCCTCCAAATATCCCTATGGCAAGCCCAAGGCCCAATTCCAAGAGATATTGACCAAGTCAAACCTTTTTAGGTCAACCCAACACCATGTATAAATAATCCTTTCCTATTTTTTTTATTCAAAAAATACAAACCTAAACCCAAACCTATTTCATCCAGCCGACCCCTCCCCCATACTCCTGTTCATCGTCCCCTTCCTTCTCTTCCCTGCGCTGGAGCCGGGAGCAGCTTCGCCGGAGCCCGGCGAGCCGACCTCTTCTCCCCTATGCCTGCTCTCCTCCTCGATCGAGCCTCCCCTTCCACTGCCCTCGCCATCCTACACCGGATCCACTCCGAGCCTCCTCTCCCTTCCTCCCTGAACCGCTGTATCCCGTGCCCGACCGGAGTCGACGACCCGCTGCCCTTCTTCTTCGACCTCCACCACACGCTACCATCTGCACTTCACCCCTCACCATCAACCTCCACGGCCAGTCCCCATAACTACCACTACTGCACCCGCACCACCACCACCTCTCTTCTTCTCCCTGTTACGAACTCCTCCTCCCTGCTTCTGCCTTCCCCTCGACTCATCCTCCCTGCTCAACCTCCTTGCCGGACTCCCCTGGCCGAGCCTCCTCACCTTGAACCCGAGCACCGCAGCCCCTTCACCTTGCTGGACTTCCCCAGACCCGGCCGAATTCCGGTGATCATCACCATCTCATCATCATTACCATCACCCTCCCATCATCATCGCCATCTCATCCTCGTCATTGTCGTCGCCAACAACGTCATCATCACCCTCGTCGTCCTCGTCATCATCATCCTAGTCATCATTATCATTATCTTCGTCATCACCATCATCCACGTCATCGTCCTCGTCATCTCCATCACCCACATCATCTTTCTCGTCATCACCATCATGTAATCATCATCATCATTGTCACCCTCGTTGCTATTATCATCATCATCACCTCCATCGTAACCCTCATCGTCATCATTGACATTATCGTCATTATCGTCGTTAACTTCGTCATCGTCATCCACATCGTTGCCATCATCATCGTCATCATCGTCGTCAACCACATCGTTGTCATCATCGCTCCCGTGCGCGTACCCCAAGGTTTGAACCTGTCCCTATCCTCCTTTTTATGTGTGCTTGTGTATGCTATGAGTATTGCTTTATGACTATTTAGTTGACTGCAGACCCTGAGTCGGTGAACCCAATGACTCGTATACGTGTACGTACACGTATATGTATATGTTCAGATTAGGTTTATATATATATTGTATAATTATTTAAATGATTCTGCTAATTATTATTATGTATCTATTTTGTAAGGCCTAGGAAATTATGGATATTCTATATTTCGTTTGACCAAGTGACCCTAAAGACCTGTTAGTTGACTGCTTGTTGTACATTAAACGTACTGGCTTAGACACCTGCTTAGATGACTGTCTGATTGTGTAGAACACTTGAAGACGTGGCACCCGCGTAATCAGACGCATATTTGACCCTGTTAGTTGACCAGTATCACCCCTAACGTACCCTCTGCGTCCAGTGTATTATGGTTGTGTATGTGCTAGTGTAATGACTGGTGTTGTGTTGTATTATATTATATGTATATAGGACATATCAGATTGTTTTGCGCGACTTCAGGAGCAGGTTATTGGTACTTCGCAGCTTTCTTGCTAGGCAAGTATACCTTGCCTTGTTGTACTGTTTAAATTCAGTTATTATTTTAGTTGCATATTTACTGTTTTAGATTATATAACTGTGCGCGTCCGAGAGAGACTCGGGTGCAGTCAGCAAAGACGTTGACGTTAGGACGTGTGTCTGACCTAGAGTCTACTAGACCCACCTAAAGTTGTGGAGTTATCGGTATGACTCCCAGGCCTTGACACGTATCATTATATGTCACAGAGTGAGTTCATGTAGGGACGCGTGCCTCATACTCGACTGGCCATCGGTGCGAGCAACACGTGTGACGGTATTTAGCTTAGTGTTTATTTCTTTAGAGACTTGCATTATAGTACGAGATGTCCACGTCGTGTTCACGACTTATATATCTACATTGGGCGGGGAGGACGATTAGTAGGCGTATGGGATACCCACCTCCTTTATACAGATACCGCACTCGACGGAATGATACAGACATATATATTTATACAGATACCATATTCTTTAGAGTGTTGGACGTTACTTGGTGATTTTACAGATACCACACTCTATAGAACATTGGACGTTATTATATTCCCGCTCCCGTGTTATAGGGGGCATATGTGGCATATACTAGCCAGTCATGACGAGTGGTGAATTACGTCAGCATATGTCTAGCCTACACTTTTCCATTAATACTAAGTTGTCCTCAAATTGCATTTTACTTAGATGGTTAGCACACCCCTTTTATTTATTCAGTATTTACTTTATGGCATGCTTTTATGTATCTTGTTATGTCTCTCTGAGGACCTGGTCCCTTTCCAGGTGTAGATGTTCATGAGTATTCGCAGGAGCGCAGATCCGGACTGGTTACTTATATTCTGAGGAGGTCTTCTCTTCGAGTCTCAGTGGTTGATAGTTGTTGTACTTATATGGTATTTATCTTGTTATTTTATATTCTAGTTCGGCAGTGGATTTGTTTTCATCTGACTGTCATATTTAGATACTTTATATTGAGATCTAGTTCATAGATACTGGTTATTTACTTATATAGGATTTTCGTGGATGAGATTAGATTATACACTGTGACTTGTGGTAGTTTTACCACTTATGAATTATTGTTCATATTACAGCGTACGCAAGTGTTATAATTTCCATATATTGGAGTTGCCATATACATGCGGCTGGCATGCTTACGTGTCCTAGTCCTACGTATTTTGGGACTGGGTGTGACATATTTTTAGTGGCGGCCTATGTAGGTCAAGAGCATATTATCTCGGTTACGTTACTGTACCGAGCAAGCCTGCACCTAGGATTAGAGTATAGGATCTCATCCATATTTGACTATGACTTATCTTCCTTCCAGTCTGTTCTATTTAACTAATTATATCCTGCTTGATTCATGTACTTCCCTATTAGTTTCTTAAGTATAGCCCTTGCTAGAATATAAGAGTTCCTGTTGTTAGATAATAAGTAGGGTAACCATCCTATTAAGAGTACAACTAGGATAATGACACATTACTGAGTTATAATACTTAATGAACCATAGCATTCCTTACTACTTAATGAACCCTAGCATTCCTTACTACCTAATGAACTCTAGCAACCCTTACCTGTAAAATGATTGACCATCATCCCTTGATAATTATGGATGACTTGAGAGT
Organism: Iris macrosiphon; assembly: GCA_036927795.1. Classification (NCBI taxonomy): domain Eukaryota; kingdom Viridiplantae; phylum Streptophyta; class Magnoliopsida; order Asparagales; family Iridaceae; genus Iris; species Iris macrosiphon. The sequence continues at coordinate 54,350,639 of JAYESA010000006.1, forward strand.
AGTATAGACACAACTAGAGTGAGTTATAAATTCAACCATATTGTTTGACCCTAGCATTGAGGGACCAATAGAAATCCAAGGTTGAATATTATGACCAAAACTTAACTTTTATAGTGAGATAGTATTATAAGACTGTAAAGTTAGGTTGTTGTCCTGATACTAGCAGACAGTACTTTAGGAAGCCATGAGGAACTAATATAACATTTTTCTCAATGAAACCTCGAGTACAGATATTAGTAAACCACCTCCCCCTTAGGAAATCATGATATTATCTAGAGTCTTTCTATTTAGTTTTATATCTTGTTCCTCTGAAAACTTAGCGCTCGCTATATTTGCGTGACGACTAATTATGATTCTTCATCTTTCAACTCGTGCCGCATAACACTTATGATTGTAGGTCAAGTGATTTTATTTTATGTTAGGATATATAACTTGTTAGGATTATAGTTGTTACTCTTGAATTTTTAATTAAATTTTTAATTATATATTGGTAGTTAGAACTTGATAGTTGAGTATTCTTTTAGATTATAATTTTATGGTTATACCTTAATTTTAAATCACGTGATTGTACCCCCACCTCGATATGAGATATATCCACTTTCCCCTTGAAGGCCAGTCACTTTTCCATTCTTACTATTGACACTTGACCCATAAGCACTATGATTAAGAATTAAGATGACCATTACCTATGGAATTTTATAACAGGATACCTAATGAGTACCAAGTTCTTTTCCGCATATACCCCAATAAGAGTTCATACTTTATTTATAAGAACAAGGTTATTTTGTATATTTCCCTTAAGACTGTCACAGTATTAGTTTATTATCTGGGTAGTAAGCCTCACAACCTAGTAACACATAGTCCTCTTGACTCATTATTGAAGTATAACTGAATGACATTAACTGTATACTAGCATAAAACGATAGTGTTTATTCAGACTGTAGATCTTAGAGGCCAATACCCCTATCTGGTCGGCTAGCAATTTAGACAAGGAGTTTGTATGATAACTGTAGAGATTGTAGAGTCATATCTTCTTTGTGAACTTGAATTATTTTGTAATTTCTCTCATCATAACCTAGCGTGATTATATTTGCTGAACTACCTCGACTTATGCTGCTATTATAGCCTAGTTTTGCAAGCTTATTCTTTATCGAGCGTGTTCATGATATATGTATTATTGGAGTACTACACTAATATATTTCAGAATTAATGTATTATAGTCTGATCAACCATAGTGCGCTTGGTTCGCCCTTCGCATAACTACTTTACGTGGATTGAGATATATAGTGATTAGTAGACGAATGTACTTGCCCTCTAGATATGTCTGAGCATATCGTATCAGTTACATAACTGTACTGACCCGAGCATGTGAATAGGAATTACCAAAATAGGATTTCAATCCACAACTGCCTTGACAATTCTCATTTGAATTCTTTAAATGCCTTGATTTCCATACTTCTATTCTATTACCTTCCCCTTGAACTCTTTATTATTGTTTTTCGTCTTCCCTTATTTCGGAAAGACGAAACCTCGTGCTTAGTATAAGTTTGATATATAGAGAGTACTAGATATACACCATAGGCCAATCACATTAATAGATGACTATCTTTTATAACTGATTAAGAGTATATCATATTTGATACTTTTGGTGTTAAATTTTTTGAAGATTGAGTAATATGATTAAGTAAAGTTGAGGAATAAGTTTTCTTAAATGTAAGAGCCTTATGTGATAGATGGGTAAATTCTAAGTTGGGTAGAAATTATATTGTTAAACTTAAGTAGAATCGCTTATAGATTGTGATCGAGTAAAACTAGATTGAGAGGTTCAAGTCATTTTAATTTTGAGAATTTTAGAAGAACGATTAGAGGATGAGTATTTAATAAATTTTTGAAATTTTGATATTACGGACCAAATATTTATACTTTAAGAATATGATTTAAAATTTTTGAAAATTGAATAGTGAAACATTGATTTAAACTTTGAGGATAAATATAGAATTCTAGACTTGAACATTGACGAATTGAATTCCAAATTTGATGATTTGAATTAAAAGTTAAATTTTGATTATTGAATTACTTATTTGAAATATTGAGGGTGTGAATTAAATTTAAATTTGAAGAGTACAAAAATTCATAAGTTTAAGATAGGAATAATATTTGAGTAGAATTATTTCCCAGAGGAGAGTATGATAGTTGGAAATAGCGGTGTAAAATTTATACGCGTTATTTAATTCTTGAAGATGTTATATGGATTAAATTTAAATTTGGATGTTGATGAATTGAAAAAGTGAGAAGAGATTATAATAGGTTGAATTTTGAATTGAATAGTGATTATCTTAATTTTGAAGTGATGGCGATAGATATGATTAGAATTTTAATTATCGCAAAGAGATTGCGAATGACTTGCCTTATGTAAGTGAAGGAATAACAGACTATGCCTTATTTTAATTTCGAGGATAAAATTATTTTAAGTTGGGTAGATTGTAAACCCCCTCACCCAAAATTAGGTCTACTTGGATTAGATAAAAAATTAAGGTTAATTAGAATCCAAGTAGAATTATAATACAGTATTTTATTTAATAATACAATATGATATCACCTAGTGCACCTTACCGTTGCTTCGATAATTGGAGCACCTCGCTTGCCACTGCCTTCCTACAAATTTCATACCCTTGTCCTAGGCATGGCCATCTTCCATTCTGATCTTGGTGTAACTTATAATTATGCTGCCTTGTGCTATATTTTAGTCGCACAATATTTGTCGCGGACGTTTATAATTAATTCTAAATAATACAACTTTGTATCCTTGTGCGTTCCAATCAAAATTGGAGACACAATCTTGATCCATTTCGTGCAACCCAATTTATGATAATATTCTACTCTAAATCCTCTATGATCATGACACTTGTGTCCCACATAAATTTATCCCCATGTACTTCTAATTAATTTCAGAACACCTTGTACGGTAATTTAAATTAATTAAAACCCAATTTCCATCTTTGTGCAATTTTTTGATTGTTGGGCACTTTTATGCAAAAGTGCGTTGAGGTGTCCACACCGTTGGACACAATACATGCAGAAACCTATTTTTCCTTTCATAGGAATTTTCCCATAATTTTTAGAATGTGCAACGCACACATCGTCCCCCATTTCAATTCTAGCCTTGTATTTAAATAATGCAAATCCTAGCCCTCCAAACATCCCCATGGCAAGCCCAAGGCCCAATTCTAAGAGATGTTGACCAAGTCAAACCTTTTTAGGTCAACCCAACACCATGTATAAATAATCCTTTCCTATTTTTTTTATTCACAAAACACAAACCTAAACCCAAACCTATTTCATCCAGCCGACCCCTCCCCCATACTCCTGTTCATCGTCCCCTTTCTCCTCTTCCCTATGCTGGAGCCCAGAGCAGCTTGGCCGGAGCCCGGCGAGCCGACCTCCTCTCCCCTACGCCTGCTCTCCTCCACGATCGAGCCTCCCCTTCCACTGCCCTCGCCATCCTCCACCGGATCTACCTCGAGCCTCCTCTCCCTTCCTCCCTGAACCGCTGTATCCTGCGCCCGACCAGAGTCGACGACCCGCAGCCCTTCTTCCTCGACCTCCACCACACGCCATCGCCTACACTTCTTCCCTCACCATCAACCTCCCCGGCCAGTCCCCATCACGACCACTACTGCACCACCACCACCACCACCTCTCTTCTCCTCCCTGTCACGAACTCCTCCTCCCTGCTCTTGCCTCCCCCTCGACTCATCCTCCCTGCTCGACCTCTTTGCCAGACTCCCTTGGCCGAGCCTCCTCACCCTGAACCCGAGCACCGCAGCTCCTTCACCTTGCCGGACTTCCCTAGACCCTGCCGGATTCTGGTGATCATCACCATCTCATCATCATTACTATCATCCTCCCATCATCGTAGCCATCTCATCCTTGTAATCATCGTCGCCAACAACATCGTCATCACCCTCGTCGTCCTCGTCATCATCATCCTAGTCATCATCATTATCGTCCTCGTCATCACCATCGTCCTCGTCATCTCCATCACCCACATCATCTTCCTCGTCATCACCATCATGTAATCATTATCATCATCGTCACCCACGTCGCTATTATCATCATCATCTCCTCCATCGTAACCCTCATCGTCATCATTGACATCGTCATCATAATCGTCATTAACTTCGTCATCGTCATCCACATCATTGCCATCATCGTCGTCATCATCATCGTCAACCACATCGTCGTCATTATCGCTCCCGTGTGCGTACCCCAAGGTTCAAACTTGTCCCTCTCCTCCTTTTTATGTGCGCTTGTGTATGCTATGAGTATTGCTTTATGACTATTTAGTTGACTGCAGACCCTGAGTCGATGAACCCAATGACTCGTATACGTGTACGTACACGTATGCGTATATGTTCAGATTAGGTTTTTATATATATTTTTTAATTATTTAAATGATTCTGCTAATTATGATTATGTATCTATTCTGTAAGGCCTAGGTAATTATGGATATTCCATATTCCGTTTGACCAAGTGACCCTAAAGACCTGTTAGTTAACTGCTTATTGTACATTAAACATACTGGCTTAGACACCTGCTTAGATGACTGTCTGATTGTGTACAGCACTTGAAGACGTGGCACCCGCATAATCAGACGCATATTTTACCCTGTTAGTTGACCAGTATCACCCCTAGCGTACCCTCTGCATCCAGTGTATTATGGTTGTTTATGTGCTAGTGTAATGACTGATGTTGTGTTGTATTATATTATATGTATATAGGACATATCGGATTGTTCTGTACGACTTCATAAGCAGGTTATTAGTACTTCGTAGCTTTTTTGCCAGGCAAGTATACCTTTCTATGTTGTACTGTTTAAATTCAGTTATTATTTTAGTTGTATATATATTGTTTTAGATTATATAACTGTGCGCGTCCGAGAGAGACTCGGGTGCAATCAACGAAGACGTTAACGTTAGGACGTGTGTTTGACCTAGAGTCTAGTAGACCCACCTAATGTTGTAGAGTTATCGGTATGACTCCCCAGGCCTTGACACGTATCATTATATGTCACAGAGTGAGTTCATGTAGGGACGCATGCCTCATACTCGACTAGCCATCGGTGCGAGCAACACGTGTGACGGTATTTAGCTTAGTGTTTATTTCTTTAGAGACTTGCATTATAGTACGAGATGTCCACGTCGTGTTCACGACTTGTATATCTACATTAGGCGAGGAGGACGATTAGTAGGCATATAGGACACCCACCTCCTTTATACAGATACCGCACACGACGGAGTGATACGGACGTATATATTTATATAGATACCACGTTCTTTAGAGTGTTGGACGTTACTTGGTGATTTTACAGATACCACACTCTATAGAACATTGGACGTTATTATATTCCCGCGCCCGTGTTGTAGGGGGCATATGTGGCATATACTATGTCACGCCCCAGTCCCAAAAATATATGGAACCAGGCCATGTGGCAATAGCCAGCTGACACGTCTCCGAGGATATCCTAATTTAATGGATCCACGAAGAGTGCTACGCTGTCCTATGATACTAACATGTCCAATATCAGTCAATAACAGGTAAACTAATCTCATCCACAATATAAAGAGCAAGAAACACTAAATAAAATGCTGGTTAATAAATACCAGTCTCAAGATGTCATAGTACAACCTGTAATGTCTGGTGGGAACAAACCCACTACTATGACGAAATAAAGTACTGAAATGAGATATAAAAGAAATAGCTATGGCATCAGCTGAGAGGATAATGATGCCCTCCATCTAGGCTAAAGGCCTACCAACTGGTCACGGAAACTCTGACGGCTGCACCTCCAACTCCACGACTGAAGCGAATCTCGTCTCCTGTCCTGGGCCGTATACTGTGGGGTAGTAAGCCTCGTCTAAATCTGGAAAGGTACCAGGTCCTCAGAGGGACGTAACATGATACAAGAAAATAACATGCTATATATGAATACTGAATAAAATAAATACAACAAGGGTGTGCTAGCCATCTAAGTGAATGCAATATGAGGTCAACTCTGATGCGTATGAGTAGGCGTAGGCATAGCGTCCATACTCCGAAGAAAATGGCATCTGTATAGTATATCGTCCATATCGCTCCGAAGAACGTGGCATCAGTATAAAGGGAAACTCATTGGACCCGGGTTCCTCCGAACTACGGCTCCAATGTGTGTATCCCATACGCCTCCTAGTTGTCCTCCCCGCCTAATGTAGATACGCAAGTCGACTACTCGACGTACATACCATAAATCTATATGCCAAGTCACTAAATTATATCCTGACTACATGCTAGCCGTGATGTAGGATGTACGCAACGATAGCTAGTCGAGTGCGCAAGCCCGCATCCCAATATGAATGTATCTCAGTGTGCGTGTAAGGTGTCAGGTCTCAGACAATCACAGAGTATCGTCCAATGGGTTGAGTCTGCTAAGATCTAAGTCCATCTATACTAATCATCGACATAACCGTCGAATGCAACCGAGACAACTCGGACGCGCACAGTTGTACCAACAACAAGAATATAATACAACATATGCATATTTAATTTAGACAGTAAATATAGCAAGGTATCTTGCCTGTATCCGGGAGCTGTGAATGCCAAAAGCTGGTTCCTGCAATGTCTCCTGGCTGATCCAAAGGTCCTAAACAAAATATAATATAACAAATCTAACATCAGACACTAACATACATAAGAAATTATGGCGTTGCTCCTAGATATTGTTACAGGTTTACTGCTGACCGATTACAGCATCACAGGTGCACGTAGCTAGGGTGTGCCCATGTTCTATCTTTGGTCAACGTTTCTCTTGTGACAATATCTATCGGTTTATGGTTGAAAACTATTTCTACTCTGTATGGAAACATGTCCTTGGTTTCCATATTCAACCATACTTGGCGATGTCTAAGTTTTATTGTTGAATTTCAGGTTTCTAACAATAGATCTTATGATTAAGAAATAGTTAGTTATTAACCAATTCTAATTCTTTTCTATCAACATGCCATCACATACCTAGTTAGGGTTAACTGATTTTATGTCCAATATTACTAGTCTTGACATGACGACACAATGATCTTATATGGATAGAATACAAGGAGGGTGAGTCGGGTGTTTACCTAGTTTGACAGGACGAGAGTCTTCTCGCTGACGGATCGTTCTCCGGCTAGTGGTGGCTTCGGCGTCAGTCGGCGGCAGATCGCAGCGGCAGCGGCAGCGGCGACTTGGACAGCGGCGGGGTGACGGAAGGGGGTACGGGAACTCGGAACAGCGGCTAAGGGACTCGGGGCAGCGGCTGATGGGGAACTCGGGGCAGCGGCTGATGGGGAACTCGGGGCAGCGGATGACGGGTCGGGAAGCAGCGGCTGATGGGGAACTCGGGGCAGCGGCTGATGGGGAACTCGGGGGCAGCGGCTGATGTGGTACTCGGGAAGCAGCGGCTGATGGGGAACTCGGGGCAGCGGATGATGGGTCGGGAAGCAGCGACTGATGGGGGACTCGGGAAGCAACGGCTGATGGGGAACTCGGGGCAGCGGCTATGTGGTGTGGCCGAAAGTATGGGAGGGGTCGGCTAGGGGTTGGAGAGGGTGGTGTAGATTTTTTCTAGGGTTTCAAGAAGGAACTTCATATATATATACATATGGAGGATTTGTGGGCTGATCTTGGCTTGGGCTTGTCTAGTCTCCTTGAGATGGGCTGGTCCAAAGGGAATGTGTATTGGTGGGCTACACAAGGGTTGCTTGAGGTGAACTTAGTCTTAATTATAATTAACTAACAATTTAACTAGATAATTCATTGTGTATTTAAAACATTTGAAACTATATTATGAGTGGTACACCGGTGTCGTGGCATACCGCATTGAGGTAGACTGATACCTAAATTTTGGGTTTGGGTTGGGGTTCTACTCAGTAAGGTAATTGGTTAAATTTATATTTTTTTAGACGAGGGGGTTTACAACCTACCCTCCTTAGAGCATTTCGTCCTCGAAATTAAAACATACGTAAGGTAAGAGCTAATGACTGAAAAGGAAATTCTAACGCGTACCTAGTCCTTCGAAGAGATGGGGATAACGTTGACGAATATCTTCCTCGTGTTCCCAAGTCGACTCGCCTGGTGCATGATACCTCCATGCGACACGAACTAGGGAAATGGTCTGCCCTCGTAATACCTTCTCACTTCTGTCTAGAATCTCTACAGGCTCCTCTTGGTATGATAAGCTCGGCCCGACTGTGATCTCGGAATGGTCAAGCACGTGACTCGGATCCGATATGTACCTCCTTAATTGAGATACATGGAAGACGTCGTGGACTCCTTCCAAGGTCTGCGGTAAAGCTAATCTGTAAGCAACCTCTCCGACGCGTTCTAAGATGTCGAATGGTCCGATGTACCTCGGACTCAGCTTCCCTCTGCCTCCGAATCTAATAGTCCCTCGAGTAGGTAAGATTCGTAAGAATACGTGATCTCCTACCTAAAACTCTAAGGGTCGACGATGTGCATTCGCCCAATGCTTCTGTCGGTCTTGTGCTGCTCGAAGGTGTCCTTGGATCTTCTTTACCTTCTCTACCGTCCGAACAACCATCTCTGGTCCAAGAATCTGTCGCTCGCCTATATCACTCCAGCATACTGGAGAACGACACTTCCTGCCATACAACGCTTCATAGGGAGCCATCTGAATGCTCGCTTGATAGCTGTTGTTGTAGGAAAACTCGACCAAATATAGGTGGTCCTCCCATGATCCTCCGAAGTCAAGCATGCACGCTCTCAACATGTTTTCTAACGTCTGAATGGTGCGCTCCGACTGGCCATCTGTTTGGGGGTGATACGCTGTGCTAAACTTTAGGCGAGTACCAAGGCTCTCCTGTATACTCCGCCAAAAGTAAGACGTAAATCTCGTATCCCTGTCAGACACAATGCTAACTGGCACTCCATGTACGCGCACAATCTCCCTCATGTACATATCTGCTAAAGCCTCCGTCGATTGTCCCACTCTAAAGGGTAAAAAGTGTGCGGACTTGGTGAGTCTATCCACGATTACCCATACTGCATTGCGCCCACTAGGACTCCTCGGGAAGCCTGTAACAAAGTCCATAGTGATATGCTCCCATTTCCACTCCGGTATAGGAAGCGGTTGAAGCAATCCTGCAGATCTCTGGTGCTCGGTCTTGACTTGCTGACACACCAGGCACTTGGCCACAAAACGTGCTATCTCTCTCTTTATTCCGTGCCACCAGTAGTACTGTCTTAGATCTCTGTACATCTTCGTGCCTCCTGGATGAATGGAATAGGTGGAACTGTGTGCCTCTGACATCAATTCTTGCCGAAGTTCTCCATTTGGAACATAGAGACGATCTCCGCATCTCAGTGTTCCGTCTTCATGCATCCGCAGTCCTGTCTGTAATCCAGCCTCTGTCCTCTGTCTGAGCCTCTAAAATCTGGCATCTGTCGGCAAGGCAGCCTTGATTCTCTCCACTAGTGTCGATTGCAATTGGAAACTCGACAACTGTCCGTCTACTCCGGGTATGACAACCTCTATACCCATCTGCTCTAGATCTCTCAACAGATGTTGTTGGGTAGTCAAGAAGAATGCCATAGGTCTTCTGCTCAATGCGTCTGCTACTACGTTGGCCTTTCCCGGGTGGTACTGTAGCTCAATTTCGAAGTCTGTCATCACCTCGAGCCAACGTCTCTGCCTCTGATTAAGATCCTTCTGAGTGTAGACATATTTCAGGCTCTTATGATCCGTAAATATCTCCACTCTTTCTCCATATAGGTAATGCCTCCAAAGCTTTAAAGCAAAGATCACCGCGGCAAGCTCCAAGTCATGGGTGGGATAGTTCTTCTCATGTGTCCTCAACTGCCTAGAAGCATAAGCTACAACCTTTCCATGCTGCATCAAGACGCATCCTAATCCTTTCCCGGATGCGTCGCTGTAGATTACAAATCCTCCGGGTCAGAAGGTATGGTCAAGATAGGTGCTGTAGTCAAGCGTTTCTTCAGCTCATCGAACGCCTTCTGACACTCCTCTGTCCAAGTGAACTCTTGCTCCTTACGGGTCAAGCGGGTCATTGGCTCTGCAATCTTCGCAAAGTTCTCTACGAACCTCCGGTAATATCCGGCAAGTCCTAGGAAACTCCTCACCTCTGAGACATTGGTAGGGGTTGGCCATGTCTCTACAGATGAAATCTTCGCCGGATCTACTGAGATACCGTTTCCTGAGATGACGTGTCCAAGGAAAGTGACACGATCTAGGAGAAACTCACACTTGCTTAGCTTGGCATAAAGTCTCTCTTTCCTCAGTGTCTCTAACACTAGTCTCAAGTGCTCTTCGTGCTCCTCGTGGCTCTTCGAATACACCAAAATGTCGTCGATGAAAACTACCACGAACCGGTCTAAGTATTGGTGGAATACTCTGTTCATCAAGTTCATAAATACAGCTGGCGCATTCGTCAGTCCAAAAGGCATCACTAAGAACTCGTAGTGACCATAACGAGTCCTGAATGCTGTCTTTTGAATGTCTTCTCTTCGCACCTTCACTTGATGATAATCCGATCTTAAGTCGATCTTTGTGAACACTACTGCTCCTGTCAACTGGTCGAATAAATCGTCAATCCGCGGCAGAGGGTACTTGTTCTTGATAGTCAAAGCATTAAGGGCTCTGTAATCAATACACATACATACTGTTCCATCCTTCTTAGGCACAAACAATACTGGTGCTCCCCATGGTGATGCACTAGGACGGATAAATCCCTTGCTCTGAAACTCCTCCAATTGTAGCTTCAACTTGTCTAACTCCTTCTTCGCCAATCGGTACACATTAGAAGATACCGGTGCTGCTCCTGGTACTAGCTCAATGGTGAACTCCACGTCTCTATCTGGGGGTAAGCCTGGCAATTCGTCGGGGAAAATATCCTCGAATTCTGCAACTATAGGTGGGGGCGCAATCTCCATAGCCATGCAAGTTCCAGCTGTCTGTCCTACTCCTTGTTCGACGGTCCCTCGCATGTACTCGAACTCCGGTTGATCTGGTGGTCTAAAAGTGACGCTACCCTTCCGGCAGTTCAGTATGGCGTTATACTGGCTTAACCAATCCATACCTAACACAACATCAAAGTACGGCATAGGCAATACCAAGAATCGCGCTCTCATCTCTCTACCACATACGACTACCGAGCATGTTCTAATAGTGCTGGTAACCGGCATGATACCTCCTCCGGTAAGAATCTTCCAACTCCTAGGTAAGGGGGAAGTCGCTACTCTATGCATTGCTACAAATCTACTAGATATAAATGACAATGTAGCACCAGAATCAAACAATGCTGTCGCAGGTAGAGATGCGACTAAAATGGTACCTGTGATTGCCTCTCCTTCTGTTTCCTCTTCGGTGGTTGCTAAGGCAAAGGCCTGTCCCTGTCTCTGTCCTCCTGCCTGCTGTCGGGCACGATCAAACTGTGCCTGCTGTGGGGGCAAGGGTGGTCCCCTCTGGAATCCTCCGGGTGCTGGTGGACGCTGGCCTCCTGGTGGGGGTAGTATCCTCGGGGCTGGTGCTGCTGGTCTCTGTCCGGCCTGTGGGGCTGTCTCCCTGCGCTGTGGGCAGTCTCTGGCAAGGTGCTGGCTGGCTCCACAAATCATGCATGTCCCAAGTCTCTTTCGGCAGTCCTTCTCGAAGTGACCTCTCTTACCACAAAAGTGGCAAGTCGGGAGTTCCTGGTGTGGATATGGTACTGCTTTCTGCTGTGTCTGTGCTCCAGGACGACGGATGGGTCCTCCTGCTCCGGGCTGGACTCTAGCTGGCGTGGTCGTGCTGGAACGTCTAGATCTTCTGACAATGGCCTCCTGGATCCTTGCCTCTGCTAGGACCTCCTCATAAGAAACTCTTGCCTGTGCGGTGGTGTATCTCTGTAGCTCGAAATTGAGACCGTGGTGGAATCTCTGAGCCTTCTCTAGATCATTGGGTATCAGGACGGCTCCAAATCTGCTAAGGCGGCTAAACTCTGCGTCATATGCGTCAACAGTCATATTCCCCTGTTCTAGATGTAGGAACTGGGAGTATAGGGCATTTCTGACTGTTGCTGGAAAATATTTCGCATTGAAGTACTCTAAGAACTGTTCCCAAGTCTGGTTCTTACCTACACTGCGCTCAATGGAATCCCACCAGTGATGGGCGTTGCCTTTTAGTTGGGCCCTTACTGCGGTCATCCAAAGGTCTGGTTGCAGTTGTGAGGCCTCTAATAGCATCTCCGTATTGGCGATCCAATCGAAGATCTGTTCTGCAGTCTCATTGCCTGAGAAGGTATCTGGTCCCATCTGTCGGAACCATCTAAAAGTGCCACCTGTCGGGGCTGGTGGAGGTGTTGGTGCTGGTGCTGGTGTCGTGACAGGTGTCCTCTCTAGTACTGCCATCAGACTCTGTCGTAATGTCTCTGTCTGCTGCCACTGTGCTTGTATCATTGCCTGGAAGAACTGAAGCATCTGTGGCTGGCCATCTAGCTGCGGCATCTGGGGCGGATAAGGTGGAGGCGGTGGTAGTGGAATCTCTGGTTGTGCAGTAGGCGTCTCCTCAGATTTCGGCCTCTCAGTCTACGGCATCGGTGTAGCTCCTGAAGTCTGGCCCTCATAATGTTGCGTGGGGATGGTCTGGGAAGTCTGTCCCTCAGGTGGTGGTGTAGGATCGCCCTGTGGTGTCTCGTGCCAATGTATCAGTGGTGTCTGCAGCGGGTGTTGCCCTTGGGGTACCTCATCTCCTTGAGTGGTATTATCTGGCACCGCGGCACGGGGTGCTCCTCGTCCACTGCGCAAATTCATCTTGCTGCAAGGGATAGAGCTTCATTAAAAGAGTACGAGAACAAACAAACAGGATGCATATATTTAGAAGCAGTATGAAGGAAGTTCAAAGGCGAATCAAAGTGGATGAGACCTAATAATTTCTATCCTATTGCAGGCTCGCTGGGCATGTTACCATACCACAAGCAAAAAAGTCGACCTGCATGGGCCACCACTAAAACCATGTCACGCCCCAGTCCCAAAAATATATGGAACCAGGCCACGTGGCAATAGCCAGCTGACACGTCTCCGAGGATATCCCAATTTAATGGATCCACGAAGAGTGCTACGCTGTCCTATGATACTAACATGTCCAATATCAGTCAATAACAGGTAAACTAATCTCATCCACAATATAAAGAGCAAGAAACACTAAATAAAATGCTGGTTAATAAATACCAGTCTCAAGATGTCATAGTACAACCTGTAATGTCTGGTGGGAACAAACCCACTACTATGACGAAATAAAGTACTGAAATGAGATATAAAAGAAATGGCTATGGCATCAGCTGAGAGGATAATGATGCCCTCCATCTAGGCTAAAGGCCTACCAACTGGTCACGGAAACTCTGACGGCTGCACCTCCAACTCCTCGGCTGAAGCGAATCTCGTCTCCTGTCCTGGGCCGTATACTGTGGGGTAGTAAGCCTCGTCTAAATCTGGAAAGGTACCAGGTCCTCAGAGGGACGTAACAAGATACAAGAAAACAACATGCTATATATGAATACTGAATAAAATAAATACAACAAGGGTGTGCTAGCCATCTAAGTGAATGCAATATGAGGTCAACTCTGATGCGTATGATTAGGCGTAGGCATAGCGTCCATACTCCGAAGAAAATGGCATCTGTATAGTATATCGTCCATATCGCTCCGAAGAACGTGGCATCAGTATAAAGGGAAACAAATTGGACCCGGGTTCCTCCGAACTACGGCTCCAATGTGTGTATCCCATACGCCTCCTAGTTGTCCTCCCCGCCCAATGTAGATACGCAAGTCGACTACTCGACGTACATACCATAAATCTATATGCCAAGTCACTAAATTATATCCTGACTACATGCTAGCCGTGATGTAGGATGTACGCAACGATAGCTAGTCGAGTGCGCAAGCCCGCATCCCAATATGAATGTATCTCAGTGTGCGTGTAAGGTGTCAGGTCTCAGACAATCACAGAGTATCGTCCAATGGGTTGAGTCTGCTAAGATCTAAGTCCATCTATACTAATCATCGACATAACCGTCGAATGCAACCGAGACAACTCGGACGCGCACAGTTGTACCAACAACAAGAATACAATACAACATATGCATATTTAATTTAGACAGTAAATATAGCAAGGTATCTTGCCTGTATCCGGGAGCTATGAATGCCAAAAGCTGGTTCCTGCAATGTCTCCTGGCTGATCCAAAGGTCCTAAACAAAATATAATATAACAAATCTAACATCAGACACTAACATACATAAGAAATTATGGCGTTGCTCCTAGATATTGTTACAGGTTTACTGCTGACCGATTACAGCATCACAGGTGCACGTAGCTAGGGTGTGCCCATGTTCTGTCTTTGGTCAACGTTTCTCTTGTGACAATATCTATCGATTTATGGTTGAAAACTATTTCTACTCTGTATGGAAACATGTCCTTGGTTTCCATATTCAACCATACTTGGCGATGTCTAAGTTTTATTGTTGAATTTCAGGTTTCTAACAATAGATCTTATGATTAAGAAATAGTTAGTTATTAACCAATTCTAATTCTTTTCTATCAACATGCCATCACATACCTAGTTAGGGTTAACTGATTTTATGTCCAATATTACCAGTCTTGACACGACGACACAATGATCTTATATGGATACAATACAAGGAGGGTGAGTCGGGTGTTTACCTAGTTTGACAGGACGAGAGTCTTCTCGCTGACGGATCGTTCTCCGGCTAGTGGTGGCTTCGACGTCAGTCGGCGGCAGATCGCAGCGGCAGCGGCAGCGGCGACTTGGACAGCGGCGGGGTGACGGAAGGGGGTGCGGGAACTCGGAACAGCGGCTAAGGGACTCGGGGCAGCGGCTGATGGGGAACTCGGGGCAGCGGCTGATGGGGAACTCGGGGCAGCGGATGACGGGTCGGGAAGCAGCGGCTGATGGGGAACTCGGGGCAGCGGCTAATGGGGAACTCGGGGGCAGCGGCTGATGTGGTACTCGGGAAGCAGCGGCTGATGGGGAACTCGGGGCAGCGGATGATGGGTCGGGAAGCAGCGGCTGATGGGGGACTCGGGAAGCAGCGGCTGATGGGGAACTCGGGGCAGCGGCTATGTGGTGTGGCCGGAAGTATGGGAGGGGTCGGCTAGGGGTTGGAGAGGGTGGTGTAGATTTTTTCTAGGGTTTCAAGAAGGAACTTCATATATATATACATATGGAGGATTTGTGGGCTGATCTTGGCTTGGGCTTGTCTAGTCTCCTTGAGATGGGCTGGTCCAAAGGGAATGAGTATTGGTGGGCTACACAAGGGTTGCTTGAGGTGAACTTAGTCTTAATTATAATTAATTAACAATTTAACTAGATAATTCATTGTATATTTAAAACATTTGAAACTATATTATGAGTGGTACACCGGTGTCGTGGCATACCGCATTGAGGTAGACTGATACCTAAATTTTGGGTTTGGGTTGGGGTTCTACTCAGTAAGGTAATTGGTTAAATTCATATTTTTTTAGACGAGGGGGTTTACATACTAGCCAGTCATGACGATTGGTGAATTACGTCAGCATATGTCTAGCCTACACTTTCCCATTAATACTAAGTTGTCCTCAAATTGCATTTTACTTAGATGGTTAGCGCACCCCTTTTATTTATTCAGTATTTACTTTATGGCAAGCTTCTATGTATCTTGTTATGTCCCTCTGAGGACCTGGTCCCTTTCCAGGTGTAGATGTTCATGAGTATTCGCAGGAGCGCAGATCCAGACTGGTTACTTATATTCCGAGGAGGTCTCCTCTTCGAGTCTTAGTAGTTGATAGTTGTTGTACTTATATGGCATTTATCTTGTTATTTTATATTCTAGTTCGGCAGTAGATTTGTTTCCATCCGACTGTCATCTTTAGATACTTTATATTGAGATCTAGTTCATAGATACTGGTTATTTACTTATATATGATTTCCGTGGATGAGATTAGATTATACAATGTGACTTGTGATAGTTTTACCACTTGTGAATTATTGTTCATATTACAGCGTACGCAAGTGTTATGGTTTCCATATATTGGAGTTGCCATATACATGCGGCTGGCATGCTTACGTGTCCTAGTCCTACGTATTTTGGGACTAGGGCATGACACACTTCAACTGTCGGCTTATGGTATCCCAAAACCATGTTGTTTAATCTTGCTGCTTATTCGGATGCTAATTTTGTCGGATGAAAAGTTGATTGAAAGAGTACTAGAGGCACGTGTCATTTTCTAGGAAAAACTTTAGTCTCATGGTTTAGCAAGAAATAAAATTCTGCAGCATTGTCAACTACTGAGGCTGAGTATATCACCGTAAAACGTTGTTGTGCTCAAATTTTGTGCATAAAGCAAAACCTTAAAGACTATAATCTTCATTACACCAAGATTCCTATTTACTGTGATAACAATAACAAAATCAATCTCACTAAGAATCCTTTATGTCACTCACGTACTAAATATATTGAGATTAGACACCATTTTTTAAGAAATCATTAAGCACATGGTGATATATGTATTGAGTTTATTGACACAAAGCATCAATTAGCTGATTTATTAACTAAACCTTTAGCAAAAGATCGATTCAACTTTATATGTCGTGAATTAGAAATTTTGGATATCAGTAATATATAATTAATATGTATTTTCTTAAATCTCAATCCTATATGTAAAAATTATTTTACAGACAAGCCGAAAAGGTTATTCTGTCAAACATGGGTAAAAGCCTAAGCGACATGGTACTTAAGCGTCTTTTGGACCACCACTAGTTGGGATACGTCCCTTACAACTAATCTGAGATGACCTACATCACAGGAAAAAGAATTATTAAATACTATTAGTTATTATTATTGGTATTCATAAATTACTAATTTATTGATTTACAAAGTTAACTTGTATCTAAAATAAAGTGAACCATAAATTAAGCTAAAATTGAAACATCAGAACTCTACTAGAGTTCAGACAGAGTTTGGACCAAACTCGGTCCAAACTCGACCCGAGTTCAGATGGTCTCAGTTTTTTTTAAGTTGTGGGCCCCACTCTCTTTTATATACACATCATCTTCTTTCCAATTAGTTCCAGCACCTCCCAGCGACCGAAACCCCTCAAAAGCCTAATTTTCTTAAACCCTAAACCTCTTAGATCTCCCTCCTCGTATGGTTTCAGGAGCTAGAAATTTGGATTTCTATTCCTTTCAACAT
Organism: Iris macrosiphon; assembly: GCA_036927795.1. Taxonomy (NCBI): domain Eukaryota; kingdom Viridiplantae; phylum Streptophyta; class Magnoliopsida; order Asparagales; family Iridaceae; genus Iris; species Iris macrosiphon. The sequence goes on from JAYESA010000006.1 coordinate 54,367,906, forward strand.
TCTCTGCCACTGCTCATTATTAGATTGAAGGTATAACTCCTATTTCTTCTTCTTTCAATTATTTCCATGGCTCCCAAATTATTTAAGAAGAAGAGAAAAGTAGGAGAAGACTTATCTTCCAATCAGGATAATGTTGCTTAATCTCTGTTTAGTCCAGCCCTTCCAGACGATGAAGATTTTAATGGATTAATATTTGCGTTGTTAGATCAATTCATTGAATAGTTCAATGACTTTGTCGATCTCACCGTCTATCCTGGCAGTCACATTAATTTTACTCTATTTTCTAACTATTTGGACTATTTTTGTGTGTTAGGATTAGATGACTTAGTGACTACTAGATTTCTAATATTTCTTAATATTGTTCGCATATTTTACTGTAATATGTCCTCAGTTGTTGGTTCTGTTAAATCTCGTGTTGTCAGGTTAGATAATGAATTTGATGTTGAATACTTAGGGGAATTTTTTATATTTCCAACGAAGGAGAACCCTTAGTACCTATCACATCTTTCAAATTCATTGACGGCATGACTCTAGCCTCTTTTAACGACTATATATATTTACCCAACCCCCATCTTCGTTGTCAACTTAAGGCCAAACACTTGAACATATGGTTCTATGACTTACATCGTATTATCTTTTCAACCATCTTGCCTAAAACAGACCTCCACTGATGAAATTAAAAATTTAGAGCTGTGTGCCATGTATCATATCTACTTTGGAGTTAAATTTAGTTTTTCGAAGACTCAGATGATGATCCGATCCTGCAAGAACAAGTGTAACCAAGTGTACATTATGTACCTGCCTATTATCTTTGAGCATTTTTAAATCTCTCTTAAGGATTGCACCTATCTTGCAGAGCCAGTTTATCTCTTTGCTGTTCGACATTCTTGCCACATTCCTCTAGCTATACCACCTCCTCCTCCTCCTCCACCTGTTGGTGACACACCTTACCCTGACCCAGCTGCTACTCCAGAGCCGCCTGCCTCCTTGGACGAGCTCCAAACTTTAATGCGAGATCATATCAAAGTTTAGGATGTGTCACACCCTAGTCCTAAATACCGAGGGACTAGACAAGTAGCAATGGCCAGCAGCACACACCGATGGGCAAACCCAATTTATTGGACCCATCAGGGTGTACTTAAGCTGTAAAACAATAATAAAGGTCTATGCTACAAATCTCATCTACAGAAGTAAATACAGTCAATATGAAATAATAAGCAACATCAAGTCTCAATAAAATATATCTCGGGGAACAACCCGATAATAAGTCTGATACAGTAGTCAATAGATAAGAAATAAAGAGTATAACAACAGCAAAGACTGAGTATAGATAAAGCAGATACTCAGGAGAAATTCTCAGCGATCACCTCATTTTCTGGTACTGGTACTGCTCAAATGTCTGCTCCTATTCCGTACACCTCGGGGTAGATCTCCTCTGCTAAACCTAGGGACATAATCCAGATTCCAGGTCCTCAGGGGATATAGCAAGGTACAAGAATAACTTAAGCTAAATAAGTGCAGTATATGAAATGAATCAATAGGGAAAACTATATAACCAGCTAAGTGATATGCAATATAAGAGCATCACTAGAACTCAGGCTGAGACTACTACAAGCTCGGTGTTGGGGAGCCGGTAGCAGTGATATCATGTCGGAGCCTAGCTCGGCGTGGCTACGGCACCGTAATAATATCATCAACCTATAGCCTGTGTGTCTCTCCCCACCCAATGTAATCACACGTCTTATGTCCACGATGTCTCATGTCCATGTCATGCAAGATCATGACCTCTAACTGATGCAACGAGTTATAATGATAGCTAAGCACATGCAATATCTATGTCATGAATCATGAAACCTATACAGAATCACCATGAATATCTCAGGAAGATTCTGTCTCATAAATAGTGTCAGGTATCCTGTGGTATGTCGTACTTGATAATGCAAGCACGAAAATATATAGGGTCACGATATCAATCTCTAGGTGACGTTAGACAACTTCGCGTACGGTGTTGACACCCGAATATTATTTGGACGATAAGCAATATCACACGGTCCTAGGTTAAACAGATATATCATGTAAATAATTCAAAGAAATATTATAATACAATTGCTGCAAGTATGGCAAGGTACACTTGCCTGGGGTTTGATTTCCAACTACTGCTCTAGTATCAGCGGGATCTGCAGGTACTCCTTCGGTTGCTGAAATAAACATTACCATCATGCTCAGAAGACATCAAATAGCTAGAATTGCCCATCCATAAGTCCAATTTGGACACAGGGGCAAAATTGACAGTTTCTGGTCAAAGCGGGGTCCACATGTGGCCCGCTTCGTACCGAAAAATGTGCCAGAGACAATGTTTTCCAAATTCGTCAAAATTAGTGCCTACAAGTCCAAAACGATGATACAAACCCAATAGAATGTCCAGAACTGGATTCCGATGAGCCGATCACAAAATCGCCCGTCAAGTAGAGCCGTGGGGCCCACGATACGGGTGTAGAAGCATGAAAAATACGCTGGGAAGATCTACGCAGCATATTGATGCAGAGCAGCGTAAACAGAGGCCTTCAGAGCCATCAAGAGTGCAACAGAGCTTTTTTCGCTAAACACAGCATGAAATATTAAAAGCTGAAGGGACCATCCGCGTAAGTACAGTATGTCCAGGATGCTTCAGCGTAAAACAGGGTTCTTCGTCGCCTCCTGGGCGTAAAACCCATCCGCTTTTAATATAGCATTAAAGTGTACAAAGGAAGCTTCGTGTTCTCTGAAGTGAACCTGTCAGATCCTGCAATGAACCTGACGTCTGGACTTCTGACAAAAGGGATACTGCACGGCTACCCAGACGACGGCTATAATGATGGCACAGCACTGCAACCCAGACTGTCATTTACCGCCATCTCCTTTACGTAAACTGCTTTTACGTGCACAAAGGGATACGCTGCCTTGTTTTACACAGACAGACATGAGCTATTTACGCTCTACAGTAGACAAACCGCCTGCCACATCAAAAGCTGCACTCCGTACGGGGCTCGAGGCACGTCTCTACGTCCAATGCACAAAGCGATGACAGTTGCTCGAGGCACGTCTCTACGTCTAATGCACAGAGCGGTGACAGTTTCTCGTGGCACGTCTCTGCGACTGATGCACAGAAGGGCTACAGACCTTCAAAAACATGCCTCCGCATTTAATGTAGAGGATGGTGGCAAATCTCGGCATTTAATGCAAGAGATTTGATTATATCTTCAAAAGCCATAATTCCGGCTAAGACGTCCACATCAGCACTCTGGCACGTTACGCAGGGCTTCTACGCCCATTCAGCTCCTGTGCTCACTCAACTTCTACGCCCATTCAGCTCTTGTGCTCACTCGGCTTCTACGTCCATTCAGCTCCTGTGCTCACTCGGCTTCTACGCCCAATTGGCTTCTACGCCCACTCGGCCTCTATGACCACTCGGCTTCTACGCCCACTCGGCCTCTATGACCGCTCGGCTTCTACGCCTATTCGGCTTCTATGCCTGCTTGGCTTCTACGCCATGGTGACAGACATTGGCTTCTACGCCCACCTCTTCGACACAAGGGATACCTACCTACGTGGCTTCTACGCCGTAATCTTCGTAGCGATTATACGCGTTTTGTCCCTTAGTTGGACCCGCATCACATGCTCATTCAAAGGATCATCTATACGCAGGCATTGGTTATTTTAACCGTTGTGTAAAAGGGTGCTGTACTTTCTACTCCTCGGTTTCTACACCAACGGAGTGGTCACTGTTACTAAAACTCTATAAATAGAGACCTGTATTAATGAGGAACAAGGTCGACAAATCGCAAGGTCGAAAGTTGGTCAAAAAAACTAATATTAGATCCAAGGTCGAACTTCCAAGAAAGATCGAACCAGAGGTCAAGAGAGAGAGAGAGAGAGAGAGAGAGAGAGAGAGAGAGAGAATCCGGAGCTCAGGCAAAGAGTAGGGATCGATGACTTTGGCATCGTGCATCCACCCTCTTTTGCAACCTTCGAAGCTGCTTCCTGTCTTCTACGGCACTTCTTCATCATCGTGTGGTCCAAGGGCTAAAGTGATCGACTGCAGATCAGACACCTATAGCAATATTTACCAAGATTAAATAAATTGTACTCCCACATCCTCGTATAGAATCAAATTGTACAAGTTTGTTTGTAAACCAAAGAAGACGGGTTTTGTATAAAACCTCATATTATATACACTTCGTTCTTTCGTTTAATACCACAAACAAGATGGCGACTCTGCTGGGGATGTCTTTCTCTTCTGATGAGGAAGTAATTTCTCAACACGATGAGGTATCTGTAGGAACCGTGAAGAAGATACTGGTCGTCCAATTCGACCAGTCTGCCTACGAAGACATGCTTCGAACCGGGGGTAGCTCTCACCCTCTCTCCGTCCAAGACAACAGGAAGCTGCGCAAGGTCTGGATGCCCAAGACCTCCTCTACCATTCCTGTGGACTCTCCGATCTCTCCGATCTCTCCGACCAATGAGGTTGTAGCATTGCTCCCTCCGTGCCTCGCACGTAAAATTCAGTCTCCTGCTACGCGCGGTACAGATGAAACTTTGGGCAAAGCCTCAGCGCTAACCCAGAAGTATCCACTGCGCTCTACGCATAGAAACCAGTCTCCCGCTACTTGCCGTACAGACAAAACTTCGGGCAAAGCCTCAGCGCTAACCCAGAAGTATCCACTGCGCTCTACGCGTAGAAACCAGTCTCCCGCTACGCGCGGTACATACAAAACTTCTGATGATGCCTCAGCGCCAAATCGGAAGTACAAATCACGCTCTGTGCGCAAGACAACATCTGACCTCTACGGGGAACCAGATGAGCGCTGTGATCTCCGCAAGGGAAAGCAAGTGGTAGAGTACTCAACTTCTCGGCCTTTACGCCAGCGAGGAAGCAATCTGCCTACCCTCCGGATTACGCGGGAAGCCGATGGCCGACTGAGGACCTCTTCAGCTTTACGCCAGTCTGAGTAGATCTCCGAATTATGCCAGGCGAAGTCCCACGGCGTAAAGCAAGCTCAGGTTGCGGAAAGACACCCTCCCCGGGGATTATCCACCACCTAGATGGCCAACCTGTTGTACACAGGTGGCACAGGGAAAACCATGGTGCCCAATCTCCGCATGTCCACTGATGGGAACAGAAGGAACAAGTCATCGTCTTCTTCTTCTATTCCTCCTGACTTGCGCAAATATCTAATCCAGAAATATAAGGAGAGGGGACCTTCCAACATGTCTATTACGCCCCCTAGCGAGCAATGTTGTAATAGTCATAAGATTGTGATTGACTGCTGCTGTTCTAAAGTAAAACGGTCGGTTTTTGACCGGTTTAGCTACTCTCTGTCTTTCCAGGAAGAAGAGCCCGCGCATGCATCCGTGAACATGGCTTCACACATACCTAGAGGAGGGTCGAGCTCAAGACGTCATCCCTCTAGGCCTCCGAGCTGAAGGAGATTCGAAGACCTCCTTAGGAACTCTGAAGCTAGGGTGTTCCAAAACACCCGTGCAAGGTCACAGCAACCAGCTTCGTACTCGTCTGATTTCGACACTGGGGGTCGCCAGTCTCCCGGATCAGATGCTGAGAGTATAGAGTCGACTTCTGCAGCGACCTATACTAATCCTTCAATGACGCCCAGGGAAATAGGAGTTTATGCCGTTGAAGATGAACGCGAGGAAGCTTTGCCGTCAGGAAACGCGAAACAATGCATCACTATACTGGAGACATCTCTGAAACAAATGCAATCCATAATGGAGAACATGCACCAGATGATGCTAACTCAGCACACAACTGCCATGGCTCAAGCATCGGTCCTGCAAACTCAGATAGGTGTAGGGGTGGACTTACCACCATCCAACCCAAGCCAAGAGCCTGCTCTAGATTAAGAGTCAGCAGTTCCTCCACTTTCTCACTCGGAGAATATATTACCTCCCATTGAAGTTACGATACAACCAACTCCGCACTACACCGTAGTCCCGCTTCCAACTGAAAATCCAATGCAGGCAGTACGGGAGTTGAAAGCCCAGTTTGACACCTTGAAGCACAAAGATCAGCTCAAGAAACTGGGAATTAACCAGCCTTACCTAGCTATCTGGGAAGAGGTCCTTTTCCCTCCGAGGTACAAACCTCAGACTATGGCTCTGTTCGAGGGAAAAACATCAGCAAGTCAGTACATGAACTATTTCAGTATGATGACGGTGTTGCTACAAGGGAACGACGTCCTCCTCACTCGGGTGTTCAAGGGCTGCCTCTCAGGAGTAGCTTATCAGTGGTACCGTAGCTTGGCGAACAACTGCATTACTTCCTTCGAGGACTTCAAAGCTTTATTCTTTACGCGATTCTACGAGGGAGGAATGAACATGTCTATGTCCTCTCTCATCGAAGTCAAGCAGAGGGAAAAGGAGGACGTTCGCACCTTCGTCGAACGTTTTTGTCACGCCACCTTACAGATGCCTCCAGGAGTTCCAGACTTTGCGTTAGTAGACATTTGCAGGAAGAACCTCCTTCCCGTAGTCTCGGTATTTACAGGACCATATCAGTTCCATGATTGGCCCTCGTTCATCATCTTGGCAGTAGCCGCCGAAGACAACAGTCGCAAGGCGCGCGACAATGGCATCATGATCTCTGCCTCTGACAGAGGCAAGAGGTCATCTCCCAACAGCGACCATCCTCGCAGCTCCAAAGGAAAAGAAGCTCTGGCGATCAATACGGCCTGGCAAAAGACTGCGGCAACCGTATAAGCGAGACCCGGGACTTCCAGGCCCGTCGAAGTTTACTCTTTCGACGACAATGATATCCCAAGTATATTTGAGTGTCTCGTCAAAAGTGGAAAGATCACCCTTCCGGAGCTGAGGCGGCCCCAAGAAGTCAGCAGTACTAACGACCCAAAATACTGCAACTTCCACAGATACGTGCACTACCCGACAAAGGCATGTTACATACTGAAAAGGAAGATCCAGGGTTTGATCGATGCTAAGGCCATCACTCTGCACAACACCGAGAAGACGGTCACGGCCAACATGATCTCTCTGCGGTTTGGCAATCTGCCTTCCCAAGAAGTCTCGGACGGTGTCACACCCATTTCCCGGACCACGATGAACATCGTCAATCTCCCTCCAGCTAGGGGTCAAAATCATGACCTGGTACCCCTAACCACCCGGCAGGACAAGATTATGTGGGTTCATCCAGATTTGGTGTCAGAGCTCGAGGAGGAGACTAAAGCTACTAAGGCTACGTCTAGAAAAAGCTCCAAATGCAAACCATGCCATATGGTCGCAACTTCTTCGCCATCAGACGAAGACGAGGTATTTGCTGCAACCCGTTCAGGGAAAGCCTACCTCAACGACTACGGAGCAAGTCAGGAAGATGCACCGGCAGACGCTTCAGCTGCCAAACCTTCAGGACCAGGCCCCGTCGTACCAGATGCCGGTCCTTCAAAACCAACTCCGGTGGACAAGGGAAAGCAAAGAGAAGTGCGCTTTGATAAACCTGTGAAAAACATTCCAAATAAAGGTTTAGAGAAGCCATACAACTTTGACATACTGGCCCAACTGGCTAATATACCAGCCAGGCTGTCCATCTTCGAGCTACTCAGGCTCTCCCAAGACACTCGTCTAGCCCTGAGTGAAGCACTGATGGAAGGGAGGCATGCTTGACCCAGCTCAAGTCCCCCGACGAAGAACCAGTGGCATGTCCTCAATGCCACAGTGTAATGGAAGTGGTCCCAAATATTACTTTCACTCAAGACGACATGCTGTTAAAATATAACAGGCATGACAGGCCCCTCTATTATACCGAGTACGTCGGTTCCATGGAGGTCGATCAGATTCACATAGATCCGGGATCGTCGATCAGCATCATCCCTCACAGTCTGCTCAGACTGCTGAGGATTCCTACCAGCGAATTGGCTTACACCTCCACTACAATCGTGGGTTTCAACGCCGAAAAAAGTAAGCCGTTGGGGAAAATTCGCCTGAGGATCCAGATTGGCAACCTCAGATCGGTGGCCACATATTACGTCATCGATTCAGAGGTATCCTACAACATTTTGCTGGAAAGACCGTGGATCCACGACCACAACATCGTTCCTTCAACTCTACATCAATGTCTTAAATATGTAGACCCCCAAAGAACAGTACAAACGGAGGTTGCTGACCTAAACCCGTTTAAAGGAGTAGAATCCTACTATTCCAATGCTGTATTGTACTCTCAAGACCACACGGGAGAAGTGTCAAGCGAGGCAGAGAAGGAATCCCACCGGGAGCCAGAAGAACCCTCTGCCGCACTACCGCTGTCAATCAGAGTGAAAGGACGAACCACTCATCCAAAAGCCACGGAGCCTATAGCTATTCACCTGAACAAGACCAAGTCAGGAAAAGGGAGTGATCCTCTAGTGATCACTTTGAACCAGAAGCCTCCACCCTTGGTCATCTACCTTCGGCGCAACAGGCAGCCGACCGATGTAAATGCAACCACGAACGGAGTTCCAGATGATAATAAACATCCTCTTTTCCAGTATATTTATGTTTAAATTCCAAATTAGGAATCCACTCCCCGTGACGAGGTAGAACCCATAGCAAAAAAATTCTTGGAAGTTATGAACTCCTACCGTCCATATGTCTGGGAAGTAGCGTCATCATCCAACGTCGTCACGACGTATGGACCACATAAGGATTCTATCTTCATAGTCCCGCCTACCTACAGCAGCCAACGTTCAATAGTCTTTGGCTACATGTGCAATCAACCGGCTATCCAGGAAGATTCTTTCAATGACGATGCTGGAAAAATGCAAGTTCACCGATAAAGCCCGCAAGCGTTGAGGATCATGCAAAACAAAGGCCAAGCGCTGGCCGACTTCCTAGCTGCTCATCCGATCCCGGAGGCCTCCAAATTATACGAGGACATTCCCGACGAAGTTGCAGAATGTAATTCGGCAAAAAAAAGTGACGCATGGCAACTGTTCTTCGACGGCGCCTCCAGGACTGGTCCCAAGGGAAACGTGGTTTCAGGGGTAGGAATCGTCCTGGTCACTCCTGATAAACTCATCATCTACCGAGCATATTCTCTTAGCGAGCCATGCTCCAACAATGTGACAGAGTACAACGCTCTACTAATCGGGCTCCAAGTCGCCAAAGAGCTGGCATTCGAGTCCCTGGAAGCTTTCGTTAATTCTTTGCTTATCGTCAATTAAGTCAGGGGAATATATGAAGTCCGAAATCCAGACCTCATCCCCTATCACCAAGCAACGGTCGAGATAGCCATAACCTTCAAAGGGTTCTTCCTAGAGCATGTATCTTGATCTCAGAATCTAAAAGCTAATGCCCTAGCAGTCTAGCTACGGATTTAGCCACTCCTATAAGAAGGCAGAATTCGGTAATCCTTCTTAACAGAGATTTATTCTGTGTGAAGAACAACTTTCACATAAAATGCAGCTATGTTGTGAACACAGATCCCCCTAGAAGAGACTGGAGAAGTCCTTTCATAGATTTCGTCACATACGGAATCTTGCCGGAGGACCCCAAAGAAGCAGTATCCGTCAAAAGACGATCATTACGCTTCTACTTTGATGCATCTTCACAATGCCTATATCGCCGGACCTACGACGGACTGCTATTGAGATATCTCTCTGACGACGAAGCACAGCAGATTATTCGGGAAGCTCACAACGGCGTATGCGGAGCATATCAGCCCAGTCCTAAGCTACAGGATCGTATCAGGAGAATGGGCTATTACTGGCCCACTATGATCGCAGACGCGATCAACTATGCAAGACAATGCAGAGCCTGTCAGGTTCATGCAGACTTCATACATCAACCGTCTGAATATCTACATCCTACGGTTGCATCATGGCCTTTCGAAGCATGGGGTATGGATATCATTGGTCCTATTCACCCGTCTTCTTTCAGAGGTAACCGGTTCATACTGGCCATCACGGATTACTTCTCCAAATGGGCAGAGGCGATCCCTCTTGCTAAGGTAAAGGAGTCTAATGTGATCAGCTTCATCAAGCATCACGTCATTTATCGCTTTGGGATTCCCCGAAGGATAATCCATGACAATGGGCCTCAGTTCATCAGCCAAGCGTTTTATCGATTTTGCGATAAAAATCGGATACATAATATTGCCTCTACGGCATATTATCCAGCTGCTAATGGTTTGGCGGAAGCTTTCAACAAAACCATTATCAAACTCTTAAAGAAGTTCGTCTCTTCAAACAAAAGAGATTGGAATGAGAAGCTGGGCGAATATCTCTGGGCATACCGCACAACGGTACAAACACCGACAGGTTGTACCCCATTTTCACTGGTCTACGGGAGCGAAGCAGTTCTCCCCATTGAAATCCAGATCCCGTCACTCAGGATAGCCATGACTAATGAGCTGACTCAAGAAAAGAATGACCTGTTAAGGCTTCAAGAGCTAGAAGGATTAGACAAAAAACACCTCCAAGCTCAATAGTGCATCGTGCTCTACCAAGCACGCATTTCCAGAGCTTTCAATCAAAAAGTAAAGGAAAGAGTGTTCAAAGTCGGCGAGCTAGTTTTAGCCGTAAGAAGGCCGATGATTCTTACTCACAGGAGTAAAGGCAAATTCCAACCCAAATGGGAAGGCCCTTATGTGATCGAGACAACGTTCTCAAACGGCGCTTACAGGTTAGCCCAGCCTAATGGAGACCTGTTAATGGCTCCTATCAATGGTAAATTCCTGAAAAGGTACTATGCTTAACCTCCTCTGCTCAAGTGGAATATAGCGAGAATCTCAATTCTGACAAAACTACTTCCAAAACGAAACTAGTTGGGTCATATTCTATCATGTCCATATAACCTCTTAATAGATATATTCGACTAATTTGGAAAATGTGATACCTATCACGTCCATATTACCTCTGATAGCGTCTTATCTACAAACTTTAGTCAAAGCATATTCTATCATGTCCGTATGACCTATGAATAGATATATCCTACCAAAGCATATTCTATCATGTCCGTATGACCACTGAATAGATATGTCCTGCTAAAAGTTTATCGAGAGTCTATCACGTCCATACTACCTTTGATATCACTCTCGCCCAAACCTGTCATTTACATTCCGAAATAATGGGTCCACAGAGTCAGAAAAGATTCGCTTTTATTTATTCCCAAAGAAAAAAGAGAGCAGAATTACATTTGGGAAGCAAAAAGAAGAAAGGGTACATCATTGTGGGGGAGCGGCCAGATCGCGAATCAGCTGTACCAGTGCAACTATCCTCTCATTCCTGGAAACCAAGGCATCAGCGCGGGCCCGCTCCAGCCGTGCCTCAGGATTGCTCATAAAGGATAGCTCGGCCCTTGCCCGAAGAGAGCCAGCACGGGCAGCTTCTGTACGCTCCAGATCCCGGCGTGCTGTGCTCAGTCGACCAGTCGCTACATCTAGACCTGCCAACGACTGAGAAGCCCACTCCTTTGCCAGAGCAAGTTTTTCCTTCAACTTGCGGGCCCTCGCTACGTTCCCTTCATGCTCGGATTGGCACTTCGTCTGAAGAGCAAGAGCCTTCGTCACGACAGCTTCTCTTTCATCCATCTCCAGCTTATGTGCTTTGATGGAGTTATCTAGGCTTTCCAGCTGTTTAGTAAGCCGCGCAGTCATGAGGTCGTATCTGGCCTGGACCTCAGCTTCAAGGCTGCCCCGAGCCAGCTGCAAGTATTCGTTAATAGGTTGCTCCAAACCATTAACTATCGCCTCCAGGGCGTCAGCTACCCCAAAATCGCCGAACTCCCTGACCGCCCCGATCGAAAACTGAGAAGCCTTCTTCTGACGCTCGAAGTCTGGATTCTTTGCCAACACCATTGATATCAGCATTTTCAAACTGGTGTAAAAGAGGCCGGTATATTGCTCGGTCAGCGCAACTAGATCCGATTGGACGCCAGGAGTGGCCGCGATATTGGCGAGTCCCCCTCCAGGAATGATTGCAGACGAGGTGGCAATAGCCGCCGCCTCGACGGATGGTGCGACCAAAGGAGGTGCGACAATGACGGTCGAAGTCATCGGCATACTTGCGAAAGGCGAGGTCACGATAACGGGTTCGTCCTCCTCTTGAGATGACGAAACCACTCCGGGCGAGCTGGCCCCCGATGATATTTCCTCCTCAAAGTCGGGCGCCTCCGTATCATCGCCAGGAGCCTGAGCAGAGCCAGAAGGCGCTTCAACGCTATACTCCCCGTGGACGCCATCCCCTGAGAAGAGGACAAGAAAGTTGATATCAATATGATGGTAATCTTTCTAAGAGGAGACATAAAGATGACATTTACCCGTAGCCAATGGTATATATGTCGCATCTGCAGCCGATGTAGCTAAATCATGCCTTAATGACGCAATACGAACTGTCATACCTGGAGAAGGGGGTGGGCCCACCGACATCGCCAGGTGCTCTACCGAGCCTTCACCAAGACGCAGTCGAGGTTCGTCAGCTGGAATCTTGCTAGGCATGCTCACGGACACGGCAGGAGTTTTATCTGTTGCTGGTCTAGGGAAAGATTCTCTCATTTGCCTCGGCCACGCAGGCGATTTCGTTCCTCTACCGGAGGCGGTGGCAGCAACAGCAGACTCAAGCCGGGGTTCTCCGGCACCGCCAGCCAAAACTTAGGGTCCCTCTCCGAAAGGCGAGGAACCTCCAATCAAAGAGACATCCCCAACAGGGGAGACAGTAGGATCCTCTCTAGGAGCCTCAATACCAAGAACACGGAGAGGACGAGCAACTGTCTTCTTCCTCCTCTTACGAAGAGAAGCCTCCTTGGGAGCAGGAACCCTTCGCTTCCCAGAGACTACCAAAGCCCCCGCAGGCGAAGGCACTTTATACCTCGGCACCGACACCTGAGGCTCATCCGGATTGACGAACTCCTCACCCTCGTTAGAAGAAACCGAGGGGACTTCGACTCTTTCCCCGAGCTTGGGAGAAGGCACCCTAAAGCTTCCACGCATGTCAAAATCGTGATGGAAGGTATTGATCGCCACGTAAAACTGGGCATACGAATGGAGGATGCGCAGCTCCGTGGAGAGTGTGACGACCGGCACGATAAAGATTGCTCCCGTGCAACCCATGATAAAATATTGCCATCCTCTAGCTCCATCAATGAGTCCGCCCCTGGACCTGAAGCTGGTGACGGCATTGCCCACGTGCAACTGATCGTACCCAAACTATCTAGCAAACCGACTGGGCAAGTAGGGCTCGAAGAAGCAATGATCTTCGCTTTTGTATAGCAAATAGGAGGGTCTAATCCAGACAAGCCAATTAAAAGCTTCCGAAGAAAGATTGGTCTTCTCTCCACCTAAATCCTCAAGCCTAATCCCCGATTGGTTGCGTGTACAGAGGGGACAGTGCAGAGGAGTTTCCAGCAATGACTGAGGTTCAGCACCAGCCGACAGTCTAAAACTGTGTTCACGTTCCAGGGAGAGTCCTTGTAGTTCAGCAAGAAACTATCCCCCGAACTACTGCCAGGGCCGGGAGATATCACCCGGGGGTTGTGAAGAATTAACCATCCCATCAAGTACAGGTATGGTAATTCTACCCTGGGAAAGCTATTACGCCGAGCTTCATCGACGAGCAGCCCATCAGTCATGGCTCTCAAACCAGCCTGTATACGGCATACTATGGCAGGAAGCAAGCCCAGTCTTGCCCCGAACACCAGACGCACGGCAGGCCACAGGATGTTCTGGTGAATGCGGTCCGCGGACGCGATGCCGGGCACTATGACTCGATGCAGCCATATGGAGAGAAAGCCAGCCAGCCGGGCTTCCTTAGACAGAGGCCTGTGGTAGCGTCTCAAGTAACTGTAGGCCTTTGTGCCTTCAGGATACTTTCCTACCCCATCATTGAGAATCTGATCTAGAGCTTTAGCATCCTCCATAAGATCCTCGACGACCTGGGCACTGAGCACGCCCAAACAGTTCACGGGCTCATTCTTGCCCCCTAAAACTTTCTCCGACTTGGCGGCCCTGGCCCGGTGGAAGAAGAGGTAGGATGTCCACTTAGTGGTGTGAGCCAAATCAGAAGGCACATCATAAAAAGCGGTGCACGCGAAGTAGTGGCACATCAGCTCCCGATACACCTCCATAACCCGAGGGTCCGAGTCCTCCAACTCCCAGTTGGTGGGAACATACTCTTCATATGGGGTATCCCCCATCGGTAGTCTCGAGATCACTGCCATCTCATGGAGGGCCAACCCCAACTCCCCCAGTGGAGTGGCGAAGGTCCCGGTGAGCGGAATGTATCGCTCCATCAGTGCCAGAAGCAGGTTAGGGTTGGGAGGCAACCCAACACTCGTCGCACTCACAGCAGCATACAGTCCAATGCCCTCCAGCTCTCTCCAAAAATGCTTCAAGGCCCAGTCAAATAGACAAGCCCATCGGAGGTTTGTTGGGGTGATCCACCCATTGCACCGAGGATTCTCCTTGGGGTATACCTCCCCTCGCCCCATAAAGTCATTGCAGAAAGTCAACAATTGGATCGGCTGGATCACTGAACTGTCTTCACTCGGGACGCTGCCCGGGCACGGTCCCCTGAACACCGTCACAACGCCGGAAGGGCGGCTGACAAACGACCCCTGGTCAGCTCCTTTCAGATGAAAGATCTTCTCCGGCTTGCCGTGAAGATCGGGAGTCAGCGTCCACGACATCCTCCTGGAATGTGTCGCATGGGAGAAAGCCGAGATGGGATAATCTATCGGCATCGTTGGCAGATACAAGACCACACTCTCGGCAGAGAAAACCCAGGGTTCTCTCTTAGGCTTCGTCTGGGGCTGTTTGTCAATCATGTCCCCAAAGAAAAAAGCCGACTTTATGTACTAGTCCCCGTCTATGTACGTCAGGGGCTCACCATTAATCATGTTCAGCAACGTCCTCTCGCCCTGAGCCGATATCAAGATCTCCCTTCCTTCAGGATACTGGGGTCCGAAGATAGGAAATGTCACGTGGGACAGATCCTCCAGATAGTTTGAGTGCAGCATCCCGGCAGCGGAACCCATCACCTCGACCAGTGGAGACTCATGCAAGTTAACTGCAAAAGTGCAAGAAAAACACGTTATTACAAATCTTGGAACATAAAGACCAAGAAACGACAGTCTGTGCTTTACGCCAAGACTGTACAAAATTTGGTCATTTTATGCCGGAAGTCACATCCAGAAGCGTAATTGGCGGTATACAGTCCGTGCTTTACGCCAGACTGCCAAAAATCTAGTTATTACGCCGGAGGTCCCATCCACAAGCGTAAAACTAAAATTTTATAGTATACACCAAGTTTTTGGCTGTCAGAGCTTTTACGCTCAAAACTGCGAAAACATGGAGTTTTTACGCTGGCACATTAGAAATGTGGGCATAAAAGATGAAAACATCTCCGTGCGTCATCTTCCTCAAAGAGGCTATCAGCACAGAAGACGACCTAGCGCGGTCACGTTCAACGTGTACGAAGGATTTTTCGTCGTTGTAAACCCCATCGACCAGAAATTAGGGCTAATTAAATTCAAATAACCTAATTAGGGTTAACTTGAATTAATTATGATTTATTATATAGTGTTATAATACTTGTACAATAATTTGTCATTTTAGGATACTACACTAGCTGTTGCCCTAAAACAAATTCCACATACTTGGCCTAGATATGCTAATCCATCATATTGAACCTAGAACAAACCCCAAAAACGGATTTTCGTGCCTGACTTTAGTCGCACAAAAGTCGTTACAAACGTCCGTACGCAATTTAAATAAATTGCGTAATTACGTTCGTTGTCCGTTCCAATCGAAATTGAGACCCCACCTCGATCCGTCTTGACCAAACCAGATCATGATATTATTGTACACTGAGCCTACTACACTAATGACCCTTGTCCAACCAAATTTAGACCCCCGAATTTTTTATTAAATTAAATTAGAAACACCGGTGCATTAATTATGAATTAATTAAATGTGGTGACCTAACCTAAATTGAATTAGACCCAACTCCAACCCAAACCCACATCCACACCCACAAGCCTCATACAAAACACCATACACCATCCTAGCCCAATGAGGAGCACCAAACATGGTGTTTGTTTACATTAAATCCCCAATTCCAGAAATTGTGCAAATATCAAATTGTTCAGGGGCCTATTTGCAAAATTGCAATAAGGTGTCCCCCTCTCATTGGCCCAAACATCATGAAGAAAGAATTGGTCATGCCCTAATCGTATCCATTTATTTTCCCCCCATTCCTTTGTACTTACCTTACTTTATGAAGGGCACATCATGGCCCTACATTTGAAATGTCCCATTCCTAGCCCTCCCCTCATCTTGATGGACATCCCCAACTCCCCAAACACTAGGTCCAGCCGGCCCTAATCCTAAGGCAGCCCCCCACTCCCTCACCTACATAAACATCCTAGTACCTCATTAAAGAGGGCACACAAACCTAGAACACTACACAAAAACTCTAACTCCCTAAAACTCAGCCCCTAGCCCGACCCCAACCAATCACCACCCGCCGCCCTACTCCGGCCAGCCACCGTGTCCGACGACCCACATACCGACCCAGACCCCTTCGCCGGACCCTCCCCCACCTGCCACCACCGCCACCCGCCGCCTAGCCGCCGGAGCAACCCCCAAGCAGCCAACACCAACCCGAGCCTCCCTCTCCCGCACGCACAGCAGACCACCCGACCTCCCCGTACTCCGCCACCACTGCACCTCCGGCCGTCCAACTCAGCCACACTCCTCCCCGGCCAACCCCCTTCCTCCCCGTCAAGTCTCGCCGCCGGTCGACGCCACAGCCACCCGCAATCGCCCCCGCAGCGCCAAGGGTCATAGACCCGCTGCTACTGTGCCGACCGCCCCGAGCTTCGCCGGAGCTCCGTTCGGCCACCTCAGCCATCGACGGCCGGCCACCGTGACCCCCTCGACCTGAGCTTCAATACGGTACGGTATTTTATGTATAAATAGTAGTATATAAATACGTATTTAAAGCTGCATATATATGTATATAGCTTCATGTATTAGTTAGGTATTTATCTATGTATTCAGTATTAAATAGTATATTCTGTATTTATCTGTATTCATATTAAATACTCCTGTATAAATCCTGTAATATATATATATTTATTATAATTAGTATTATATATAATAGGATTATAGATATGCATCTTGTGCACGTATAAAAATACCTATTGCGTATAAATGTATATGTATACATATATATATAAATAAATGTATGTATAATGTATAAAATAGTAAGTATTTAATATAAATCATAATAAAAGTAATTTCTGTGATTTAATATTATATATAATATAATACTATTTTCTTAGTATATTTTCGTATTAATACTTATACATATGTAGTATGTATATATGTATGTATGTATGTATGTATGTATGTATGTATGTATGTACATTTTAAAAATATGAAGAATATTAAATATATAATATTTATGGTGTTTAAATACATTTTTTGGAAATTAAGTATATTATATGTATAATATTATATATTAAATACTTATACGTATTAACCCTCTAGTATGTATATGTATATATATATATATATATATATATATATATATATATATATGTGTATATATTTTTGTATACCTTTCATTATGTTGTGTATAATAATTTATGTACATAATTTCTATCTAAATATATGTAAATGTATAAATATATGAATTTATGATATTACCAAATATGTATACATATTTACTGTGTGTGTTATTAGTATATACTAATTAATACATAAGTACTATTTTTGTACTATTAAACAAATATATTATTTTAATATAATTAAATATGATTTAGTGTATATATATATATACTTGTGTTAGCTATATATATATATACATACAGTCCCGACCCTATGTCAACTGTAGATACAAGCAGTGTGTCTTAGTCGTGCTATTGTAGCGACTAATGTTGTCATTACTATATCCTATATAGGACTGCTGGACAGTACCGCCGAGGCATCAGGAGCAGGACTTTGGATTTCGTAGCTACCCGGGACAGGCAAGTATACCTTGCTGATTTACTGCTTAAAATTAAATAATAAATGTTGCAAATATGCATAAAACTGTACGCGTCCGAGATTAACTCGGGTGCAGTCGACAATGCGTCGATGAGTAGTGTACTTGACCTAGCTGCTAGCTGACTCACCTACTACTGCGAGGATATTCTGATATCTTCCTAGACCATGGCACTATACACGTATCGTGATGGTACATTCAAATTGGGATGCGGGTCCGCGTACCCGATTAGCTATCGGTACGTACGATATGCATCACGAACTAGCATGTATTCTAGAGTAATATAGTTAATTGAGACTTGACATCTAGATACGGTACACTCAAGTCGTGCATTCGACTTACGTATCTACATTGGGCGGAAAGGACAACTGATAAACGTATGGGATACACCCATCGGACTTCGTGGTATCCAGAGGAACCACAGACCCGGTGACTCCCTATATTCAGACACCGCGCTCTTCAGAGTGTTACGGACGTATATACATTGCAGATACCATGTTCCTTAGAGTGTGGACGATATATATATACAGATACCTCATTCTTCGGAATGATGGACGTTGCAGATACCATACTCTAGAAGACGTTGGACGTTATGCCTACACCTACCTATACGTTCCGAGGTTGTCCTTACATTGCATTCACTTAGATGGTTAGCACACCCCTCTTTACTTTTATTCAGTACTATATCTGGCATGCATATTGTATCTTGTTACGTCCCTCTGAGGACCTGGTTATCTTCCAGATCTGGATGAGGCCTATTATCCCACAGTTTATGGGCCAGGTGTGGAGACGAGGTTTGCTCTTGACGAGGAGCTAGAGGTCCTTCTATCAGAGTACCCTTGATCAGATTGGTAGGCCTTCCGCCTATGACTGGAGCTCCTTACCTAGTTAGCAGTTGTTTACATTTCAGTATTTTACTTGTTGTTTGTGGATGAGATTAGACACTGCCTGTTGTTAATATTAGACTTGTTAGATTTAGGACAGCGTAGCACGCTTCGCCAAGATCCATTAAATTGGGATATCCTCGGAGACGTGTCAGCTGGCCAATTCCACGTGGCCTGGTTCCATATATTTTGGGACTGGGGCGTGACATGGTTTTAGTGGTGGCCCATTGTAAAACCCCCTTCCTAGAAAATCGTATATATTTTTATATTTTATTTAATTAATAATTAAATTATAGTAATTAGGTCTAAATAGGAGAAATAGATTTTTAATAATTTTTATGTTAGATGTTCGGACACTTAGAGGACTTATGGGACCATCAAGAATTTTTCGGAATTTATTCCATGTAGGAGACCCCTTGAGCAGTTGCTAGCCTAACGATGTGCAATACCCTAATCTATAAATTTTTCTTATGAGTATATATATATATATATATATATGTATATACAAATATATATATATATGTATATATATTTTATAAAGAAAAGAAAGTATAAGAATTTATTAAATAAATTAACTAATAGTAATATAATAATAATAATAGTATAGTAATAATAATTTCAATGAAACTTTGCTAACTTCTCAGTGAGTTGCTGAGAAGCCCCTTCACCTTAGGCATTCAAAAACCCTTACTTCAGCGCCTGGGGAGCCGACGCCCACTTCACCCTTCACCCGATCCACTCAACCCCTTCTCTCTCCTAATAATATATATATATATATATATATATATAGTTAGCTCTCCAAAACACTAACCTAAAACTCCAGACTTTCTCTTCCCATCTAGAGCCGTCACCGCAGCCAGAGAAGCCTCCCCAAGCCATCCAACCATCCCGTCGACGCCGACCTCGCGAACTGCAGTCTCCCACTCGAGGCACCTTCGCTCCGACGTGATTTTCCGTCGACTCGCTCGACCAAACGCCGTTCCGTTTTCATAGGTATGATCTTCCCTTAACCCTCTCCAATACTTGTTTTATAGTCAACCTCGGATAACGCGTGTCCCTAGGTGCAAAACAGCGCCCAAGTCAGCACGAGCAGACAGAATTCTGCAATCGCAGAAACTTGCGATGACCACCCATATTGTCGAGTTCGTATCTCCCACCACAGAGATCTGAATTCGATGATTCTTTTTGATGCCTGTAGATTACATGACCTAGTTTATTTTCTGTATAATAACTTTGTGCTATTAGTTGCTGTGGACAAAATTGTATTTGTCATAAAACTGCGCGCACCCACTTTTTCCGGTTTTCTAAAAGTTAGAGATCGGAGCGCGCCCCGCCAAACGGGACCGCCCCGCCGTGTGCCAAGTGTACCGAATGGTGCATGCAGCATAATCGAACACGTGAAAATTCGTAGGGACTGATTTGGACGCGTGTGCGCGTCGGAATCAGGCCGTATCCGCGAACGCATTCCGTGTCGCCACTTTTGTGGAACTCGGGCGTATTTTGTGCACGCTTGTCAGATTGCGACGAAACTTGTGCCACTGGACTCGTGGTAACACGCTGGTCCCGTGACCCAATTTTCACGCATTTCTGAGATGGTTGACCAGATCGCCAATTGGCGGGCCCTACAGTTGACTTTTTGGACCAAATTATGTTCGGTTCATCGGAATCCAAATTTGGACATACGTTGGGATCGTATTGACATTTAGAGTTGGTTGACCCATAGTTTATCCCATTTAGAGACTGTTACCCTCGGCACGCTTTTCGGTGCAAAGTGGGCCACACGTGGACCCCACTTTGGCCCAAAAATGACCGTTTTGCCCCTGTGTCCAAATTGGACGTAAGGACAGGCATTTCTAGCAGTTGGATACCTTCTGAGACTATTGGTGATGTTTATTACAGCTTTCGGAGTAGTACCTACCGGTTCCACCGATACTAGGACGACAGTTGATATTCAAACATCAGGCAAGTGTACCTTGCCATCGCTGCAGTATTGTTACCTATTTTTCTTACTTCATAGATTTACTGTGCATGCTTAACCTAGGACCGTTTGACATACTTAGCGTCCGATTATCAGTCGGTTGCCCAAATCGTACGCAGTATTGGGTAATGTTATTTAGATATGGACATACGTGACACCTTATATTTTTGTACTTGTCTTACCAAGTACACTTTGACCCAGGACACAGGACACTGATCATGAGACAGGATCTTCCCGAGATATTCGTGGTGATTCTGTATAGGATACAGGACTTGACCTAGATTTTATATTCTATATACATTATGACTTGTGCATTAGATATGACTCCACAGACATGGACGTGAGACGTTATGTTCATGATTTACGTAGTTACATGGGGTGGGGAGAGACACACAGGCTACAGGCTGATTATATATACATAAATCATAGTAAACACATAGTAAAATACATAGTTATTGCTGCTACCGGCTCCCAGACACAGAGCTTGTAGTGGTCTCAGCCTGAGTTTTCGTGCTGCTCTCATCTTGCATATCACTTAGCTGGTTATTTTAGTATTTCCCTTATTGTTCCATCTATTGCTGGAGAGACTCACAGGCTACAGGTTGTTTATGTTATGCCTGCTACTCAGTCTCCCGCTAAGCTAGACCACCTCATGATATCACTGCTACCGGCTCCCCTACACAGAGCTTGTAGTTGTTCAACCTGAGTACTATTGATATTCTCTCTTGTATTTTACACAGATGTTTACATACTTACCCTGCTTATTTTATTATTGCTGCACTGTATTTATTTTGGCATGAGCTTTCTTGTACCTTGCTATGTCCCCTGAGGACCTGGATCCGGATTTTGTCCCCAGATTTTGCAGACGAGGTTTATCCCGAGGTTTACGGGACCGGAGCAGGAGCTGAGCAGGAGCTGATCCAGGAGCTGTACCGCCATCTGAGGACGAGATCTTAGATGAAGACTTCTCTTGAGCATCCATGTTCATGCTCAGCTTTTATTATTTATTTCAGTCTTTTCTATTCTGGTCTGTCAAACCATTGTACTGGATGTTTATCGGGTTGTTCCCCGAAGTACTTTGTGAGACTTGCTGATGATTTACATTCCTTATTTATTCTGTGGATCATATTTTATATCTTGTGTGGATGAGATTAGTTGTGCCATGATTGTCGTAGACTTGTTTTACAGCTTAAGTATGCCCTGATGGATCCATTATATTGAGTTGGTCCATCGGTGCGTACTGCTGGCCATTGCCACGTGTCTAGTCCCACGGTATTTTGGGACTGGGGTGTGACATGGTTTTTGTGGTGGCCCATGCAGGTCTACGACTAAATTGTTCAGTTTCAACTTAGGGACTGAACCAGCCTGCCCTAAGGATAGGATAAGTTCTAGGTTCTCATCCATTATTTAAACCCTTATTGAACTCTATATCGAACTCGAAACTGTAATTGATTTGCATCCTGTATTGATTCCTCTGAGTGTTCTTATAGTTTATCTTTTGAATTCAGAGCAATGGATCCCAGGAATGGAGACGAGACTCCTTTGGAGACACCACACGACGCTGTGGTTACTTATGGAGACGGAGTGACTCCTGGGAGTGGAGGACAAGCATCACAGAGCGATCAAACCGGACAGCCTAATCCAAGGTTCCGGAGAGATGACATCCCACCTCCACCACAGTTCACTCCACAGATGCCAGCTTTCCCGCTAGGACAAGCTATGGACGGGCAACAGATGTTCCAGATAATGTATGCTATGATACAAGCACAGCAACAGATTCAGTAAGAGGCCCAACGGCAGGAGGCCGATTATCTGAGAACCAGCCTGGTATCCGCATTGGAGCATGCAAATCCACCAGCGAGGAGAACGACGACGGGATCTATCACCGACTTCTGTCAGCTCAAGCCTCGTACATTTTCTGGTAAAGAGGGACCAACAGAAGTTCATGAATGGCTCACAAACATTCAGCATCAGTTGGAAGCCGCTGAACTTCCTAGAGAGAAGTGGATGACTGCAGTCAGAATGCAGTTAACCGAGAACGCACATCACTGGTGGTTAGCAGAGGAGATGAGGCTCGGGCAGGACCGAGTCACCTGGGAAGAGTTCTCTAGACTCTTCAGAGAGATGTATATTCCCGCAGTAGCGAGGGCAGAGCTCAGAGATAAGTTCCACCGCCTTATCCAAGGCAACATGACAGTGGAAGAGTACAATACGGAATTTATTCGCCTGAGCCGCTTTGCCCCGACGTTGATTTCGACGGAGGAAGAAAAAGCAGAGAAGTTCTTCGACGTACTAAACTTGGAGCTACAGAAACTAATTGGATCCGTTGCACCTACATCCTACTCAGACGTCCTTGCAGCAGCCCGACGCGTGGAACGCGTCACCAAGAGAGAGACCAATCTGAAACGGTCTTCCACATCAGCCAAAGTATCGCAAGAAGAAGCCGCAAAGAGGCCTCATCTACACCAGCCACCCAGAGCCTCTCCGCAGATACTACCTACATGTCAGTACTGTGGCAAGGCAGGCCATATTGAGAAGGACTGCAGACGCAAGTTAGGATTATGCTTGATTTACGAAACCAACCAACACTTAGCCAAGGATTGTCCTCATCATCGAGAGAGAGCATTGACATTAAACAGACAAGCTCTACCAGCGCCAGGAGGGTATCAACCAAGGCCACCCTTGGCTCCACAGACAGCGCTCTTCCAGCAAGCCCCACAACAACAGCAGAGGAATCCACCGCAAGGACGCGGACAAGCTTTTGCTATGACTTTGGAGGACGCGCAGATTCATGGAGTAGCTAATGCGCGTAAGTTTTTATAGTTTTCTGCTTTTAGGTTTGCTTAGTTTTTGCATGTTGATCCGTGACCTAGCCTTAACCTAGTAATTAATTTGAACTTGCTAATAATTTATAACCTAGAATGTTTTTTAATTAATAACTGTAAAGATTATAGAGTCTTTTATTATTGTGCTTATTTTGTGTTGTTTTGTGAACTTGAATTAATTTGTACATCCTTTCATCATCATCTAGCGTACTTATAATTGCTGAACTTGACTTATGCTGCTATTCTATAGCCTAGTTTTGCAAGCTTATTCTTTATCGAGCTTGTTCATGACATATGTGTTAGTGGACATGTACACTAATACAATTGTCTATTCAGAATTAGTGTATTACGGTCTGATCAACCTTAGTGCATTTTGGTTCGCTCTTCGCACGACTACTTCACGTGGATTGAGATATATAGTTGACTAGTATGCTTGCCCTCTAGATATGTCTGAGCATATCGTATCAGCTACACAACTGTACTAATACGAGCATGCGAACAAAGGATTACCAGAATAGGATTTCAATCCACAATAACTTGACCATTCCCATTTGAATTCTTTAAACGCCTTGATCCCGATACTTCTAATCTATTACCTCATCCTTGAACTCTTTATTATTGATCTCCGTCTTCCCTTACTTCGGAAAGACGAAACCTCGTGCTTGGTATAAGTTGATATATAGACAGTACTAGATATACCCCACAGGCCGGTCACATT
This sequence comes from Iris macrosiphon, assembly GCA_036927795.1. Lineage (NCBI taxonomy): Eukaryota > Viridiplantae > Streptophyta > Magnoliopsida > Asparagales > Iridaceae > Iris > Iris macrosiphon. Next base: position 54,392,337 of record JAYESA010000006.1, read on the forward strand.
ATTGCTACCATTTTATATATGATTAAGGGAATATCATAGGTGATAGGTTTGGTGTTAAAGACTTGAGGATACAATAACATGATTAAATGAGTCGAGGCATAGATTTATTAGATGAATAGTCTTAGATAATAGATGGATAAATTCTAAGTTGGGTAGAGACCGTAATGCTCACTTGAGAGAAATTCTTAGACTGTAATCAAGTGAGACTTGACAAGAGAGCCCTACCCTAAATTAATTTCGAGGACGAAATTTTTTACAAGTTGGGTAGAATGTAAAACCCCCTTCCTAGAAAATCGTATATATTTTTTTATTTTATTTAATTAATAATTAAATTGTAGTAATTAGGTCTAAATAGGAGAAATAGATTTTTAATAATTTTTATGTTAGATGTTCGGGCACTTAGAGGACTTATGGGACCATCAAGAATTTTTCGGAATTTATTCCATGTAGGAGACCCCTTGAGCAGTTGCTAGCCTAACGATGTGCAATACCCTAATCTATAAATTTTTCTTATGAGTATATATATATATATATGTATATACAAATATATATATATGTATATATATTTTATAAAGAAAAGAAAGTATAAGAATTTATTAAATAAATTAACTAATAGTAATATAATAATAATAATAGTATAGTAATAATAATTTCAATAAAACTTTGCTAACTTCTCAGTGAGTTGCTGAGAAGCCCCTTCACCTTAGGCGTTCAAAAACCCTTACTTCAGCGCCTGGGGAGCCGACGCCCACTTCACCCTTCACCCGATCCACTCAACCCCTTCTCTCTCCTAATAATATATATATATATATATATATATATATATATATATATATATATATATAGTTAGCTCTCCAAAACCCTAACCTAAAACTCCAGACTTTCTCTTCCCATCTAGAGCCGTCACCGCAGCCAGAGAAGCCTCCCCAAGCCATCCAACCATCCCGTCGACGCCAACCTCGCGAACTGTAGTCTCCCACTCGAGGCACCTTCGCTCCGACGTGATTTTCCGTCGACTTGCTCGACCAAACGCCGTTCCGTTTTCATAGGTATGATCTTCCCTTAACCCTCTCAAATACTTGTTTTATAGTCAACCTCGGATAACGCGTGCCCCTAGGTGCAAAATAGCGCCCAAGTCAGCGCGAGCAGACAGAATTCTGCAATCGCAGAAACTTGCGATGACCACCCATATTGTCGAGTTCGTATCTCCCACCACAGAGATCCGAATTCGATGATTCTTTTTGATGCCTATAGATTACATGACCTAGTTTATTTTTTGTATAATAACTTTGTGCTATTAGTTGCTGTGGACAAAATTGTATTTGTCACAAAACTGCGCGCACCCACTTTTTTCGATTTTCTAAAAGTTGGAGATCGGAGCGCGCCCCGCCAAACGGGACTGCCCCGCCGTGTGCCAAGTATACCGAATGGTGCACGTAGCATAATCGGACATGTGAAAATTCGTGGGGACTGATTTGGACGCGTGTGCGCGTCGGAATCAGGCCGTATCCGCGAACGCATTCCGTGTCGCCACTTTTGTGGAACTCGCGTGTATTTTGTGCACGCTTGTCAGATTGCGACGAAACTTGCGCCAATGGACTCATGGTAACACGCTGGTCCCGTGACCCAATTTTCACGCATTTCTGAGACGGTTGACCAGATCGCCAATTGGCGGGCCCCACAGTTGACTTTTTGGACCAAATTATGTTCGGTTCATCGGAATTCAAATTTGGACATACCATTGGGATCGTATTGACATTTAGAGTTGGTTGACCCATAGTTTGTCCCATTTAGAGACTGTTACCCTCGGCACGCTTTTCGGTGCAAAGTGGGCCACATGTGGACCCCACTTTGGTCCGAAAATGACCTTTTTGCCCCTGTGTCCAAATTGGACGTAAGGACAGGCATTTCTAGCAGTTGGATACCTTCTGAGACTATTGGTGATATTTATTACAGCTTTTGGAGTAGTACCTACCGGATCCACCGATACTAGGACGACAGTTGATATTCAAACATCAGGCAAGTGTACCTTGCCATCTCTGCAGTATTGTTACCTATTTTTCTTACTTCATATATTTACTGTGCATGCTTAACCTAGGACTGTTTGACATACTTAGCGTTCGATTATCAGTCGGGTGCCCATATCGTACGCAGTATTGGGTAATGTCATTTAGATATGGACATACGTGACACCTTATATTCTCGTACTTGTCTTACCAAGTACACTTTGACCCAGGACACAGGACACTGATCATGAGATAGGATCTTCCCGAGATATTCGTGGTGATTCTGTATAGGATACAGGACTTGACCTAGATTTTATATTCTATATACATTATGACTTGTACATTAGATATGACTCCGCTGACATGGACGTGAGACGTTATGTTCATGATTTGCGTGGTTACATGGGGTGGGGAGAGAACACAGTCTACAGGCTGATTATATATACATAAATCATAGTAAACACATAGTAAAATACATAGTTATTGCTGCTACCGGCTCCCAGACACAGAGCTTGTAGTGGTCTCAGCCTGAGTTTTCGTGCTGCTCTCATCTTGCTTATCACTTAGCTGGTTATTTTAGTATTTCCCTTATTGTTCCATCTATTGCTGGAGAGACTCACAGGCTACAGGTTGTTTATGTTATGCCGGCTACTCAGTCTCCCGCTGAGCTAGACCACCTCATGATATCACTGCTACCGGCTCCCCTACACAGAGCTTGTAGTTGTTCAACCTGAGTACTATTGATATTCTCTCTTGCATTTTACGAAGATGTTTATATACTTACCCTGCTTATTTCATTATTGCTGCACTGTATTTATTTTGGCATGAGCTTTCTTGTACCTTGCTATGTCTCCTGAGGACCTGGATCCGGATTTTGTCCCCAGATTTTGCAGACGAGGTTTATCCCGAGGTTTACGGGACCGGAGCAGGAGCTGATCCAGGAGCTGTACCACCATCTGAGGACGAGGTCTTAGCTGAAGACTTCTCTTGAGCATCCATGTTCATGCTCAGCTTTTATTATTTATTTCAGTCTTTTCTATTCTGGTCTGTCGAACCATTGTACTGGATGTTTATCGGGTTGTTCCCCGAAGTACTTTGTGAGACTTGCTGATGATTTACATTTCTTATTTATTCTGTGGATCATATTTTATATCTTGTGTAGATGAGATTAGTTGTGCCATGATTGTCGTAGACTTGTTTTACAGCTTAAGTATGCCCTGATGGATCCATTATATTGAGTTGGTCCATCGGTGCGTACTGCTGGCCATTGCCACGTGTCTAGTCCTACGGTATTTTGGGACTGGGGTGTGACACCCATGCAGGTCTGAAACACCAAATATTTATCGCTTGTGGTATGGTAACGTGCCCAGCGAGCCTGCAATAGGATAGAAATTACTAGATCTCATCCACTTGATTACGCCTTTGAACCTCTTCCGAATTATAATATATTTGCATCCTGTTTGATTTATTCCGTACTCTCTCTAATAAAGTTCTATCTCTTACAGCGAGATGAACCTTCGTAGCCGACGTGAGATACTTGGTGCCATAGTGCCACCTGCAGCACCGAGGGAGGATACGACTCAGGGACCACCCAGAGAGCAGCCTCAGCCAGAGGCACAGGTGATCCCTCAGGCCCCGATGATGCACTGGCATCAGGTCTCTCCCGACGAAGGGACGCAGCAGCCAGAGGGCCAGACGTCGCAGACGATTCCGAGGCAGTACTTCGAGGGACAGACCTCGAGGGCGACACCGATGCCGCAGTACGAGAGGCCGGCACTCGAGGCGACACCAAGGAGACAGCCGGAGGTACCTCTTCCACCACCTCCACCGTTTCCACCTCAGATACCACCAGCGGAGGGACAACCCCAGATGATGCAGTTCTTCCAGATGATGATGCAGGCCTAGTGGCAGCAGACGGAGACTCTGAGACAGGGTCTTATGGCAGTACTGGAGAGGGCACCTGCCCAAGCAGCAGCACCAGCACCTGCACCAGTCCAGCAAGCAGGCACTATACGAGGCTTCAGACAGAAGGGCCCGGGAACCTTCTCGGGCTAGGAGACGGCTGAGGAGATCTCAGATTGGGTCTCCAATACTGAGATGCTGTTAGAGGGTTCGCAGCTACACCCCGACCTCTGGATGACCGCGGTGAGGGCTCAACTCACAGGCAACGCCCATCACTGGTGGGACTCTATGGAGCGCAGCATCGGCAGACAGCAGACTTGGGAGGAATTTTTGGAATACTTCAACGCGAAGTATTTCCCCGCTACGGTGAGGAACGCCCTGTACTCTCAGTTCCTGCACCTGGAGCATAGAAACCTGACTGTGGACGCCTACGACGGAGAGTTCAGCAGACTCAGCCGATTCGGTGCAGCCCTGATCCCCAACGACCTGGAGAAGGCCAGGAGATTCCACCATGGCCTCACTCACGAGCTGCAGAGGTACACTACTACCCAGGCAAGAATCTCTTATGAAGAGGTCCTATCAGAGGCAAGGATCCAGGAGGCTATAGGAGGTGGAGCGAGACATTCCAGCATGAACGTACCCGCCAGGACCCAGCAAGGAGCAGGAGGACCGATCCACCGTCTAGGAGCGCAGGAGCAGCAGAGGACAGCGCCGTACCAGTAGAAGGAGCTTTCGACCTGTCACTTCTGTGGCAAGAGGGGACACGTCATCAGAGACTGCCGAAAGAAGCTCGGGCTCTGCATGGTCTGTGGAGCCAGCCCGCACCTTGCTAGAGACTGCCCCCAGCGTAGAGATAGAGCACTCCAGACTGGACAGAGACCACCAGCAACACCACTGAGGATACTACCCCCAGCAGGAGGTCAGCGTCCACCAGCTACCGGAGGACAGCAGAGAGGACCACCCTTAGTTCCACAGGAGGCACACTTCAACCAGGCCCGACAACAGGCAGGAGGGCAGAGGCATGGGCAAGCCTTTGCTTTAGCATCTATCGAGGAGGAACCAGAGGGAGAGGCTATAGCAGGTACAATATTAGTTGCATCATTACCTGTAACTGCATTGTTTGATTCTGGAGCTACACTGTCATTTATATCTAGTAGCTTCGTAGCAATGCATAGAGTAGCAACCTCCCCTTTACCTAAGAGTTGGAAGATACTTACTGGAGGAGGCATCGTACCGGTTACCAGTACCATTAGAACGTGCTCGGTAGTAGTTTGTGGTAGGGAGATGAGAGCACGATTGTTGGTACTCCCAATGCCAGCTTTCGACGTTGTTCTGGGCATGGACTGGTTAAGCCAGTACAATGTCGTATTAGATTGTCGGAGGGGTAGCGTTACTTTTAGACTTCTAGGACACCCGGAGTTCGAATTCATGTGAGGCACCATCGAGCGAGGAGTAGGACACACAGCTGGAGCTTACATGGCGATGGAGACGGCACCCCCAGAAATTGTTGCAGAGTTCGAGGATGTTTTTCCAAAGGAGTTGCCAGGCCTACCGCCTGATAGAGAGGTAGAGTTCACCATTGAGCTAGTACCTGGAGCAGCACCGGTATCATCAAATGTGTACCGGTTGGCGAAGAAGGAGCTTGATGAGCTGAAGCTACAGCTACAGCTGGAGGAGTTGCAGATCAAGGGATTCGTTCGTCCTGGTGCATCACCCTAGGGAGCACCAGGGCTGTTTGTACCCAAGAAGGACGAGATGTTCCGGATGTGCATTGATTACAGAGCCCTTAATGCTCTGACTATCAAGAACAAGTACCCGCTACCACGAATCGACGATCTGTTCGACCAGCTAACAGGAGCAGTGGTGTTCACAAAGATAAACTTGAGATCGGGCTACCATCAGGTGAAGGTGCGAAGGGAGGACATTCCAAAGACAGCATTTAGGACTCGTTATGGTCACTACGAGTTCTTAGTGATGCCTTTTGGATTGACAAATGCGTCTGCTGTGTTCATGAACCTGATGAACAGAGTCTTCCATGAGTATCTGGACCACTTCGTGGTAGTTTTCATCGACGATATCATGGTGTATTCGAAGAGCCACGAGGAGCACGGGGAGCACGGGGAGCACTTGAGGCTAGTATTAGAGACGCTGAGACGAGAGAGGCTTTATGCCAAGCTGAGCAAGTGCGAGTTTCTTCTAGATCGTGTCGTATTTCTTGGACACGTTATCTCGGGAGATGGCATCTTAGTAGATCCCGCGAAGATTTCATCAGTAGAGACGTGGCCGACCCCTACCAACGTCTCGGAGGTGAGGAGTTTCCTAGGAGTTGTCGGATATTACCGGAGGTTCGTAGAGAACTTCGCAAGGATCGCAGAGCCGATGACCCGCTTGACCCGCAAGGATCAGGAGTTCACCTGGACAGAGGAGTGTCAGACGGCATTCGATGAGCTGAAGAAGCGTCTGACTACAGCACCCATCTTGACCATACCTTCTGGACCCGGAGGATTCGTGATCTATAGCGATGCGTCCGGGAAAGGATTAGGATGCATCTTGATGCAGCATGGGAAGGTTATGGCCTATGCCTCTAGGCAGTTGAGGACCCATGAGAAGAACTATCCTACCCACGACCTGGAGCTTGCCGCAGTGATCTCTGCTTTGAAGCTTTGGAGGCACTACCTGTACGGAGAGCGCGTGGAGATATTCACCGATCACAAGAGCCTGAAATACGTCTACACACAAAAGGACCAGAACCAGAGGCAGAGACATTGGCTCGAAGTGATGGCGGACTTCGAAATTGAGCTGCAGTACCATCCGGGAAAGGCTAATGTGGTAGCCGATGCTTTAAGCAGGAAGCCCATAGCATTTTTCTTGACTACCCAACAACATCTGTTGAGAGATTTAGAACAGTTGGGTATCGAAGTCATTATGCCCGGAGTAGACGGCCAGATGTCGAGTTTCCAGGTGCAATCGACATTGGTGGAGAGAATCAAGACTGCTTTGCCGACGGACGCCAGATTTCAGAGGCTTCGACAGAGGACAGAGGCTGGAATACAGACGGGACTGCGTATACACGAGGACGGGACTTTGAGATGTGGAGATCGTCTCTATGTTCCGAATGGAGAGCTACGCTAGGAGCTGATAACGGAGGCGCACAGTTTGACCTATTCTATTCATCCAGGAGGTACGACGATATACCGAGACCTGAGGCAGTACTACTGGTGGCACGGGATGAAGAGGGAGATAGCCCGCTTTATGGCTAAGTGTCTGGTGTGTCAGCAAGTCAAGGCTGAGCATCAGAGGTCTGCCGGATTACTTCAACCGCTCCCGATACCGGAGTGGAAATAGGAGCACATCATCATGGCTCTCAAACCAGCCTGTATACGGAACACTATGGCAGGGAGCAAGCCCAGTCTTGCCCCGAACACCAGACGCACGACAGGCCACAGGATGTTCTGGTGAATGCGGTCCGCGGACGCGATGCCGGGCACCATGACTCGACGCAGCCATATGGAGAGAAAGCCAGCCAGCCGGGCTTCCTTAGACAGAGGCCTGCGGCACCGCCTCAAGTAACTGTAGGCCTTAGTGCCTTCAGGATACTTTCCTACCCCGTCATTGAGAATCTGATCTGGAGCTTTAGCATCCTCCATAAGATCCTCGACGACCTGGGCACTGAGCACGCCCAAACAGTTCACGAGCTCATTCTTGCCTCCTGAAACTTTCTCCGACTTGGCGGCCCTGGCCCGGTGAAAGAAGAGGTAGGATGTCCACTTAGTGGTATGAGCCAAATCAGAAGGCACATCATAAAAAGTGGTGCACATGAAGTAGTGGCACATCAGCTCCTGATACACCTCCACAACCCGAGGGTCCGAGTCCTCCAACTCCCGGTTGGTGGGAACATACTCTTCATATGGGATATCCCCCATCGGCAGTCTCGAAATCACTGCCATCTCATGGAGGGCCAACCCCAACTCCCCCAGTGGAGTGGCGAAGGTCCCGGTGAGCGGAATGTATCGCTCCATCAGTGCCAGAAACAGGTTAGGGTTGGGAGGCAACCCAACACTCGTCGCACTCACAGCAGCATACAGTCTAATGCCCTCCAGCTCTCTCCGAAAATGCTTCAAGGCCCAGTCAATTAGACAAGCCCATCGGAGGTTTGTTGGGGTGATCCACCCATTGCACCGAGGATTCTCCTTGGGGTATACCCCCCTCGCCCCATAAAGTCGTTGCAGAAAGTCGGCAATTGGACCGGCTGGATCACTGAACTATCTTCACTCGGGATGCTGCCCGGGCACGGTCCCCTGAACACCGTTACAACGCCGGAAGGGCGGCTGACAAACGACCCCTGGTCAGCTCCTTTCAGATGAAAGATCTTCCCCGGCTTGCCGTGAAGATCGGGAGTCAGCGTCCACGACATCCTCCTAGAATATGTCGCAAAGCCGAGATAGGATAATCTCTCGGCATCGTTGGCAGATACAAGACCACACTCTCGGCGGGGAAAACCCAGGGTTCTCTCTTGGGCTTCGTCTGGGACTGTTTGTCAATCATGTCCCCAAAGAGTAAAGCCGGCTTTATGTACTTGTCCCCGTCTATGTACGTCAGGGGCTCACCGTTAATCATGTTCAGCAACGTCCTCTCGCTCTGAGCCGATATCAAGATCTCCCTTCCTTCAGGATACTGGGGTCCGGAGATAGGAAATGTTACGTGGGACAGATCCTCCAGATAGTTTGAGTGTAGCATCCCGGCAGCGGAACCCATCACCTCGGCCAGTGGAGAATCATGCAAGTTAACTGCAAAAGTGCAAGGAAAATACGTTATTACAAATCTTGCAACATAAAGACCAAGAAACGACAGTCTGTGCTTTACGCCAAGACTGTATAAAATTTGGTCATTTTATGCCGGAAGTCACATCCAGAAGCGTAATTGGCAGTATACAGTCCGTGCTTTACGCCAGACTGCCAAAAATCTAGTTATTACGCCGGAGGTCCCATCCACAAGCGTAAAACTAAAATTTTATAGTATACACCAAGTTTTTGGCAGTCAGAGCTTTTACGCTCAAAACTGCGAAAACATGGAGTTTTTACGCTGGCACATTAGAAATATGGACGTAAAAGATGAAAACGTCTCCGTGCGTTATCTTCCTCAAAGAGGCTATCAGCACAGAAGACGACCTAGCGCGGTCACGTTGAACGTGTGCGAAGGATTTTTCGTCGTTGTAAACCCCCTCGACCAGAAATTAGGGCTAATTAAATTCAAATAACCTAATTAGGGTTAACTTGAATTAATTATGATTTATTATATAGTGTTATAATACTTGTACAATGATTTATCATTTTAGGATACTACACTAGCTGTTGCCCTAAAACAAATTCCACATACTTGGCCTAGACATGCTAATCCATCATATTGAACCTAGAACAAACCCCGGATATGGATTTTCGTGCCTGATTTTAGTCGCACAAAAGTCGTTACAAACGTCCGTACGCAATTTAAATAAATTGCGTAATTTCGTTCGTTGTCCGTTCTAATCGAAATTCAGACCCCACCTCGATCCGTCTTGACCAACCCAGATCATGATATTATTGTACACTGAGCCTACTACACTAATGACCCTTGTCCAACCAAATTTAGATCCCCGAATTTTTTATTAGATTAAATTAGAAACACCGGTGCATTAATTATGAATTAATTAAATGTGGTGACCTAACCTAAATTGAATTAGACCCAACTCCAACCCAAACCCACATCCACACCCACAAGCCTCATACAAAATACTATACACCATCCTAGCCCAATGAGGAGCACCAAACATGGTGTTTGTTTACATTAAATCCCTAATTCCAGAAATTGTGCAAATATTAAATTGTTCAGGGGCCTATTTGCAAAATTGCAATAAGGTGTCCCCCTCTCATTGGCCCAAACATCATGAAGAAAGAATTGGTCATGCCCTAACCGTATCCATTTATTTTCCCCCCATTCCTTTGTACTTACCTTACTTTATGAAGGATCATGGCCCTACATTTGAAATGCCCCATTCCTAGCCCTCCCCTCATCTTGATGGACATCCCCAACTCCCCAAACACTAGGTCCAGCCGGCCCTAATCCCAAGGCAGCCCCCCCCACTCCCTCACCTACATAAACAACCTAGTACCTCATGAAAGAGGGCACACAAACCTAGAACACTACACAAAAACTCTAACTCCCTAAAACTCAGCCCCTAGCCCAACCCCAACCAATCACCACCCGCCGCCCTACTCCGGCCAGCCACCGTGTCCGGCGACCCACACACCGACCCAGACCCCTTCGCCGGACCCTTCCCCACATGCCACCACCGCCACCCGCCGCCTAGCCGCCGGAGCAACCCCCCCAGCAGCCAACACCAACCCGAGCCTCCCTCTCCCGCATGCACAGCCGACCACCCGACCTCCCCGTACTCTGCCACCACTGCACCTCCGGCCGCCCAACTCAGCCACACTCCTCCCCGGCCAACCCCCTTCCTCCCCGTCAAGTCTCGCCGTCGGTCGACGCCACAGCCACCCGCAATCGCCCCCGCAGCGCCAAGGGTCATAGACCCGCTGCTGCTGTGCCGACCGCCCTGAGCTTCGCCGGAGCTCCGTCCGGCCACCTCAGCCATCGACGGCCGGCTACCGTGACCCCCTCGATCTGAGCTTCAATACGGTACGGTATTTTATGTATAAATACTAGTATATAAATACGTATTTAAAGCTGCATATATATGTATATAGCTTCATGTATTAGTTTGGTATTTATCTACGTATTCAGTATTAAATAGTATATTCTGTATTTATCTGTATTCATATTAAATACTCCTATATAAATCCTGTAATATATATATATTTATTATAATTAGTATTATATATAATAGGATTATAGATATGCATCTTGTGTACATATAAAAATACCTATTGCGTATAAATGTATATATATACATATAGATATATATAAATAAATGTATGTATAATGTATAAAATAGTAAGTATTTAATATAAATCATAATAAAAGTAATTTCTGTGATTTAATATTATATATAATATAATACTATTTTCTTAGTATATTTTCGTATTAATAATTATACATATGTAGCATATATATATGTATGTATGTATGTATGTATGTATGTATGTATGTATGTACATTTTAAAAATATAAAGAATATTAAATATATAATATTTATGGTGTTTAAATACATTTTTTGGAAATTAAGTATATTATATGTATAATATTATATATTAAATACTAATACGTATTAACCCTCTAGTATGTATATATATATATATATATATATATATATATATATATATATATATATATATATATATATATATATATATATATATATATAGATATCTACATGTATGTGTATATATTTTTGTATACCTTTCATTATGTTGTGTATAATAATTTATGTACATAATTTCTATCTAAATATATGTAAATGTATAAATATATAAATTTATGATATTACCAAATATGTATACATATTTACTGTGTGTGTTATTAGTATATACTAATTAATACATAAGTACTATTTTTGTACTACTAAACAAATATATTGTTTTAATATAATTAAATATGATTTAGTGTATATATATATATACTTGTGTTAGCGCTATATATATACATACAATCCCGACCCTATGTCAGCTGTAGATACAAGCAGTGTGTCTTAGTCGTGCTATTGTAGCGACTAATGTTGTCATTACTATATACTATATAGGACTGCTGGACAGTACCGCCGAGGCATCAGGTGCAGGACTTTGGATTTCGCAGCTACCCGGGACAGGCAAGTATACCTTGCTGATTTACTGCTTAAAATTAAATGATAAATATTGCAAATATGCATAAAACTGTGCGCGTACGAGATTAACTCGGGTGCAGTCGATAATGCGTCGATGAGTAGTATACTTGACCTAGCTGCTAGCTGACTCACCCACTACTGCGAGGATATTCTGATATCTTCCTAGAACATGGCACTATACACGTATCGCGATGGTACATTCATATTGGGATGCGGGTCCACGTACCCGATTCGCTATCGGTACGTACGACATGCATCACGGACTAGCATGTATTCTAGAGTAATATAGTTAATTGAGACTTGACATCTAGATACGGTACACTCAAGTCGTGCATTCGACTTGGGTATCTACATTGGGCGGGAAGGACAACTGATAAACGTATGGGATACACCCATCGGACTCCGTGGTATCCAGAGGAACCACAGACCCGGTGACTCCCTATATTCAGACACCGCGCTCTTCGTAGTGTTACAGGCGTATATACATTGCAGATACCACGTCCCTTAGAGTATGGACGATATATATATACAGATACCTCATTCTTCAGAATGATGGACGTTGCAGATACCACACTCTAGAGGACGTTGGATGTTATGCCTACACCTACCTATACGTTCAGAGGTTGTCCTTATATTGCATTCACTTAGATGGTTAGCACACCCCTCTTTACTTTTATTCAGTACTATATCTGGCATGCATATTGTATCTTGTTACGTCCCTCTGAGGACCTGGTTATCTTCCAGATCTGGATGAGGCCTATTATCCCACAGTTTACGGGCTAGGTATGGAGACGAGGTTTGCTCTTGACGAGGAGCTAGAGGTCCTTCCATCAGAGTACCCCTGATCAGATTGGTAGGCCTTTTGCCTATGACTGGAGCTCCTTACCTAGTTAGCAGTTGTTCCAGTCACTCTTCTTTTTAGTACTTTATTTTCGGACTATCAGTACTTTATCTCCAGCATTTCTAGTGGGTTTGTTCCCACCAGACATATTTTAGTTGTATTATGTCATTCGACTATGTCCTTATATTTCAGTCTTTCATTTCAGTATTTTACTTGTTGTTTGTGGATGAGATTAGACACTGCCTGTTGTTTATATTAGACTTGTTAGATTTAGGACAATGTAGCACGCTTCGCCAGGATCCATTAAATTGGGATATCCTCGGAGACGTATCAGCTGGCCAATGCCACGTGGCCTGGTTCCATATATTTTGGGACTGGGGCGTGACAGTCATTCTTTGTCATCCCAAAGGCTCTACCTCTAAGGCCGGGTGCACTACTCGTCGGCGGGATGCTTCGCTCAGAAGAAAGTTCACCTTGCCCGACCGAAGACTCTCGCGCTGGGGCAGAAGAACGAGAAGAAGAACCTATACTCTTTTTCTTAGTGGAGGGGATTTGTTTCGGCGCCATTTCTGAAAACTCGGAGTGCTCGGAGAAAGAACGAGAGGAAAAAACTCAAACAGTAGAAGGCTCTCTTTCGCAGAAGACGGATGAAAAGTTTTTTCTCTCAAAAGCTTGGGATATATATAGAGTTCGGGTCGACTCCTCGAATCCTCGGACGGACTCCTCGAAACCCGAACCACATCTCCTAATTAATATTTGGTTATGATTGGGTCCTACGTTAGCCTATTACTCAGAGAAGGCGGATAGTCAGCGAATTCAAAATTTTTTTTCGCGCAAAGCAGGTCAGCGGTTCCTACGCTAAGGAGCTTTCTATGCTCGACAGTAGCAGATCTACGGTTTTACGCTCGTAAGCTATAAGTCTATGGTTTTACGCCTGAAAGCCTTTGTGCTCGGTAGCTTTTATGCTCGAGAGGCTACAAACCTACGACTTTACGCTCAGCAGATACCAAATCGATGATCTCACACTCGATGGCGTTTAGTTTACGCTCAGAAGCAACAGATCTGCAACTTCACGCTCGGAGAAATTTTCTTTTCAGAGGCTACAAATCTACAGTTTTACGCTAAGAAGCTTTCTACGCTCGACAGCAACAGATCTACGGTTTTACGCTCGCAAGCTATCAGTCTATGGTTTTACGCCCGGATGCCTTTGTGCTCGGTAGCTTTTATGCTCGAGAGGCTACAAACCTACGACTTCACGCTTAGAAGCTACAAATCTACGATTTCACGCTCGGTGGCTTTCTACGCTCAATAGGCTACGAACTCAGGATTTTCAACTCATCTACACTACGGATCTCTGACTTTCCGCATATCCGAACAGTTCTCAAGGCGGTCGACTACAGGAGTTCACACAAAAGATACTCCTTCTTGACCTCAAAATATCCCAAGTACCCAAAACATACAGAGTTCAAACATTGAGAAATTACTCTTCTCGGGTCAATTGGAGGTTCATCCAGACTCCAGTCCGAATATTTCATCTATCAAGATGGCAACTCAGTTTGGCAGCCATTCCTCGACCCTGTTCCAAGAGATTTTTGAGAAGTTATTCTTGAAGATGAAGTCGGAAACAAGAATTCTGTTTACACAGAAGTGAAAACAACAGTTCAGAGCTCTACGCGGTTCCTCAGTCCTAGCAGCAGGACAGTTCTAAATGTTCAAAATGATCAATAGCGTTCTATGGACTATTTGCTATGCGTAAAAGACTGGACCTAGCACTCTTTATATACAGAGTCGACGTAAAGAATTAGACGTGTCGAAGCTACATATATTAAGACTTCACAGCAACGTATGGCAAAATGATCATATGCACAGAAGAAAGACGATTTTATTAAAATCAAAATCATGATTACATATGAGGGAAATCCTGTCTACAAGGGGTTTTTCTTCATTTTTTATGGTTACATATGAGGGAAATCCCGTCTACAAAGGATTTCCTAGTCTTCATTGGAAGGCCGCCCCAGAATCTGTTCTATCGGGTTCTCGCATCGGTGCAGGTCTTCCTCTTCTTCCATGGCAGTTCTTCGACCACCACAGTCATGAACAAGAAGATCGATGGCGGGAGGATACAGAACTAGGCATGCATAAATTATGCAGATCCCATGCTCTGTACGCCATGACCGATCTAGTTGAGGCTTCTTTAAGACCCAACTTGATCGAGGACAGCAGTTACAGTTTGTCTGCTCTTGTCCGCGGAGGTCTCAGGGGGGAATATACAGCCTGCAAGCTGTATAGTCTAATACGATCCTTCCCTTCTCCTGGAAGAACCGCCATATAAAGTTGCTGATTATCCCGAGCAAGGGAGGCTAAGATATCCTTCCATGATCCATCGTTGCAGTGGACACTTGCTCGAAGACGTCGTCTTCTTCGGCTCCTTACACGCTGGAAGAACATGATCTCCTTCTTCCTCAGGTCGGCCCGACGAACTCCGGCGATCATCTCTGCGTGGTGATGGAAATGTAGGGAGAACGGGTTAACCCCCCAGCCTTTTTATAGGCGAAAGAGATCACACCGATCCCCAATAAATCTGCCATAAAGTCAGCATCGACCGTTTCAACGCTCCATTCAGAAATGTCTCGAGTTACGAGGAGCGGTTCATGCTTCATTCAAAGCGTTCCAAATTCCGAGGAATTTGAAAGCTTTGAAGGGGGTCTTGTAGATGCATGAAAAATATGCTGGGAAGCTCTACGCAGCATATTGATGCAGAATAGCGTAAATAGAGGCCTTCAGAGCCATCAAGCGTGGAACAGAGCTTTTTTTGCTAAACACAGCGTAAAATATTAAAAGCTCAAAGGACCATCCGCGTAAGTGCAGTATGTCCAGGATGCTTCAGCGTAAAACAGGGTTCTTCGTCGCCTCCTGGGCGTAAAACTAATCCGCTTTCAATATAGCATTAAAGTGTACAAAGGAAGCTTCGTGTTCTCCGAAGTGAACCTGTCAGATCCTGCAATGAACCTGACATCTGGACTTCTGACAAAAGGGATACTGCACGGCGACCCAGACGACGGCTATAATGATGGCACAGCACTGCAACCCAGGCTATCATTTACCGCCATCTCCTTTGCGTAAACTGCTTTTACGTGCACAAAGGGATACGCTGCCTTATTTTACACAGGCAGACATGAGCTGTTTACGCTCTGCAGTAGACAAACCGCCTGCTACATCAAAAGCTGCACTCCGTACGAGGCTCGAGGCATGTCTCTATGTCCAATGCACAGAGCGATGACAGTTGCTCGAGGCACGTCTCTACGTCTAATGCACAGAACGGTGACAGTTTCTTGAGGCACGTCTCTACGACTGATGCACAGAAGGGCTGCAGACCTTCAAAAACATGCCTCCGCATTTAATGCACAGGATGGTGGCAAATCTCGACATTTAATGCAAGAGATTTGATTATATCTTCAAAAGCCGTAATTCTGGCTAAGACGTCCACATCAGCACTCTGGCACGGTACGCAGCGGCTTCTACGCCCATTCAGCTCCTGTGCTCACTCGGCTTCTACGCCCATTCAGCTCATGTGCTCACTCCGTTTCTACGCCCATTTGGCTTCTACGCCCACTCGACCTCTACGACCACTCGGCTTCTACGCCCACTCGGCCTCTATGACCGCTCGGCTTCTACGCCTATTCGGCTTCTATGCCTGCTTAGCTTCTACGCCATGGTGACAGACATTGGCTTCTACGCCTACCTCTTCTACACAAGGGATACCTACCTACGTGGCTTCTACGCCGTGATCTTCGTAGCGATTATACGCGTTTTGTCCCTTAGTTGGACCCACGTCACACGCTCATTCAAAGGATCATCTATACGCAGGCATTGGTTATTTTAACCGTTGTGTAAAAGGGTGCTGTACTTTCCACTCCTCGGTTTCTATACCGACGGAGTGGTCACTGTCACTAAAACTCTATAAATAGAGACCTCTATCAATGAGAAACAAGGTCGACAAATCGCAAGGTCAGAAATTGGTCAAAAAAACCAAAATTAGATCCAAGGTCGAACTTCCAAGAAAGATCGAACCAGAGGTCAAGAGAGAGAGAGAGAGAGAGAGAGAGAGAGAGAGAATCCGGAGCTCAGGCAAAGAGTAGGGATCGACGACTTTGGCATCGTGCATCCACCCTCTTTTGCAACCTTCAAAGCTGCTTCCTGTCTTCTACGGCACTTCTTCATCATCGTGTGGTCCAAGGGCTAAAGTGATCGACTACAGATCAGACACCTATAGCAATATTTACCCAGATTAAATAAATTGTACTCCCACATCCTCGTGTAGGATCAAATTGTACAAGTTTGTTTGTAAACCAAAGAAGGCGGGTTTTGTGTAAAACCTCGTATTATATACACTTCGTTCTTTCGTTTAATACCACAAACAACGGGATTTTGTCAATGTTTTCAGAATCGAACCAAACTTGGATCACAGGACCATCGTATTGCTACGAGTCCGATGGCATAAGTTCCGTTTTGAAATGATGAGCACACACAAAGTTACAACAAGTTTCAAAATAGGGCCGATACGGGGTGTTGTCGACGGATACACGTTGATTCCGGTGTGCATGCACATCCAAATCAACTTTCGTAAAATCCCACACGTCCATATTGACAGTGCGCACCTTTCGGTGTAGTTTGCACACGACCAAGTCGCCTCGTTTAGCGGGGCACACCCAGTTTTGGGAAAATCAGAGTTTTTAAATAACCAATATTTTGATCATTTTCACCCTCGAATTAAATACAATCTACAACACGATAAATTAAACTAAAAACAAGGTTTAAAACTTGGTCATACGGTCTAAATAACTGTTCAGGCCAATTTTGAAAACATTTAACAGGTGCGTAAAACAGTCAAGAACCGGGGAGTTCGGGATAATTTCTAATTTTCAGAAATTGGGGGTTTATTTTCCTAATTTTGTGTCGCAGTTTACGATCGACACAGGACACGATATCCCAAACGAGTTATACGGGGTTCGAGAGGGTTACGCAGGGTACGTGCATGATTCGACAGAACAAAAAATGAGGCAGCGAGGAGAGAGAAACACTCACATGAACAGAGGTAGGTATCGATTAAAATTATGCGTATACGCGGTGGTGCGACGCGGCTACGGCGGTGCTCGGCCGGCGTCGTGGGTGCTGCTGTGGCTGTTCGGGTTGGTAGGGAGATCGGTGTCGGCCAGAGCTGGGTCAACGGGGGAGTCGGACTCGCGAAGGCGACCGAAGTATGGTGGCTGAGGAGTCTAGGTCGATGGTGAGGCGGTGGTGGATGGTGATGGCATCGGCTGCGGGGGGGTTTATTGTGGTGGTGGCGGCCGACGGTTAGGGAGGTGGAGAGGCACGGGGAGATAGAGAGGCGTCGCGGCAGATTAAAACGGCCGGGGAGATGAGCAGCTGGTGGCGGTGGCGGGTGTAAAGCCGGAGGGATTGCGGACGGTTGGGAATTCGACGGGTCGACGGTTAGAATTTAGGAAACGGGTCGGGTCGGGTAGTGGGTAGGCGGGTCGGGTTAGAATCCTACCCGTTAGGGTTTAAATTAGGGTTCGGGTCTGAGTCAGGGTTCGGTTCGGTTGAGAATTTGGTTCAATTTGGTTTAATAAACCGGTTCAGGTTGGTTTATATTAAAACGTTAATTTTTAGGTCTTTAAAAATTGTTCTGGGGCCCACTAAATTCCAAAAAATTTGCAGTAAGTCTAATTATTTATTTTACATCCAAAAATATTATTTTTATAATATTTTAATATTTAATAAAATCTCATAATTAATTTAATACCAAAAATTATTTATTTTAATTAGTTAAAATTTTTAGAAAATTCTCGAAAATTTATTTTTAAAATTCTAAAAAAATAAGGGGGTTTACAGGATGAGTGTCACAGACTAGTGCTTGAGCGTCGTGCTTTTGAGGATGACCGTCATAGACAGACTAACTTTAGGCCACTTTAATTTCCAGGTGATATCCATCACCTTGGCGGACGTACAATAATCATTTTCTTAGATTCCTGGTGGACCCTATCCTATGGTTCGTGATCCTTTACGCGATGGATATCGGGTTGTTGACCCATTTGTTCAGCCTTACTTGGATCCAGCTATTATATTCTATGATCCTAACTGATCTGTTGAGACTGGATACCCAACGACAGGAGATAACGAGTGATGTAGATCATTATGCTATCTTTTTAGTTACATTAGCTCATTGTATTGCTCTAGTTTATTATCTTTTGCATTTTTTTATGTTGATGTAGCACCTTCAGTTTATGTAGTAGTTTGATACTTCAGTTTATATTTAAAACTGCTTCTGAAACTTTTAATATGCTTCTACTACTTATCTTTCTGCAATTGTCAAATACAATTTAAAATGCTTGTTTAATACATTTTGAAATATCTATGTTACTTTACTCTTGTTGTCTTTTTTATCTTAACATTTAAGCAACAATTGCAGGAGAGCTTTCCCAATTTTGATCAAATGACAACGGGGGAGTAATACTTGATATTAGCATTCAAGCTTTCAGCAAAAGAAGAAGTACTATCTCATTCACATTTTGAGTTTCATTCTCTGCTATATCGGGCAGAGTTTATCAATTATCAAAATATAGGAGATTATTGGCCCATTAGTCATGGTCGAACCATATTTGATAATCGTCTAAAACTCGGTCTTAATATAACCTACGAGAACCGACAATACAAGACGTACGTGTCACTACCATATTTTCTAGGAAAGGGTATTTTAGTCTTTTCGTAATTAATTAAATATTGTGCATGTTAAATATTATTAATTATATTATTTAGTTATTGTTAGATGTTAGTTTATTGTTTTGGACTTATTTTAGTGGACCTAACTAGTTTAGATTAGTTTCATGGACCAAAATTTAATTCTAATTAGAATTAAGCCAATAATAAGCCCATTCATTAGGAGTATGATTAATTAAGTTAAACCTAATAGACTAGAACCTTACTTCCTTAATTATTTCTTCATGAGAGGCTCAAGGAGTATTTTAGACATTACATAGTAGCTTAGGGAGGGGGAAATATGGCAGGCCATGTATATAGGGAGGGAGGGTTTCTTTCTCTTCATTTTTCTATTTCAAATCTAGATCTAGAATTGTTTCTTCCAAATTTCTTCATTTCCACATCAAATTCTATCGAATTTCTTTTCAATTCCTTCCCAAATTATCATTAGAGGCCATTAGAGCAAGGATATATAAGAAGAAAGTAAGGATCTACAAGGAGGAGCAAGAATCTACAGTTGGAAGCTATTTTTACTCAATTTGAAGGTTTTATTAGGAATCCATCTCCTAATAGATATAATTCAGTTTTTTCTCTTTAATTAGAATCTAAATCTATAATTTAATCAATAGGAATCACCCCATATGCTAAGGCTATCCATAAAAATTGAAATTAGGTTCATAGGAGGTATATGGAAAAAGTTATGTGGTATTTTTATATCAATTTTTGAGGAATTCCAAGATTGACACATCATGTATTTGCCAATTGGTCAATTAGACCAAATTGACATGTGTTTGATTGTGTGTGGCTAGTGTAGTATCCATAATTGGATACCTGTAGGCCGTATCCCGATAATTTGGAGATACGGATTGATTTTGGGGTTTCTTCCGACACGGGGGTTTGAGCATGTCACATTTTGACACGGACACGTAGATGTGTAGTTAGCTCTTTGTATTGTTCATAATTATGATTTTAGACTTGCTCGTATCCTTCGGGGTATATTTGGGGGTATGGTGGACTCGTATCGCAAGCGTATCATAGATCTAGTGTGATACGGGTGCGATGTACTCCACGTGTTTGTTTTCTTGCATTTTATTTCAATTCAATACAATTTGTTTATAGTTATTAGAGTATTATAATTGTATGGTTATGTATGTATATATATATATATATATATATATATATATATATATATATATATATATATATATATATACACACATATAAATACAATATCACTATATATATATATATATATATAGTGATATTGTGTTTATATGTGTGTGTGTGTATATATATATATATATATATATATATATATATATATATATATATATATATATATATAGCACTAGAGATACATATACATATCTATATATGGTGATTAGTGTATATATGTATATGTATCTATCGTGTATATATATATATGTATATGTATCTCTAGTGCTATATATATATATATATATATATATATATATATATATATGTGTGTGTGTGTGTGTGTGTGTGTGTGCTAGGAGGGGGGTCGGGTTGCGGCAGCATGGAGATGCAGCAGCACAGCATGAGCAGCAGCAACAAGGCAGAAACAACATACAGCAGTAATAGCAACTGCAACAACAAGGCAGCAAAGCCAGCACCATGCACAGAAAATGCTAACAGCAAGAGCACCACAACTCAGCAAATGCAAGAGCAAGGGCAGCAGCAAGGTAAGGGGGGTTGGTTATTTCATTGATAGTTTAGTTAGTATTATTAATAGTCTAGTTAGTTAATCTTATTGTTAGACTAGTAGTTATATATATATATATATATATATATATATATATATATATATTGTTGATTGTATATACATATTATATATTGTTGATTGTATATACATATTATAATATTTTCCTATCTAATAAATTGCGTATCTTAGGATACGGTATCTTGTTGGTTTCTTAGTATCCTATTATAGCTAGTATGGCCTAGTTATATAGTGTATGGACCCAATATCCTAGAGATGGACTTATACAACCTAGAAATAGCTAGTTTGACCAAGTTTAACTAGTTTGACCTATAGTTGACCTAGTTTGACTATTTTGACTTAGAAATGGCTTTATGACCTATAAGTTGACTAGTTTAACTTATTTTTTATTCCAAAATCTTGTATTGATGTAATATTTTCTATTTAGGTCTTTGAGGCACCGTATCGGACATCTTTGTTACTATTTATCGGATTCCAAGCGAGTATATTCTCTGATAGTTTTTTATTTATGATATCCTATATGTCTCTTATATCTAGTGTAGATATCCTTGATTTCTTGATACGATGGTTACATGGATTGGTATATCCGGATCTCGTCATGAGTTGTTATTCCTTGGTATGTATGGTGTATCTTGTGTAAGCCTTATTTCCTTATTTTTCTTGTACGTGTACAGACACTGATTCTTGAGAAGACTTGCTACCTACCCAGAGAATCCTGTATCATAATGTACCATGGTTGGATCCACTATACCAGTCGGAGGCAAAAAGTATTTAGTGTAGATATGTGATCATACCCTTCTTGTGCATGTCTTGTTCTTTGTGAGTGTTGATCATACACCTCACATATGATTAACTAGGCCATTATCCTTGTACAAGTTTCCAAGCCGATCACATGTTAAAGTTGGTACTCACTCACCTAGTTATTAGCATTTCTTGTTCATTTCTATATTGCTCATTCTTGTATTTATTTCCAATATTTTCTTTATTGCATATCTCTTGTATCTGTATATTGCATCTTGTATATTCACATATATTTACTGTTACATAGTTTATATCATTTATTAGAACTACTGTTAGAGATGTACTCTGCTCCTTTCCTGACTGGATATATTTTCCCAGATGGTAGTAAGGAGTGGTACCCCACTCACTACGGGTCTCAGAATGTGGTTGGCTTAGAGCCAGAGACCTTGTCTTAGGAGGGTCCCATCCCGACTGAGACAGATGACCCAGGACTCGTAGCTTAGTAGTTAGATTCTTTTTTACTGGATTTTTCTCCAGCATTATTATTAGTATTTCTTTGACTCATTAGATATTATTTTGTCTCATGAGTTATATTTATGACTCTTCTATTCTTTTATCATATTCGTGCTTTATTCTATCTATAGATCTGTGATTGAGTATATTCATATTACATTAATGGCATTATTATGTCTTAATTATTAGATAGATAGTTTATCCAAACAATGTTCTACCACCGATGCTGCGGCGTAGGCTGGACATTGTTCACTACTTGAATCCCTACACCGGGTGCGGGTCATGACAGTACGACTCCTAAAACTTCAGTTTTAGAGAATGGGTTACAACTTGTTTTTAGTATCGAGTCAATAAAATTTTTCTATTTTTTGAGTATTGAAAAATACGTAAATCGAGTCACACTTGACATTTAGAGGCTACCCAAAATATTTTCTAAACCTAGATTAGTTTTAGCCAAAATATTTCGAGTTTTGAAAAAAGCCCAACCAAGTTAACCCTTCTAAACCTAGATTAGTTTTCAAAATATTTTTTAAAAACCAAGTTAATCTAAACCAACTGGATTCAGGAAAAATGAACTCGGAACGAACTCGGTGCGAGTTCGGTGCGAGTTCGGTGTGAGTTCGGCCTGAACTCACTTCCCAGACCCACTAAACCCTTGTAACCAGTTCTTCTTGCAGACTCGGCACCAACATTCAAAAATCTGAATGCTTGCCATTCGAATCACCCTAAACTCGGTTTGACAAAATACTATAAATAGAGAAGGAATTCACCATTCTTATTCACTCAATTCACTTTCTTCTCTCTTCTCTGTTACCTCAGTGCAAGAGCCTTTACACTTTCCAATCCCAAGGTATTTACAACTCCTACGACATAAGTGCCAGTGAGTTCTTGGTTAGAACTTTTCAAGATTTGTAAAAAGGAGCTTGTCGAGAAGTTCAAATACTTCGAGAAGTATTTGAGCCCTTCAGATCAAATCTCGTGTCTATACGAAGTTGTAAGCTTATGAAACAAAACTTGTGTTTCACTTGATAGTGGATTTCAACTCCGGGCTAGATTTCTCGGGACTGGAGTAGTCCTCTCAGAGGGAACCAGTATACATCATTGTGTTTGCAACTGTTGATCTTTCTCTCTCTATTTATTTACTGTCATTTTATATTTAGATTGTTAGCTAACTGTGTTAATTTTTATTGGATGATTTTTTATTCCGCTCCATATACATGCACCCTATTCACCCTCCCCCTCTAGAGTTGCTTATTCGATCCTACCGATTTATCTCCAGCTCTTAGACACATTGAGATGTTATTGGGGTATAGACTTTATGTTTTATTGCTAGACTCTTAGACGTGGTGATATTTGTAGCTATTCTAGATTGTGACTTTGCGACTTCTTGCTTTAAATTATATCGTGTTATTCTCTTCTTTATAGATTATTATGATTGAGTATTGTTACATATTATCATATTGTCCTACGTATAGTGTTGATATATCATTGTCAGGTTATGATTATTATTGTGTTAGATTGATAGTTAGTATTGTTGACCTAGACAATGTTCTACCATCGATGCTATGGCATAGGATGGACATATACATGTTCTCATACCCGATCATCCGGGTGCAGGTCGTGACACCATGATACACATAAATTGTGGTCTTTATCCCAGACTACTCCTCCCAAATGTATAGAAATCTTGCTCCCCTGTGATGTTAAATGCCATATTTAGTTTGAGCTCGCCTTTGGGTAGAGGATGCCATATGGAGATATATTTTGGACCGTTTCTTTACCTTTTTAATGTAGACAAGTCCTGGAATTCCTTTACCACCATGGTTGCAACTCACCATTACTTTCATAACATCATAAGCCACCATATCTTCAACTTAGGAGCACAGAAGGAACACTCTTCATATCACACTTTATTTTAATTTGTCCACAGTATCAAAACTACCGTTGCGACCACAATAGTCAAGACATGAACATTGTTTGACATTAGTGTAAGTTTGGGAAACTTTTGTATTTAATAACAAACAAAGACTATAAAGAAATCCTAAATAGAAAATTTAAGTACAATATTTTTTATCTGGAGAATGTGACGATTGAGATTGAGTACTGCTGTGACTTATTTACTTCCTTTGACGGCCCTATGCAAGAATAAATATGCTATCTCCTATCTTCTCTCTGTTGAGATTGTGTACGTGTACATAGCTCGCCCATGTTTGTCTGTCCGCCTGTGACCCTCCTTGTATGGGTATGCCACCTTGATATTTATATTCATCGAGTTCTATGACCATGCGCATGCATGTACCATGGATGTTGGGAGTTGCCACGTGTGCATCCTTAACCAGATACAGTTCCAACCATGGGAGCGAGTCCAAGTCGAGCTTCAACTACATGGACATTTTTTATAATTTTGCTGTTGCTGAAGATCTGGGTGGTTCTCATCTTTTGTGTGCGTAACTTGGTCAGCTTGACACGTGACCCACACTTAGTTGGAGAGAATTACTTTAATCACAACATAAAAGTTTTATCTCAGGAAGCCCTGCCACATTGGACACATGGAGTCTGGGACGGATGGAACGTATGAAGTCTGGAACATATGGTACCAAAGATGCATGGAATGCATGGAGTCTGGAACGCTTGAGACAAGAGACGCATGGAACATATAAAAAACTTAGTCTTACATACACGTGGCCCTGTACGGGTGCATAGTGACAAAAGTAATAATGATTGTGAAGTGATCACTAATGCCAACTATTCCATAACAATTCTCTCATGATTTGATCTATACGTTCTTCCACCTGGTTTTTTCTATTATTTTATTTCCCAGCACCACCTTTCTCAGTTTGACTCTTCCAGGGAGCGATAGCCACCGTACCGATTGCTTCAGTTCAATTCTATTATTCTTCGTTGGATTTTCTCTATAACCGCTTCCTTCTTTACTATGTGAGGGCTTTCTTGCTTGTCTTTTTCCTGGGGACTGACTTTCCTTTATATGAATGAGTCTTCACTCCTAGCTGCACTGATGCCCAACATATCTTGGATTCTTATATGGGCTCTCTTCTCTTAGAGGAGCTTTTCCTTGATTGAATTGCTGCTCCAGAGGCTCTGCAGAACTGATATAGAATTTTTCGGATACATGGAAGGATAAAGATTTTCAATTTTCTTATTCTTTCTTCTTTATTTGTATAGCGCTCTTTTTTAAAAATGGATAGATTTTCGATCCCACCTCCGATCAAACTTGCTTGCGATGGGTTGCCCGAAGTGGTTCATCGAGTTCACCGATATACTGGGTTAGAAATGGAAGAAAGAAATGAAACTTGCTACGCCCTTGAGTTGTCGGTTTTGTACTTAGTATGGCAATCGGTTCCTAATTGAAGAAGTTGCCGAGAGCGCAAGGACCAATACATTACATTCTTATTCCGAACTGATGGTGGAATCGAGGCATTCATCGAGTCCTTTTTGTCAAGATTATGTTTCAGACATAATATTTGTGTTAGGCCTTTATATGGCCAAAATTAGGGTGCATGGATGCTGCTTTTTCTTGTCTGCATGGTCATTCTACGACATAATTTCTTATGAGCCAATCTCGGGGCGCATGCTTGTTGTGCGCATCGATCTAGATTTTTCATGATTCTACAAGTCCCTCTTCAAAGTTTTCAAACTGATAAGTTTGGAATACTTTGAATAAGAAGCATGGAGAGAGGACCTTGGGCCGCATAATTGGCGGGCCGCAAGGACGAGTCTTTGCCAAGCTATCAAATCTTCACTTAATGCAGGATTTGGCTCGATCCTTGAGTAGATCTTCTTAGAATTATGAACCATCTCTCAGCAAGGATCCTGAAGTGATATTTTTTGAAAGGATTAAGCTGAGTAGAAAACCCTAGCGTCATCATCATAATTAATGCTGACACCGTAGTACACGAATCAAGGAATCACCACTATCTCCTTTGCCCTATAAATAGAGGGTTTTGTCGATGAGAGAAGCCTTTTTCTTTCTGCTCAAGTTTTTCTCTTTTGTCTTCAACCTTCCCTCTATCTCTGACCCTATGTCCGATCGCCATAGCCCCCAAAGCTTCGTCCTCTTCGTCAAAAGCCAAGATGGCTGTCGACAAGGGGAAGCACCCTGCGTCCTCGTCTAAGGCCAAGGATGAGGCCCCGACTTTCTACCTAGATATTCAAGTACCCATCCAAAGTAAGTATTAGGGGAGGATTCTGGACGCATGGACACTTTGCACATAGTCTGCAGCATGGATTAGAACATGTGTGAACTTTCCATATGACCCCCCTTATATTTTATGCACGGGTCTCACTTTGCCCGCATGCACCGATCTTGACCTGGCCACATGGATGGCATCACATGCGTCTCATTCGGCCACATGGATGTCCTAACATACGCCTGACATGACTTGGTCGCATGTATCTCACTCGTTCGTATGGATATCCTGACACGCGCTTGACATAACTTGGCCGCATATAAGACACCATATGCGTCTGACATGACTTGGCTGCATGTATGCCTTTATATGCCCAAGTTGTCTCTTGATGCACATGCTACCTTGATGGCTCTAACTGTCTGCTTATTACTGACTCTTGTAGTGACTTTACCTATGGCTCCATTAGGGGAGGTGCTTATTGGGCATGTGCAGGCTGCATTGGGCGTAAGATTTTACCAATTAGTAGAAAATATCTAGGTCCAGATAAATAAGGGTCAATCTGAGGCGAGGCTGAAGTTGATAGCGGACCAGCCTTTATTTTACTTGCTTAGCCAACAGAACTCTGGGCCGATTGAGGATAGCAAGAATGTTTCTCATTTGAAGCCTATATTCCTATTCGGGGATGCTATTACTACCTCAGACCCCAAGGTGGTAAAGATTAAAGAGAATTGGGACCTCTCCTCTGGCGGGATAAAGATATACATACCTATAATGGAGCACCATTTGTCCTTGTCGACTTTCAATATGGTGTCTCATTGGAGGAGGATATTGGGCAACCTGACTCCAGACCAAAAAGGACCTTGGTCGGCCGTATTCGTCACAACTCCAAGCTGAAGATGGAAGTAGTGACTTCCAAGGAATCATTTTCTTACTCCCTTCGTAGGTTGGAACCTAGCGCCTTTTTAATGAGATGGGGCCAAATGTTCATTTCTACGAAGCTGGTACCTTCCTGAACCAGCTTGCGGACAAGGGGTCCTATCCAACGGGAAAAATACGCTTACTCAACTGGGTAAATTATTCACTTTCTTGGATTATTTTGACCATGTGGGTACTGAAGAAGTACGGGCAGTTTTTAAAGGAGGCCAATCTCTACTACACCATATGGGGTTCCTGTTATGACTTGGAGAAGAATTTAATATTATTCGTGGTTTTGACCGAGATGTACAACTGTCGCACTGTGTCCTTTTTTATCCCTGGCGGAGAGATGGGACTCGTCCTTCACAAAATGTATGATGTTTCACGGTTTCCTTGGGGCGATGAGCCATATGAAGAGTACATGCCTGATAACAAGGAATTCAAGAAATTAGAGAAATAACACTCGAGGTTCCTCACAGCGTACAGGTATTGTTGTATCACCATAGTATTTGTCAGCATACTTCAAAGAAGAGGGATAAAAGCACGGAGGGGACGTTACCCCATACCACTACATGGATCTATCACCTTTTTGTAATTGAAGCTTCGGGCGAGGTCATCGTTCCAAAACCTCAATCTCAGAAGGACGTCCGTGATATGGTGCACAACACTAAGAGAACGATTGCAACTGGTGAGGGATTTGGTAGTTCTAGCAACTCCTTCAGTTATTTTTATTAAGATACCCGGCCACTATGTGACAAAGCCGTGTTGGCTGGGTTCTTGATAATATGGCTCCGAAATTGTGTAGTTCTGGAAGGTTTTGGGTCGATTGAGAGGGCTAGCCACAATTTCATACTCCCTGCCGTAAAGTTGGTTTTTGGTCATCATCTCGCCTTATTCCCAGCGATGGTCTGCAGCATCCATCTCAGGCATTGTGCTTTTACCAGCAAGGTACTATTCTATGACAGTCCCGAGGATTTTAATCGGGTTGAGATGCCTTATCAATATTTAATGGGTTGGTTGTTAATGAACTACCCTTTTCTGATGAGTCCCGCACTCGAGGAGATGATGACAGAAGTTGATGTCTTTATTCGACGATATAGTAGGATGCCCTAGACTCATACTGAGGTTCCGCTCTGTCGGCACACACTCGCCTATATAAATTTTTTTTTTTTTGTCTTGGTCCCAAAATTCACAAAGGATGAGGTAAATAGAGTACACTATGATGGTGGCGCTGACTGTCAGGTCTTATCTCCGAGGCTCTTCTGCTGGTTACTCTCTATCCGACCTTTATATTTAGTGTAACAAAATTGAAACCTTGTCTTCTTGGAGCCTTATCTACCGAGTATATTTGGTCGCCAGTTCGGATACAACCAACTCATGTTGAGCAATCCCATCCCATGTCTTAGTGTTGAGGGTAGCATTCTTGACGGGGCTCGAGCCTGGAATTATTATTTTAGAACCAATACCCATATCCGATTAACATTGCCGGACGCTAAGGTTTCTGCACATATTATTCATGCAGCAGCTAACTTTCATATAGCCTTGAATGCACTACCAGATGGCTTTAATCGGGATACTTCATCGTGGGCACTAAGATGAAGCCCCGGAGCGGCGAGTCCAATAAAGGTCAGAGGAAAGGTAAGGGGAAGGCTGCACTATTGCCTATTGACCCCGACTAGATGATGGGGGAAGAGAATACTTTTGACGACCCCTCGCCTCTGGTGGACTCTCCAATGAAGCGCAGGGCTTCTTCAGTGCGGATCCCTCCATCTAAGACATCTAAGAAGAGAAGACATGGACCATCTGCGGTCGTGAGGTCGATTTATAGAAAAAGTTATGCTAGCAAGGACCCTATGCAGGCTGTCTAAGAAGAGGAAAAAGATGAGGTAGGATCTCTTGCATTGGTGATTCACCAACCGAATCCCATTCTTGATGCCGAGGCGGTATCCCTACATCCTCTTAGCTTTATTACTATGTCCCATTTTTATGACACTCTTCATTCTGGTTTATCTGAATTTATGCAGAGAATGGGAGCGGGGTGAGGACACTTCCTCCATGGGGCCGCTACAACAGGGGTTTCTTACCGGGAGGAGGAGACGGTGTCATCTTCTTGCGAACCGTATATTGGAGAGCCTGTCGTCAAGATGGTAGGAGAGTTCGAAGAGGAAGGGGATGCTTTCTTGGCTGACCTCTCAGTTGGATACGTGGGTTCCTTAGGGACAGCTATTTTTATGTCGATGGAACCGCAAACTCTGATACTTCACCCAGGTATTTTGTTTCATCGTTTCTCAAGAGATGAGGTTTTTCGGCTTCAATTCTTCGTCATTTGGGTGAAGTTACTTACTGATTTCTTTGACTCATCAGGCCCTTCCTCTCCGATAAACATATTAACGTGGCAGCAGAAGAGAGTATGGCAGAGGAGGTCGAACAAGGACTCACCAGGGCAAGACCTGGGTCAGTCCCATCTTTCCCCATGGTTGGAGAACCTCTTGAAGGATCTTCGAAAGGAATGGAGCCTGCCTTTGATGCCGGTCTTGCTGGAGTGTTAGTTGTCTAGGAAGACATGAAGGAGGGAGAAGAAGTTATGGGGGAGGCCGAGCCCCTCTCTTATTCTTCTGTGGGTAGTGGACACCCTGCTGAGCCTCTTGTTGAGGCTAGTGTAGAGTAGGCCTCTATAGTTACGGATCTACTGAGTGTGGAGACCGCTTTGTCACCACCTCGGGTTAACATTGGGCGAGATGAAGTCAAAGTTTCCTCAGTTGTTGGGGGTAGCGGTCTTCCAGAGGGATCGAATTGGGTCTTACTTGCGTGAAGGCCAAGCTTGCTAGTTTGTGTGGCGTCCAAACACTAATTTTGACTGGGCAAAGTTTGGCTGTTGCGAAAGTGACTCATCGTCTGACAACTATGGTTCCACCACCTGACTTGCCAGGTGCTGTCCCCTCTGTTTCACAGGCTGCCCAGATTGTTGTATTGCCTGTAATCCCTTCGATTTTGGCTCC
The DNA here is from genome assembly GCA_036927795.1 of Iris macrosiphon. Lineage (NCBI taxonomy): Eukaryota > Viridiplantae > Streptophyta > Magnoliopsida > Asparagales > Iridaceae > Iris > Iris macrosiphon. The sequence continues at coordinate 54,422,718 of JAYESA010000006.1, forward strand.
ATTGACGTAATCCACAGAAATTGCGGTAACATCCACTTCCAAGGTTATTCTTTAGGATTTCTACATATTATTAATCAAGGTGTTCAAAATATACTGAGGCGAGGAACGTCTTTCGTTTGGTCTAAGCATAGTGCTTTGGGCCAGATACAGATTTTAAAGACTCTTTCTAGCTCTAAACATATGGCTGACCTGCTGCTTCAGAAGTTAACTAAGGTAGAACGACGCTTGAACGAGTTACAACAGGCATAACAGGTTGACATTACTATGATGGTGGTCGCAAAGCATGAACGCCTCTCAGACTCCGTAGAACAAGTAAAATCTGCCTATGGGAAGACCAAGACGGGTCTAGTACAACGTCTCAAGAAGCTGGAACTCTAATATACCGAGTTGGATGTTGATGAGATGGCTTGCCTTGCTCAGGAAGATGGATTTGCCCACACTATTGCTGGGATCAAGAAGCAGATTGCCCAACTCCAGGCCAACCTCAAGGCTCTGGTGGACGATCTCCATGAGGCTCACCGAGAGCGGGAGGCTATCTGCTCACAATCTAGTACGATGGCCCAGTCTTTTGCTGCCCTTGAAGATACTCTAAAGAGACTGTAAGAGAAGCACCAGGCTTATGCTCACCTCGATAGTCCTGCTGTTGTAGATTAAGAAGCCGAGTGTCGGGCTAAGGCTAAGATTGATGCCAGAGTTTCCCAACTTTGAGGACGAATATAAGAGTTGTGCATTGAACAATAGCATTAGTGGTTGTTTTGTTGTTTCTCCTACTAGATTTTGATTGAGGCATGAGTAAGTACTCAAATATAGTTTGCTTTTGGTTCCATTATGCAAAAAATATAAAATCTTTCCTTTTGTTGTAATTATCTGTGTGAACTTCGGGTATCGTGCTGTCACGACCCATACCCGGTATATGGGTACGAGTACGTGGGTACGTCCAGCCTACGCTACAACATCGGCTGTAGAATGCTATCTAGGTCAATAATACTATCTAAATATCTCACAAAATGTATATAATGTACTTGTCAAGATATCTCAACTCCTAAAGGGAGGACAATATGATAATATGATAATGGTAATCAATACTCAATCATAATATAAATCTAGAGAAAGATATGGCACGATATGGAATAGAAAAAATAAAATACAGAGTCATAATACAAACACAAGTCCAAGTCCAAAAGTTTAAGCTCAATACAATAGTCTCAAATATAATACATGTCATAATGTCTAACTGTCAAATACAATCACATAAATGAGGACAGCTAAGCCTCCCCGACTGCTGGCACTACTCAACATGCTCTACGGTACTATCTCAACGGTCTTGTCATCCTATGGCCCGTAATAGGTGGGACACATCTCCTCTAACCAATTATTTAAAAATATATCCAGTCATAATTAGAGCAATGTATAACCCAATAGCAATTCCAAGTTAATTGATAATGACTATAAACAGAAATAGAGAATGTAATACAAGATGAGAAGCAATAAATAATATCATATGGTAGGAAATGAGACTGATAATCTAAACAATAAAGTATAAACTGGTCACAATGAAATAGAATAAAGACAATGAACTAGAATATAAAAGAAGAACTGTAACTACACTAAGTATTTGAAATACTAGTTAGATATGTGATCAGCTTGGGTTATCAAAATCTACTATCAAGGCTATTATATGTACATTATGATTGGATGTTGTCTACAAGTAACACGATCAATAACAAAATTATTTAACATTGGTTGTTATCTATGGAGTAACATAATCATACGTGAGGTGTATGACTGGCTGTTGTCTACACGATGCAATTTAATATTTAAGGATTTGATCACATATCCATCTAGGACTTCCCCCACCCCTGACTAATACAATGGATCTATATCACGACACGTCACGACACGATAATCATAATGCAATGTCTATGATGCAAGCACGATGATCACGATCTATATAGTCACAGGGAATATCAAGGAGTCTAACATCTCACGATGAGGATCCAAGTATACTAATCCATGTACCATCGTGTCAAGAATTAGGTAAAATAATACTAAATACTTGTATTATAGTAATTATCAAATAATAGAAACTATCAGAGAATGTACTCGTCTGTGGTCCTGAGCTGACAATACCAATATGTATTTGGACTGGAGTCAAAGTAACCTATATATGAAATTCTATGTCATTTGAGTGTAGCAAAGTGATAACAAGCTTAAATACACTAAAATATGATTTTTTTAGGTCGATACTAGGTCACACTAGTCAATCTAGGTCAAACTAGGCTAAACTACCTAAAGGGTTGTCCTTTAGGGTCAAACTAGTCAATCTAGTCAAAACAAGGTTATAAGTAAGTTTCTAGGTCACTACAATAGTCATTTAATCATATTAGACTATATACCTTGAGTATCATACATATAGACTTATATATAACTAATACCATAGAGTTCCTTACAATTATCTTATTACTTTACTAATATCTTGCATCTTAGGATACCCACACTATATACTTAATATCTCACTAAACTCTAACTAATATCAAATATCTTAGTTAATAACCTACACACACACACACACACACACACACACACACACACACACACACATATATACCACTCAAACTTATTGTAACACATATAACCTATATCCTAATCACATAATCAAGTATCTTGTGATACTTGATAACTACATATATCTTGGTATCACTAAATACCAACACCCAACTTATCTCAAATACCTACTCTAAAATACCAACTCACTGATGCCTATTTAACACACACACTGCCACACAAACACACATAGTTGACCCTCAATTGTTACGTAAATTAACACCACACCATGCTATAGGCACACTCTCATGAACACCACAAACACTTCTCTTAGCTTTGATGACTACTACTCCATGCTCCTACTGCTGTCATTCTTCACTTCTGGAACCCCAACTCACCTATACAATAACTCAACACATGCCTCCACCCATTGCATGGCAATCAAGCATGTACCTAACACTTCCTACTGTAGTGCACATCAAACAGTGCATCGGGGTGCATTGGCACACCCCCAATGCTGTTACAATGCAGCATTAATAGCACTACATCCTATTGATAATGTTGTTATAACCTTCATGATACTATTGGTTATAACCTCACTTATACCTCCATCCCCTTAGTTTGCAGGTAATGGTATAGGCAACTAATTTAATGCACCCTTGTTGCCAATACTTGAGCTACCCTTACCCCAGGCATACCTTGGATCTGAGCCATTCCAAAGTTTAGTTATAATCACCAAGATACTACTACCCCGATATTAATACTCAGTCCATAGTAGAGGTGCTGCTACTACTGAGTCCAACACTCAAACATGAATTTCAAGCCTACAATTTCCTCCAATCTCCCACAACCTCACACTTGCTATTGCTGGATTGCTTGCTAAAGTTATTATTGTTGTTGCTTTTTTGAATGCTTTATTGTTGCTGTTGTTATTCCATGTTTATATAACTTCGATCCTTGTTGTTGTTTCTATTATCACTACTATATCTCTTAACCCTTAGTTGCAGTCCCCCTCCCGAAACCACTGTTGCTACTGATATCTGTGTACACAGTGCACAAATGCCTCCTCTACTTAACACATTACCTGTACTGAATATGGACTGCTCCAAATTAGTGCACCCCATTGCTCCTAAATAAATTTTGTACACACACACACTTAAATTAAGGTACACACACTCACAATTAACCAATGCCTCACCTACCATGTATCATACCCCTCCATGCTCAATACACACACACAAATATATACCTCTATGTAAATAATACATCTAACACTCCATTAGATACATTCCTTGTTAGCACCAATACTCACTTACTGATGCTCCAAGCACACGCTCGATACCAATATATACTTATACCATATACATATATATATGTGTGCTTACCAAAATACTAACACAAATATATATATATATATATATATATATATATATATATATATATATATATATATATATATATATATATATATATGGAAACACACTCACAACCAAACACCAAACACTTGGTGGGTGCATTCAAGTATCACCATGATACATACTATATCCCTCCTCGATACGTACGTATCTCAAAATACCACGTTAATCTCCGCAAAATCAAGCAACACAACCAAATCACCAAATAATATATATATATATATATATATATATATATATAATAACTATTTTTATACAATATATAGAATTTGGCATGCTAGAGCCCAATAGACATGAGAATACTCCTCCTACGACCCCGTATCACGGTGTATCGTAAAACGCACTCCTCGTATCCAATTCTGGTTAGGTATATCCACTCAAATCATTCCTCACACTCCAAAATCACCTACGATACATTCCTACAAATACTTAGTGGTCCAAATTCGAATTTTCTCCAATTTGGCCATAAAAGTCAATGTAACTTTCTCCATAAGCCTCATATTAACCTAGTTCTTCTTCCTATGGGTAGCCCTTAGCCATGGGTAGGTTCCTTATTGTCAAATGCATTATTTAAATTAAAATGATAAGGAAAATAGAAATTTTACCTATTAGGAGATAGATTCCCAATGTTACACACCAAGAGGATACAATATAACTAATGTACACCTTCTTCTAGCTAGCTTCCCTCCAATACTTTCTCCTTGCTATGATAAGCTCCTTAGCCTCCTCTAGGAATAAAAATAAAAGGGAATAAGATTGATTTGGTGATGAATGGAGTGGGGCTTCTTCTCAAATTGGAGAAATATTTGGGGATGAGTAAAATAAAAGAGAGAGAGAGACTACTAATGAACCAAAGAGAGCTTAAATACCCATGCTCAGGACGACCACCTATTCCCCAACCCTAATGCAAGGTGAAATATTCAACTACCCCTCTTAATTTGTCATGAAGGCTTAGTAGTAAAATAGGTTTGGTTAGTGGAAAGGTTCTAATACTAATATGAGGGATTACTAGTCATTCTCTCTAATTAAATGGGTCAACCATACTAGTAAATTTGATGCACTAATTTGGGTCATGACAAGTCTAGATGGGTTCAATTAGGTTCACTAACAAATATTCTAACTAATGGTTAACAACTAACCCTTCAACTATAATAAATATTTATACATATACTAAAATACCAATTATTATAAAAATAAAATATAATAATAATAAATATATAAAATGACAAAAATATCCATATCAGAAAAAGTGGTAGTTACAATTCTACCCCCTTAGAAAAATTTTGTTCTCAAAATTTAAAGATGATCGTACCCCCTCTAGGTCAATCCCCCAGTCCAATCTAAATCACACAAGCATATAAATAAAGAAATCATAAATTATTGGCAACATATATGGGGTTGGTCTCCGTTAGTTATGATATTGCAGTCTCAGTAAAGGTTATACTACTAACACACTAGCAATATAACATAAAGCAACTATAACGTACTAAGAAGCAATCAAATCAAATGGATAGAAAAGGATGGTAAGGAAGAAAAGAACTTGCTAATCCATCACCTGTAGCGTCAGCCTCCACGACCGTCATCACAAATGCCCCGTCCTGCCGGGGTGGCTTCCTCTGCGGGTGCTAAGCAATCTGCGGTGCCACAGGTGGCCTAACTCTACATCTCTGATCCGAATCTGCACCATGGGTTGAACCATAAGGGTGGGCGGGACAATTCCTCACTCGGTGCTCTGAATTTCTATAATACAAATACACCTTGAGCCTTCTCATGTAGTCTTCCAAAATATACCCGAACTTCTTACAATAGTTGCAGGATGGTGCTTTCTATATCTGACCCTGAGGCTGTTGTGGTGCCTGATGAACTCACCTCTGAAATTGATGTGTCTATTGAGTTGGAGCCCTGACTAGCACATGAAACTGCTGATGCTGCTGAAATACTCTCGGCTACTGGAAATGAGGTCACTTAGCTGGACCCGTACAACTGCTAGCTCCTCCTGATATGTCTCTCATCCTATGAGACTTGAGCTCTAAGTCATCCTCCACCCTATGTGCATTCATTAAGATCTCCTCGAATGTAGTAGTACGGTGACCCCTGGTGTGGGATTCGATCTCCCTGATCAAACCCTTTCAGAACTTCCTAGCTCTTCCTAGGGTATTCTGCCCCTCCACAAACCTTCCTAATCTGCAAAACTCTTTGGCGTACTCGTCCATTGTCATACTCCCGTGGACGAGGTCCTGAAACTGGTTCTCCAAGACACTCTGAGCTACATCTGGAAAAAACTTCTCCTTGAAAAGCTCTTTAAAAGCATTTTAAGTCAATCATGACGCCGTGATCCTCGAGTTTGTACAGAACCATGTCAGGGCGATACAAACATCTGAGTTCCTGCTGCCTCCACCTATAGACTCTCCAAAATCTATGTCAGCCTAATGTTCCTTTCTATTTCCTCAATCCAATCATCGGCGTAAAAGATCCCTTTCATGCCCTTAAATTTTTTGGGCCTCATCCTCTTAAAATCAATAATGGTACCCGGCCTCGGCTGCTGCACGGTAGAATAAGGTGGTACCACCTGTGGCTGAAATAGGGCAACCCTCTATACTGCTGTAAGTGCTAGTTGATGGACATTTTCTATCCTCTGCCTTATCACGTCCGACTGGCGGTGCTGAGCCTCCGGCTGGACCCTATGGGCCTCCATTATATCTCGAAATAGCAAAAACATCTGTGTGGCATCGACTGGTGCTGGGGGTTGTAGAAGCTACTATAAAACTGGAGGTGGAGCACCCCTGAAGGCTGGTGAAGCCCCCACCTGAACCGGTGAGGCGACCCTCTGAATTAGAAAAAGTGGAGCAGTAGCTACTGCTGCTCGCCTCGGAGGTGGCAAAGTAACAGACCTTGATGAGATTATGCCAGAGTGCTGCAATCGTGTCTTCGGCGGCATCTAAAGACAGATCAAAATAAAAAAATCAATATTGCACAAGATACAATATCATCAAAGAAGGACAATAATATTCAAATGAAGTAATATTCAGAATAAATAAAATAATAAGAATTAATTGGTTGGAATTATTTCCTAGTTGTGATTGAGTATTCACTCTCTCATCCATGTATCCTATATCCTATCCTATTGCAGGCTCACAATAGTACAACTAAGTCGTTGCACTACCACGATATCGTACTAATTGAGAAGCCAGACCTGCATGGGCTACCACAAAATGTGTCATGACCTGCACCCGGTGTAGAGGCATGAGTACGTGGGTACGTCCAGCCTATGCTGCATCATCGATGGTAGAACGCTATCTAGGTCAACAATACTATCAAAATATCTCACATAATGTATATAATATACCTGTCAAGATATTTCAACTCCTAAATGGAGGACAATATGATAATATGATAATGGTAATCAATACTCAATCATAATATAAATCTAGAGGAAGATATAACACGATATGTAATAGAAGAAATAAAATACAGAGTCAATACAAACACAAGTCCAAGTCCAAACATCTAAGCTCAATGCAATAGTCTCGAATATAATACATGACACAATGTCTAACTGTCAAATACAATAACATAAATGAGGACAGCTAAGCCTCCCCGACTACTGGTACTACTCAACATGCTCTATGGTACTATCTCAACGGCCTCACCATCATGTGGCTCGTAATAGGTGGGACACATCTTCTCTAACCAATCATCTAAAAAATATATTTTGTCAGGATTGGAGCAAAGTATAACCCAATAGCAGTTTTAAATTAATTGATAATGAGTATAAACAGAAACAGAGAATGTAATACAAGATGAGAAACAATGAACAATATTATAGTATGGTAGCAAATAAGACAAATAATCTAAAGCAGTAAAGTATAAACTGATTACAATAAAATGGAATAAAGACAATGAAGTAGAATATAGAAAAGAACTATAACTATACTAAGTGTTTGGAATACTCGTTAGATATGTGATTAGCTTGGGTTATCAAGATCTATAATCAAGGCTATAACACAATCATATGTACAGCATGATTGGCTATTGTCTACAAGTAACAAGATCAATAACACAATCATTTAAGATTGGCTGTTGTCTACGGAATAACATAATCATACGTGAGGTGTATGACTGGCTGTTGTTTATATGATGCAATACAATATTTAAGGGTTTGATCACATATCCATACAATATGGTACATCATGACACAATAATCAAAATGCAAGGTCTATAATGCAAGCACAATGATCATGATCTATATAGTCAAGGAGAATATCAAGTTAATCACTGAAGAATAATATCTCATGACGATGATCCAAGTATACTAATTCGTGTACCATCATGTCAAAAATCAGGTAAAATATTACTAAACAGTAGTATTATAATAATTATCAAAATATGGAAACTATCAAAGAATGTACTCGCCTGTGGTCCGGAGTTGACAATACCAATCTATGTTTGGACTGCAGCCAAAGTGACCTACATATAAAATTATATATTATTTGATTATAGGAAAGTGATAACAAGCTTAAATGCACTAAAATATGATTTTCTAGGTCGAGACTAGGTCACACTAGTCAATCTAGGTCAAACTAAGTCAAACTAACTAAAGAGTTGACCATTAGGGAAAAACTAGTTAATCTAGTCAAAACTAGGTTATACGTAGGTTTCTAGGTCACTACACTAGTCATTTAATTATACTAGACTATATACCCTGAGTATCATACATATAGACCTATATTTAACTAATACCATAGAGTATCTTACTATTTTCTTATTACTTTACTAATATATTGGCATCTTAGGATACCCACACTATATACTTAATATCTCACTAAACTCTAACTAATATCCAATACCTTAGTTAATAACCTACATAACTTATATATATATATATATTGTAGAAGCATAAAAAATACGCTGGATAGCTCTACGCAGCATATTGATGCAAAGCAGCGTAAAAAGAGGACTTCAGAGCCTTCAACGTACAAACAGAGCTTCTCCGCCAAGCGCAGCATAAAATATAGGCTCGAGGACCGTCCGCGTAGGGCAGTATGTCCAGGATGCTTCAGCGTAAATAGGGTGCTTCATTGCCTTTATGGCGTAAAACTTATCCTCTTTCAATACAGCATTGAAGTGTACGAGGGACGCTTCGTATTCCCTGCAATGAACCTGTCAGATCCTGTAATGAACCTGACGTCTCGACTTCTGACAAAAGGATACTGCTCGACTACCCAGGCGACGGCTATAATGATGGCGCGGCACTGCAACCCAGGCTGTCATTTACTGCCATTTCCCTTGCGTAAACTGCTTTTACGTATACAGAGGAATACGCTGCCTAGTTTTACACAGGCAGATGAGAGCTCCTTACGCTCCGCGAAAGATAAACCGCCTGCCATGTCAAAAGCTGCACTCCGTACGGGACTCGAGGCGCATCTCTGCATTTAATACACAGGGTGGTGACAGGCCCTCAAGGCATGTCTCTGTAATTAATGTGCGGAATACTGACAGATGCCTGAGGCACATCTCTGCGTTTGATGCACAGAAGGGTGGCAGACCTTCAAAATATGCCTCTGTATTTAATGCGCAGGATGATGGCGGATCTCCACATTTAATACAGGAGATTTGATTAAATGTCACCGAACCATCGTTTAGTGACATCCTCTTTGCTAGAGCTGCTCCTACGCATACAAGGAAATATGCTGCCTAGTTTTACATAGGCAAACATGAGCTCCTTACGCTCTGCAGAAGAGGAACAGACTGCCACGACAGCGGTTTCTCTTCGCACAGGGTTCAAGGTGCGTATCTGCATTTAATGCGCAAAATGATGGCAAATCTTAAAGACAAGCATCTGCATTTAATGCACAGGATAGGGGCAGATCTCTGCATTTAATGCAAGAGATCTGATTATCTCCAAGAGCCGTAATTCCGGCTAAAACGTCCACATCATCACTCTGGCATGTTACGCAGCGGCTTCTACGCCTATTCAGCTTCGGTGCCTGCTCGACTTCTACGCCCATTCAGCTTCGGTGCCTGCTCGGCTTCTACGTCTATTCAGCTTCGATGCCTGCTCGGCCTTCTGTGCCTACTCGGCTTCTACGCCCACTCGGCCTCTATGACCACTCGGTTTCTACGCCTACTCGGCCTCTATGACCACTCGGCTTCTACGCCTATTCGGCTTCTATGCCGGTTTGATAATTATTTGGCTTCTATGCCATGGTGACAGACATTGGATTTTATGCCAACCTCTTCTACACGAGGGATACCTACCTACGTGGCTTTTACGCTGTGATCTTCGTAGCGATTATACGTGTTTTATCCCTTAGTTGGACCCGCATCACATGCTCATTCAAAGGATCATCTATACGCAGGCATTGGTTATTTTAACCGTTGTGTAAAAGGGTACTGTACCTTCCACTACTCGGTTTTTACACCGATTGAGTGGTCACTATCACTAAAACTCTATAAATAGAGACCTCTATCAACAGAGGACAAGGGGGAAGAATTGGTCAAAGAATTGGTCGAACAATCAGAAGTAGGCTGACAAACTGAAAGGAGAAATAGAGGAGAGAGAGAGAGAGAGAAGCATCCAGAGCTCAGGCAAAGAGAAGGGATCGACGACTTTGGCATCGGGCATCCACCCTCTTTAGCAACCCTCGAAGCTGCTACCTGTCTTCCATGGCACTTCTTCAACATCGTGTGGTCCAAGGGCTAAAGTGATCGACGGCAGATCAGACACCTATAGCAATATTCATCCAAATTAAATAAATTGTACTTAGACATCCTCGTGTAGGATCCAATTTGTACAATCTTGTTTGTAAACATAAAATAAGGGCGGGTCTTCATACAAGACCTCGTTTTCCGCATTTATCAAATCTTTTCTCGTTTATATTATCCAAAACAAGATGACGACTCTGTTGGGGACATCTTTCTCTTCTGATGAGGAAGCTATTGCTCAACACGATACGATATCCGTTGGATCCGTGAAGAAGACACTGGTCGTCCAGTTCGACCAGTCTGCCTACGAAGATATGCTCCGAACAAAGGGCAGCTCTCACTCTCTCGCTGACCAAAACAACAGGAAGCTGCATAAGGTCTGGATGCCCAAGACATCCTCTACCATTCCTGTGGACTCTCCGATCTCTCTGACCAATGAGGTTGTAGCATTGCTCCCTCCGTGCCTTGCGCGTAAAATTCAGTCTCCCGTCCCTGTCAGAACAGACAAAACTTCTGGCAATGCCTCAGCGCTAACCCAGAAGTATACTCCGCGCTCTGCGCATGAAATTTAGTCTCCCGTCCCTGGCGGAATAGAAAAACTTCTGATAAAGTCTCAGCGCCAAATCAGAATTACAAGACACGCTCCGCGCGTAAAATAACATCTGACCTCTACGGAGAAACAGATGATCCCTGTAATCTCCGCAAGGGAAAGCGAGCGGCGGACTACTCAACTTCTCGGCCTTTACGCCAGCAAGGGAAAAATCTGCATGCCCTCCGAATTACGCGAGACGCTGATGGCCGAATGAGGACATTCTCAGCTTTACCCCAACCAGAGCGAAGCTCCAAATTACGCCAGGCGAAGTCCCTAGGTGTATGAAGGCTCCAGTTGCGAAAAGATACCCTCCTCGGGGATTATCCGCCACCCAGATGGCCAACCTGTTGTATACGGGTGGCACAGGGAAGACTATGGTTCCCATCATCCGCATGCCCACCAATGGGAACAGAAGGAACAAGCCATCATCTTCTTCTTCTGTAACACCTCCTGACTTGCGCAAATATCTAATTCGAAAATGCAAGAAGAGGGGATCTTCCAGCGTGGCTATTACGCCTCCTAGCGATCACTGCTGTAATAGTCACAGGATTGTAATTAATTATTGCTGTTCTAAAGCAAAATGGCCGGTTTTCAATCGGCTAAGCTACTCTCCATCTTTCCTAGAAGAAGAGCCCGCGCATGCATCTGCGAATATGGCTTCACATATACCTGGAGGAAGCTCAGACTCAAGACGTCCGTCCTCTGGAACTCCGAGCCGAAGAAAATTCAACATGCTCCTTAGGGACACCGAAGCTGGGGTATTCCAGAATACTCGTTCAAGGTCACGACAACTGACTTCGTTCTCTTCTGATTCCGATGCTGGGGGTCGCCAGTCTCCCGAATCAGATACTGAGAGTATAGAGTCAACTTCTGCAGCGACCTATACTTATCCTTCAATGACGCCCAGGGAGATGGGAGTTTATGCCATTGGAGATGAACACGAGGAAGCCTCGCCATAAGGGAACGCTGAGCAACGCATTACTACACTAGAGACATCTCTGAAGCAAATATAATCCATGATGGAGAACATGCACCAAATGATGCTAACTCAACAGGCGGCTACTGTGGCTCAAACGTCGGTCCCGCCTACTCAGATACGTGTGGGGGTGGACCTACCACCATCCAACACGATCCAAGAGCCTGCTCTAGATCAAGAGTCAGCTGGTCCTTCACTTCCTTACCGGGAGAATGTACTACCTTCTGCGGGAGTCACGATACAACCAACTCTGTACCATTCCGTGGTCTCGCTACCAGCTGAAAATTCGATGCAAACAGTGCGGGAGTTGAAAGCCCAATTCGACGCCTTGAAGCACAAAGATCAGCTCAAGAAATTGGGAATCAACCAGCCATACCCAGCTATCTGGGAAGATGTCCCTTTTTCTCCGAGGTACAAACCTCAGACTATGGCCCTGTTCGAGGGAAAAATATCACCAAGTCAGTACATGAACTATTTTAGTATAATGACGGTGTTGCTACAAGGGAATGACGCCCTCCTCACCCGGGTGTTCAAGGGCTGTCTCTCAGGAGTAGCTTACCAGTGGTACCACAGCCTGGCAGACAACTGCATTACTTTCTTCGAAGACTTCAAGGCTCTATTTTTCATACGATTCTACGAGGGAGGAATGGACATGTCTATGTCCTCTCTCATCGAAGTCAAGAAGAGGGAAAAGGAGGATGTTCGCACCTTCGTCGAACGCTTTCGCCAAGCCACTTTACAGATGCCTCCAGGAGTTCCAGACTCAGCGTTGGTGGACATTTGCAGGAAGAACCTTCTTCCCGTGATCTCGGTATTCATAGGACCATATCAGTTCCATGATTGGCCCTCGTTCATCATCTCAGCGGTAGCCGCCGAGGACAACAGTCGCAAGGCGCGTGACAATGGCATCATGATCTCTACTGACAGAGGCAAGAGGTCATCCCCCAACGGCGACCATCCTCGCAGTTCCAAAGGAAAAGAAGCTCTGGCGATTAATACGTCCAGACAGAAGACTGCGGCAACCACGCAGACAAAACCTGGGACTTCAAGGCCCGTCGAGGTATACTCTTTCGACGACGACGATATTCCGAGTATATTCGAGTGTCTTGTCAAAAGTGGCAAAATTACCCTTCCGGAGGAGAGGCGGCCTAGTGAGGCCGGCAGTGCCAACAACCCCAAGCACTGCATCTTCCACAGATAAGTACACCACCCAACAAAGGCGTATTACATACTGAAAAGAAAGATCCAAGAGCTGATCGATGCTAAAGCCATCACCCTACGCAATAGCGAGAAGATGGTCACGGCCAACATGATCTCTCTGCAATTTGGCAATCTGCCTCCCCAAGAAGTACCTGACGGTGTTACACCTATTTCCCGGACAACGATGAACATCGTTAATCTCCCTCCGACAATGGGTCAAAATTACGACCTGTTACCCCTAACTACCCAGAGAGGCGAGATTATGTGGGTTCATCCAGACTTGGTGTCGGAGCTCGAAAAAGAGACTAATGCTACTAAAGCTAAGTCCAGGAAGAACTCCAAATGTAAGACATGCCATATGGTTGCAACTTCTTCGACACCAGAAGAAGAAGAGGTTTTGGCCACAGCAACCCGTTCAGGGAAGGCTTACCTCAAGGACTACGGAGCAAGTCAGGAAGATGCAGCTGCAGACGCTTCAGCTGCCAAGCCTTCAGAACCGGAGCCCGCCGTACCAGAGGCCGGTCCTTCGAGACCAACTTCGACGGACAAGGGGAAGCAAAAAGAAGTATGCTTCGATAAACCTCTAAAAAATATTCAAAATAAAGGTTTAGAGAAGCCGTACAACTTCGACATCCTGGCCCAACTGGCTAATACACCAGCCAGGTTGTCCATCTTCGAGCTACTCAGGTTCTCCCAAGACACTCGTTTAGCCCTGAGTGAAGCATTGATGCAGGCGGATACATACTTGACCCAACTCAAGTCCTCTAATAAAGAACCCGCGACGTGTCCTCGATGCCACAGTGTGATGGAGGCGGTCCCAAACATCACTTTCACTCAAGAGGACATGCTATTAAAACATAACAGGCATGACAGACCTCTCTACCACACCGGGTACGTCGGTTCCATGGAGGTCGACCGAATTCACAAATATCCGGGATCCTCAATCAGCATTATTCCTCATAGTCTGCTCAGACCACTGAGGATTCCTACCAGCGAACTGGCTTACACCACCACTACTATCGTGGGTTTCAACGCTGGAAGAAGTAAGCCGTTGGGAAAAATTCGCCTGAGGATCCAGATTGGCAACCTCAGATCGGTGGTTACATGCTACGTCATCGATTCAGAGGTGTCCTACAATATCCTGCTGGGAAGACCATAGATCTATGACCACAACATCGTTCCTTCGACTCTACATCAATGCTTCAAATATGTAGACGCCCAAGGGATAGTACAAACGGAGGTTGCCGACCTAAACCCGTTTAAAGGAGTAGAATCCTACTACTCCGATGCCGTATTATACTCTCAAGATTACACGGAAGAGGTGTCAGCGCAAGCAGATAAGGAATCCCACCGGGAGCCTGAAGAGCCTTCTGCCAAGCAACCTCTGTCAATCAAGGTGAAAGGACGGACTACCCATCCAAAAGCCACAGAGCCTATGACTATCCACCTGAACAAGACTAGGTTAGGGAAAGGGGGTGATCCTCTAGTAATCACTCTGAGATAGCAGCCTCCGCCCTTAATCATCAACCTTCGGCGCAACAAGCAGTCGAGTGATGTAAATACAACCAGAAGTGCAGTTTCTGATAATAATCAAGGACCTCTTTTCCAGTATATCGACACTCGGATTCCAAATCAGGAATCCTCTCCCCAGGACGATATAGAGCCTATAGTACGAAAATTCTTGGCAGCTATAGATTCCTATCACCCGTACATATGGGAAGTGGCGTCATCATCCAATGTCACCACGACGTATGGACCACATAAGGATTCTATCTTCATTGTTCCACTTACCCGTAATGGTCAGCGTTCAATAGTCTTCGGCCGCATGCGCAACGAACAGACTATACAAGAGGATTCCTTCGATGACGACTCTGGTGAAATACAAGTTCACAGGTATAGCCCGCAAGCCTTAAAGATCATGCAAAAATATAGGTTACAACTTGAGGATGGAACCAGGTCTCAACTACGGGAAAGGCAGACGAACACCGCTGCTCGACAATTCCCACTATTAACAAACCCGTTCCGGGTTAGGGTATGCCACCTCCCTTATGACTTCCAAGTCGAACGAGGATATCTTTCCCTCCTTTCCAAATGGCTCGTCGCCCTCCGGCTCATCTCATGCTCTCGAGCAAACATTATCAGCAAATATGGTAGCGACGGATTCCTTCGAATCAGACGAACAAGAATTTGAACCATTCGAGAATGACGCTTGGGCTCAGCAGATGGATACACAATGGGAGTTCCGATTCGAGCAGAGAGAACCTCCCATTAAAGATGAAGTTATCCAGATTGACGTAGGGGATAAACTTGCACCAAAGCCGATATTTATCAGCAACAACCTTTCCGAAAAAGAAAGGGAAGAAATTACCCAGCTGATAAAAGAGTATATCGACGTCTTTGCGTAGAATTATGAGGATATGCCAGGTCTTGATCCAAAGGTGGCTACTCATAAACTCAACATACTGCCCGATTTAAAGCCTGTGAAGCAGCACCTACGCTGGTTCCGTCTGGACATGATGGACGCCATTGAAGCTGAAGTCAAGAAGTTAATAGCCTGCGGCTTCATCCGTGAGGAACAAACATTCCGACTGGGTCGCCAATGTTGTCCCAGTCATGAAGAAGAATGGAAAAGTACGGATCTGCATCGATTACCGAGATCTGAATGCAGCCTGCCCCAAGGATGAGTTCCTTCTTCCAATCACAGACGTCATGATCGACAATACATACGGTTTTGAACGTATATCTTTCATGGACGGATTCTCGGGATACAATCAGATCAAGATGCATTCTGAAGACGAGAAGCATACCACCTTCCGGACACCACTGGTATATTGGTATACGGTCATGCCCTTCGGATTAAAGAACGCCGGGGCTACGTACCAACGAGCTATGAGTGACATATTCCATAAGCATTTACGTAAGACAGTAGAGTATTACGTGGACGATGTAGCTGTCAAAAGCCGCCTCAGGGATAATCACATCTGGGACATGAAGACAGTATTTGAATTGATGCGCCAACATCAACTCAAAATGAACCCTACAAAGTCCTTTCTAGGGGTATCTAGCGGCAAATTTCTGGGATTTGTCATCACCGCCAAAGGCATTCAAGTGGACCCTGATAAAGTCAAGGCCATCTTAGAAATGCGACCGCCCCACAATCTGAGGGAACTCAGGGGATTTCAAGGTCGTCTGGCTTATATCCAAAGATTCATATCCAACCTCTCCGGGAGATGCCAGCCCTTTTCTCGTCTCATGAAGAAAGGTGTATCCTTCGTATGGGACGAAGCCTGTCAGCAAGCGTTCGGAGATATCAAGCGCTACCTCACTAGCCCGCCAGTTCTGGTACCTTCCGTCATAGGAAGACCATTCGTGCTATATGTTCGAGCAATGGATCATTCTCTGGGAGCTCTTCTCGCACAAAAGAACGATACGAGCCACGAGCAGGCTATCTACTACCTCAGTAGGATGATGGTCGGAGCCGAACACCGGTACAACCCTGTGGAGAAAGAATGCTTGGCTCTGATGTTCGCTATTCAGAAAATGTGACACTATGTCACGGGCCAAACCATTCATATCATCTCCAGGATCAATCCTCTTCGGGTACTGATGAGCAAGCCAAGTGTCCTTAATTCCCGACTCGCGACTTGGGCGATGTTATTAACGCCATATGACATGGTGTACGTCCCTCAGAAGTCCATCAAGGGCCAAGCATTGGCTGACTTTCTAGCTGCTCATCCGATCCCGGAGGCCTCCAAACTATACGAGGACATTCCCGATGAAGTTGCAGAGTGTAATTCTGCAACGGAAGGCGATGCATGGCAACTGTTCTTCGATGGCGCCTCCAGGATTGGTCCCAGGAGAAACGTGGTTTCAGGAGTAGGGATCATCCTAGTCACTCCTGATAAACTCGTTATCTACCGAGCATATTCTCTTAGTGAGCCCTGTTCTAACAATGTGGCAGAATACAACGCTCTACTAATCGGGCTCTGAGTCGCTAAGAAGCTGGGTGTCGAATCTCTGGAAGCATTAGGTGATTCTCTGCTGATCGTCAATCAAGTCAGAGGAATATATGAAGTCCGAAATCCCGACCTCATCCCCTATCACCGAGCAACGGTCGAGATAGCCATGACATTCAAAGGATTCTTCCTTGAGCATGTACCTTGGTCTCGGATTCTGGAAGCTGAGGACCTAGCCAGTCTAGCTGCAGATTTTGCTACCCCTATAAGAAGGCAGAATTCGATAATCCTTCTTAACAGAGACCTATTCTGTGTGAAAAACAACTTTTACATCGAATACAGCTACACGGTGGACACAGATCCTCGCAGGAGAGACTGGAGAAGTCCCTTTATAGATTTTGTAGCATACGGAATCTTGCCAGAAGATCCTAAAGAAGCAATATCTATTAAAAGACGATCATTACGCTTCTACTTCGACGCATCGTCATAATGCCTATATCGCCGGTCTTATGACGGGCTATTATTACGATGTCTCTCTGGTGATGAAGCACAGCGGATTATCCGTGAGGCTCACGACGGCGCGTGCGGGGCGCATCAACCCGGACCTAAGCTACAGGATCGTATAAGGAGAATAGGCTATTACTGGCCCACTATGATCGCAGACAGAATGCCAGACGATGTAGAGCCTGTCAGGTTCATGCAGACTTCATACATCAACCGTCCGAACATCTACATCCTACGGTTGCATCCTGGCCTTTCGAAGCATGGGGTATGGATATCATCGGTCCTATTCACCCGTCTTCTTTCAGAGGTCACCGGTTCATACTGGCCATCACGGATTACTTCTCCAAATGGGCATAGGCGATCCCTCTTGCAGAGGTAAAGACATCTAATGTGACCAGCTTCATCAAGCATCATGTCATTTACCGCTTTGGGGTTCCCCGAAGGATAATCCATGACAATGGGCCTCAGTTCATCAGCCATGCGTTCCACCGGTTTTGCGATAAAAATCAGATACAAAATGTGGCCTCTATAGCATATTATCCGGCTGCTAATGGTTTGGCGGAAGCCTTCAACAAAACCATTATCAAGCTCTTAAAGAAGTTCGTCTCTTCGAACAAAAGAGATTGGAATGAGAAGCTGGGAGAATGTCTCTGGGCATACCGCACCACGTTACGAGCACCGACAGGTTGCACACCATTCTCATTGGTCTAAGGGAGTGAAGCAGTTTTCCCCATCGAGATTCAAATTCCGTCACTCAGGATAGCCGTGGCCAACGAGTTAACTCAAGAAAAGTATGACCTTTTAAGGCTTCAAGAGCTGGAAGGATTAGACGAGAAATGCCTCCATGCTCAGCAGCGCATCGCGCTCTACCAAGCACGCATTTCCAGAACTTTTAATCAAAAAGTAAAGGAAAGAGTGTTCAAAGCCGGCGAGCTAGTTTTGGCTGTAAGAAGGCCGATGATTCTTACTCACAGGAGTAAAGGCAAATTCCAGTCCAAATAGAAAGGCCCTTACGTGATCGAGATAACGTTCTCAAACGGCGCTTACAGGTTAGCCCAGCCTAATGGAGACCTGCTAATGGCTACTATCAATGGCAAATTCCTAAAAAGGTACTATGCTTAAACCTCCTCTGGTCAAGTGGAATAAGGTGATCTCATTCTGACAAAACTACTTCCAAAACGAAACTAGTTGGATCATATTCTGTCATGTCCAAATGACCTCTGAATAGATTTGCTCTGCTAAAACTTACCGAAAGTATATCACGTCCATACTACCCCTGATATCACTTTTACCCAAACCTGTCATTTATATTCCGAAATGATGGATCCACAAAGTCAGATAAAAAAGCCTCTTTATTTTTCCCAAAAAAGAGCAAGAGTACATTGAAAAGCAAAAGCAAAAGTACATCATGAAGGAGGAGCGGTCAGGTCGCGAAGCTGCTGCGCCAGTACGGCCATCCTCTCATCCCGGGAGTTCAAGACGTCGGCACGAGCCTGCTCCAACCTTGCTGTATCATTATTCAAAGCAACTAGCTCAGACCAAGCCTGCACAAAATCAGCATAGATAACACCCACATGTGTCAGGTTCTGTTGAACAGCCGCCCGTCGCTCCTTCAGCACATTTCGGGCTGCCGACAAAGACAGAGCCTTCGCCTCTGCACGAGCAAGCTCATCTTTTAATATACGGACCCTCGCTACCTTTTTTTTATATTCGGCTTCGCACCGGGTCAACTCGGGGACGATATACTCTAGTTGGACACGCTCATGATCCATCTCCTGCTGCTGAGCCAAGATGGACTTATTCAGAGGCTCCATCTGTTCAACAAGATGTGCAGTCAAGGAGTCGTATCTGGCCTGGACCAGAGCTTCAATATTGCCTCGAGCTAGCTGTAGGTATTCGTTAATGGGTTGCTCCAAACCATTAACCATCGCCTCCAGCGCGTCAGCTACCCCGGTATCATCGAATTCCCTGATCGCCTCTATCGAGAACCGAGAGGATCTCTTCAGCGACGCAAAGTCCAGCTTCTTCGCCAACACTATTGACATTAGCGTTCTCAAAGTGGTGTAGAAGATACCGGTATACTGCTCGGTCAGCGCAACTAGGTCCGCAAGAATGCGGGGAGTGTTCGCGATCGTGGCAACTTCCCCTCCAGGAATCACTACGAACGATGTCACCACGGCCGTCGCTTCAACAGGAGGTGTGACGAAAGAAGAATCGCCAACACCGGACGAAGTGATCGGCGTGCTCAAAAGAGGCACTGTCGCAATGACAGGCTCGTCCTCCTCTTGAGATATCTCAAGAGTCTCCTCGACAGGCAAGCCAGCACCCGAAGAGGTCTCCTCGTCAAAATCAGGTACCTCCGTGTCACCACTAGGACCTAACACAGAACCAACAGGTGCGTCTACATCACCCTCTCCGAAGAGGTCTTCCCCTGAAAAGAAGACAAAAGGAAGTTAATATCAACGCAATATTAATTTTCCTAAAGAAGAGGCATAAAAGACGACATTTACCCCTGGCCGACGGTATATACGTCGCATCTGCAGCCTGTACAGCTAAATCATTTCTTAATAATGCTAGGCGAGCTGTCATACCTGGAGAAAGGGGTCTGCGAACTGACACTGGCAAGTAGTCCTCCAGGTCCTCCTCAAAATCTAACCGAGGCTCATTGGCTGGAATCGCGCTAGGTGCGCTCGCAGGCGCGGTAGAAGTCCCTCCCAATGTCAATCCGACTAGAGGTATACGGAACTTTATTATACTCAGCCCCGAAGGCGACCTCGTTCCACTACCTGAAGCGGTAGCAGCGACGGCGGCATCCAGCTGAGATTCTTCGACACCACCAGCCGGAACTGTGGAAGATCCTTCTCTAAAAGGCGAGGAACCTCCAATCAAAGAATCGTCCCCAGCACGGGGAGATGCAAGCTCACCTCCAGGAGCATCAATGCCAGGAATTCGGAGAGAACGATTTACCGTCTTCTTCTTCCTCTTACGAGGGAAAGCTTCCTTGGGAGCAAGAGCCCTTCGCTTCCCAGAAACTACCAAAGCCCCTGCAGGCGGAGGTACTTCACCCCTAGGGACGGACACCAGAGGCTCATCCGGGGTAACGGACTCCTCACCCTCGTGGGAAGAAACCGAGGGGACTTCAACTCTTCCCCCAGGCTTGGAAGAGGGCACCCTAAATCTTCCATGCATATCAAAATCGCGATGGAAGGTGTTCGTTGCCACATAGAATTGGGCATACGAATGCAGGATGCGTAGCTCCTTGGAGTGTGTGATGACCGGCACGATAAAAATTGCCCCAGTGCAGTCCATGATAAAATATTGCCATCCCCTCGCTCCATCAATGAGTCCACCTCTGGACCTGAAGCTGGTGACGGCATTGCCCACGTGTAACTGATCATACCCAAACTGCCGGGCAAACCGACTGGGCAAGTAGGGCTCCAGGAAGCAATGATCTTCGCTTCTGTACAGCAGATGGGATGGTCTAATGTAGACCAACCAGTTAAAAGCTTCGGGAGAAAGAATGGTCTTCTCTCTACCCGAATCCTCGAGCCTAATCTCCGACTGATTGCGATGTACAGGAGGGATGGTGCAGAAAAGCTTCCAACTATGACGGAAGCCTAGCGCCCCCCGACAGTCTACAACTGTGTTCACATTCCAGGAAGACTTCCGATAGTTCAACAAGAATCTACCTCCTGAACTACTGTCGGAACCGGGAGACATCACCCGTGGGTTATGGAGAATTAACCACCCTATCAAATACAGGTATGGTAATTCTATCCTGGGAAAGCTATCACGCCGAATGTCATCGACGAGCAGCCCATCAGTCATAGCCCTCAGGACAGCTTGTATACGGCACACAATGGCAGGGAGCAAGCCCAGTCTTGCCCCGAACACCAGACGCACTGCAGGCCATAGCATGTTGCGGTGAATGCGGTCCGCAGATGCGACGCCAGGCACTACTACTCGGCGTAGCCATATAGAGAGAAAGCCAGCCAGTTGAGCCTCCTTGGACAGAGGCCTGCGACAGCGCCTCAAATAACTATAGGCCTTAGTGCCTTCAGGATACTTTCCTGTCCCTTCATCGAGGAACCGCTCCGGAGCCCCAGCATCCACAATAAGATCGTCAACTACCTGAGCATTAAGCACACTCAGGGGATTCACAGGCAGATCCTTGCCCTCCAATACCTTCTCCGGCTTAGCAGTCCTGGACCGGTGAAAGAAGAGGTAGGACGTCCATTTGCTGATGTGAGCCAAATCTGAGGGCTCGTCATAAAAAGCGGTGCAAGCAAAGTAGTGGCACATCAGCTCCTGATAGACTTCCACTACCCGAAGGTCTGAACCCACCAACTCCCGGTTCATGGGAACATACTCTTCATATGGAGTATCCCCCATCGGCAGTCTTTAGATCTCTGCCATCTCATGCAGGGCCAATCCCAACTCCCCCAGTGGAGTGGCGAAGGTCCCGGTAAGCAAAATATATCGCTCCATCAGTGCCAGAAACAGCTTAGGGTTAGGAGGTAACCCAATACTGGTAGCACTCACAGCTGCAAACAGATCGATGTTCTCCAACTCGGTCTGAAAATGCTTCAGGGCCCAATCAACTAAGCGAGCCCATCGAAGGTTTGAAGGGGTGATCCACCCGCCACACCGAGGGTTCACCTTAGGGTATACTCTCCGATGCCCCATAAAATCATTACAGAAAGTCAGTAACTGGACCGGCTGGATCACCAAACTGTCTTCACTCGGGACACTGCCCGGGTACAGCCCCCTGAACAGCGTCATAGAGCCAGAAGGGCGGCTGACAAACGACCCCTGGTCAGCTCCTCTCAGATAAAAGATCTTCCCTGGCTTGCCGTGAAGATCGGGGGTCAGCGTCCACGACATCTTTCTGGGATGCATAGCATGAAAGAAGGCCGAGATGGGGTAGTCTCTCGGCATATTGGGAAGATACAAGACCAAACCCTCGGCAGGGAAAACCCAGAGTTCTCTCTTGGACTTTGTTTGGGACTACTTGTCAATCATGTCCCCGAAGAGGAAAGGCGGCTTCAGGTATTGCTCCCCGTCTATGTACGTTAGGGGCTCCCCGTTGATCATGCTCAACAGTATTCGCTCGCCCTGAGCCGATATCAGAATTGCCCTTCCTTCGGGATAGTGGGGCCCGGAGATAGGATATGTCACGTGTGACAGATCCTCCAAATAGTTGGAGTGCAGCATCCTGGCGGCAGAGCCCATCACTTCAGCCAGCGGAGACTCATGCAAGTTAACTGCAAAAGGACAGAAGAAACACGTCAGTTCCTAACTAGACATTTCGGGACTTGCAGCATCCGCAAAAAAGAAAATCAATAGTCCGTGCTCTACGTCAAGACTGTGAAACTTGAGCCTTTACGCTGGAATCCATTTCCTTAAAACGTAAAGATTGGCAGTATACGGTCTGTGCTTTACGCCAGATTGATTAAATTGAGTTATTACGCCAGGATTTTCATCCACAAGCATAAAACTCAAATTTTAATAGTATACACCAAGTTTTTGGCGGTCAAAGCTTTTACGCTCGACTGCGGAAAAAATGGAGTTTTTACGCTGACACATTAGGAATGTGGGCGTAAAAAGATGGAACGTCTCCGTGCATCATCTTCCTCAAAGAGGCTATCAACACAGAAGACGACCTAGCGCGGTCACGTTCAACGTGTGCGAAGGATTTTCAGTCATTCTCTTTTTTCCAAGAGCTCTACCTTCCAGGCTGGGTGCACTACTCATCGGCGGGATGCTCCGCTCAGAATAAAGTTTGCCTTGTCCAACCAGAGACGCTCTCGCTTGGGCCGAAGAACGAGAAGAAGAATCAACCTTCTTTCCCTTAGCGGAGGAAGTTTGTTTCAAAGCCATTACTGGAAACTTTGAAGAAGAAACGAAGAAGAACTCGAACAGTCGAAAGCTTTCTCTCGCAGAAGACGGATGGAAAGTTTTTTCCCTAAAAAACATGGGATATATATAGAGTTCGGATGGACTCCTCGGACCTTGAGCCAAATCTCCTAATTAATATTCGGTTATGATTGGGTCCCACGTCAGCCTATTTATTCAGAGAAGGCGGACAGTCGACGAATTCAAAAAGTTTTTCGCGCAAAGCAGGTTCGTAGTTTCTACGCTAAGGAGCTTTCTACGCTCGACAGCTACAGATCTACGATTTTACGCTCACAAGCTATAAGTCTATGGTTTTATGCCCGGATGCCTTTGTGCTCGATAGCTTTTATGCTCGAGAGGCTACAGACCTACGACTTTATGCTCAGCAGATACCAAATCGATGATCTCATGCTCGATGGCGCTTAGTTTACGCTCGAAGGCGACGGATCCACGACTTCACGCTCGAAAATTTTTCTTTTCAGAAGCAACAAATCTACAGTTCTACGCTAAGGAGCTTTCTACTCTCGACAGCTACGAATCTACGACTTTATGTTCGACAGCTACAAGTCGGGTTTTACGCCCGGATGCCTTTGTACTCGGTAACTTTTATGCTCGAGAGGCTACAAACCTACGATTTCACGCTCAGGAACTACAAGTCTATGATTTCACGCTCGATGGTGTTTAGTTCATGCTTAGAGACTGCCAACTTATGATTTTGCGCTCCATGACTTCTCGCACATCTGAAAGATACGCAGGCCAGAGTACGCGTACATCTGAACGATCCTCAAAGCGGTAAATTACAGGAGTTCACACAGAAGATACTCCTTCTTGACCTCAAGATATCCCAAGTAACTGAAGCATACAGAGTTAAAATATTGAGAAATTACTCTTCTTTATGGGTCGATTCGAAAGTTCATCCAGACTCCAGTCTGAATATTTCATCTACCAAGATGGCAAATCAGTTTGACAGCCATTTCTTGCCCTATTCCAAGGTATTTCCGAGAAATTATTCTTGAATATGATGTCTGAACAAAGAAATTCTATTATTAGAAGCAACAGTTCAAAATTCTAAGCGGTTCCTCACTCCTAAAACAGCAGGACAATTCGAGCACTCGAACGCTAAAGCGGCTTTCTACGCATCCCTAGTTATGCGTAAAAGATAGGACAGGACCTAGCACTCTTTCTAAACAGAGTCGGCATAAAGAATCAGACGTGTCGAAGCTACACATATTCAGACTTCACAGCAAAGTATGGCAAGATGATCATATGCACGAAAGAAAGACGATTTTATTAAGATTAAAGTCATGATTACATATGAGGGAAATCCAGTCTACAAGGGTTTTTTTTTCTTTATTTTTCATGACTACATATGAGGAAAATCCCGTCTACAAAGGGGTTCCTCATCGTCGGCTGAAGATCGCACTGAGAAGCTGTTCTGCCAGGTTCTAGCATTGGTGAAGGTTTTCCTCTTCTTCCAAGATGGTTCGTCGACATTCACAGTCGATGAACAAGAAGATGATCAGTGGCGGGCGATACAGAACTGGGCATGGACCCATACCGCCAACAGAAGAAAAGCAGAGTAAATTTGCTTTCTTACATCCCGTGCCACGGAGGTAACGGGAGAAGGTGCAACTTGCAAGCAGCGTGGTGAAATACGATTCTTCTTCTCTCCCGAAGAACCACCATACAAAGTTGCTGATTATCCCGAGTAAAGGAGGCTAAGATATCCTTCCATGATCCATCGTTGCAGAGGATATTTGCTCGAATATGCCATCTTTTTCGGCTCCTTACATGTTGGAAGAGCATGATCTCCTTCTTCCTCAAGTCGCCCCGACGAACTCCGGCCATCATCCCTGTATGATGAAGGAAGTATGGGAAGAACAGGAGAACTCCTCAGCCTTTTTATAGGCGAGAGAGAGTATTGATCCCCAATAAATCTACCATAAAGTCAGCCTCGACCGTTTCAAAATTCCATTCAAAAATGTTTCGAGTTACGAGGAGCGGGTCATGCTTCATTCAAAGCATTTCAAATTACGAGGAATTTAAAAGCTTTGAAGGGGGTCTTGTAGAAGCATAAAAAATACGCTGGATAGCTCTACGCAGCATATTGATGCAAAGCAGCATAAAAATAGGACTTCAGAGCCTTCAACGTGCAAACAGAGCTTCTCCGCCAAGCGCAGCGTGAAATATAGGCTCGAGGACCGTCCGTGTAGGGTAGTTTGTCCAGGCAGCTTCAGCATAAACAGGGTGCTTCATTGCCTTTATGGCGTAAAACTCATCCTCTTTCAATACAACATTGACGTGTACGAGGGACGCTTCGTATTCCCTGCAATGAACATGTCAGATCCTGCAATGAACCTGACGTCTTGACTTCTGACAAAGGGATACTGCTCGACTACCCAGGCGACGGCTATAATGATGGCGCGGTACTGCAACCCAGGCTGTCATCTACTGCGATTTACCTTGCGTAAACCGCTTTTACGTACACAGAGGAATATGCTGCCTAGTTTTACATAGGCAGATGAGAGCTCCTTACTCTCCGCGGAAGACAAATCGCCTGCCACGTCAAAAGCTGTACTCCGTACGGGACACGAGGCACGTCTCTGTATTTAATACACAGGGCGGTGACAGACCCTCAAGCCACATCTCTGCAATTAATGTGCCGAATACTGACAGATGCCTGAGGCACGTCTCTGCATTTGATGCACAGAAGGGTGGCAGACCTTCAAAACACGCCTCTGTATTTAATGCGCAGGATGATGGCGGATCTCCACATTTAATGTAGAAGATTTGATTAAATGTTACCGAACCGTCGTTTAGTGACATCCCCTTTGCGAGAGCTGCTCCTATGCATACAAGGGAATACGCTGCCTAGTTTTACACAGGCAAACATGAGCTCCTTACGCTCCGCAGAAGACGAACAGACTGCCACGACAGCGGTTACTCTTCGCACAGGGTTCAAGGTGCGTATCTGCATTTAATGCGCAGAATGATGGCAAATCTTAAAGACAAGCATCTGCATTTAATGCACAGGATAGGGGAAGATCTCTGTATTTAATGCAAGAGATCTGATTATCTCTAAGAGCCGTAATTCCGGCTAAAACGTCCACATCATCACTCTGGCACGTTACGCAGCGGCTTCTACGCCTATTCAGCTTCGGTGCCTGCTCGGCTTCTACGCCCATTCAGCTTCGGTGCCTGCTCGGCTTCTACGCCCATTCAGCTTTGGTGCCTGCTCAGCCTTCTGTGCCTACTCGGCTTCTACGCCCACTCGGCCTCTATGACCACTCGGCTTCTACGCCTACTCGACCTCTATGACCACTCGGCTTCTACGCCTATTCGGCTTCTATGCCGGTTTGATAACTATTTGGCTTCTATGCCATGGTGACAGACATTGGCTTCTATGCCAACCTCTTCTACACGAGGGATACCTACCTACGTGGCTTTTACGCCGTGATCTTCGTAGCGATTATACGCGTTTTGTCCCTTAGTTGGACCTGCGTCACACGCTCATTCAAAGGATCATCTATACGCAGGCATTGGTTATTTTAACCGTTGTGTAAAAGGGTGCTGTACTTTCCACTACTCGATTTTTATATCGATTGAGTGGTCACTGTCACTAAAACTCTATAAATAGAGACCTCTATCAACAAAGGACAAGGGGGAAGAATTGGTCGAAGAATTGGTCGAATAATCAGAAGTAGGCCGACAAACTGAAAGAAGAAATAGAGAAGAGAGAGAGAGAGAGAGAGAGAGAGAGAAGCATCCAGGGCTCAGTCAAAGAGAAGGGATCGACGACTTTGGCATCGGGCATCCACCCTCTTTAGCAACCCTCGAAGCTGCTACCTGTCTTCCACGACACTTCTTCAACATCGTGTGGTCCAAGGGCTAAAGTGATCGACTGCAGATCAGACACCTATAGCAATATTCACCCAGATTAAATAAATTGTACTTAGACATCCTCGTGTAGGATCCAATTTGTACAATCTTGTTTGTAAACATAAAAGAAGGGCGGGTCTTCGTACAAGACCTCATTTTCCGCATTCATCAAATCTTTTCTCGTTTATATTATCCAAAACATATATATATATATATATATATATATATATATACACACACACACACAATATTAAGATACCACTTTAACTTATTGTAACACATATAACCTATATCCTAATCACATAATAAAGTATCTTGTGATACTTGATAACTACATATACCTTGGTATTACTAAATACCAATACCCAACTCATCTCAAATACCTACTCTAAAACACCAACTCATTGATGCCTATTTAACACACACACAAACAGATACAGTTGACCCTCAACTGATACACAAATTAATACCATACCATGCTATAGGAACACTCTCCTGAACACCACAAACACTTCTCTTACCTTTGATGACTACTATCCCATGCCCTACTGCTGTCATTCTTCACTTTTGGTACCCCAACTCACCTATACATTAACTCAACACATGCCTTCACCCATTGCCTGGCAACCAGTGCATCAGGGTGCATTGGCACACCCCCAAGGTTGTTACAATACAGCATTAAAAGTACTACATCCTGCTGATACAGTTGCTATAACCTTCATGATACCATTGGGTATCACCTCACTTATACCCCCAACCCCTTAGTTTGCAGGAAATGGTATAGGCAACTAATCTAATGCACCCGTGCTGCCAACACTTGAGCTACCCTTGCCCCAAGGAATACCTTGCATCTGAGCCACTATAAAGTCTAATTATAATCACCAAGATACTATTACCCCAATATTAATACTCAGTCCCCAATTGAGGTGCTGCTGCCACTAAGTCCAATACTCGAATATGAAGTTCAAGCCTATAATTTCCTCCAATCTTGCACAACCCCACACTTGTTATTGTTTTTGCTGGATTGCTTGTTAATGCTATTGCAGTTGTTGCTTTTCTGAATACTTCCTTGTAGCTGTTGCTCTTTCCTGTTTCTGTAACTTTTATCCATGTTGTTGTTGCTACTGTCACTGCTATATCTCTTAACCAATAGTTGTAGTCCCACCCACAAACCACTACTGCTATTACTGATATCTGTGTACATAGTGCACATATGCCTCCTATCCATACCACATTACTTGTACTGAATTTGGACTGCACCAAATCAGTGCACCCCTTTTCTCCCAAATAACTGTTGTGCACATACTTAAATAATAGTACACATACTCATAATTCACCAATTCCTCACCCACCATGTATCACATCCCCATGTTGAACACACACACAAATATATACCTCTATGTAAATAATACATCTAATACTCCATTAGATACATTCCTTGTTAGCACCAATACTCACTCACTGAAGCTCAAAGTGCACTCTTGATACCAATATATACTCATACCATATACATATATATGTTTTTATATAATACTAACACAACTATATATATACATGTATGTACATAATACTATAGGTGGAAACACACTTACAACCAAGCACCAAACACTTGGTGGGCACACTCAAGTATCACCATGATACACACCATATCCCTCCTTGATACGCATGATACGCATTATAAAACACCATGTTAATCTCCCCAAGCTCAAGCAACACAACCAAATCACCAAATATAATATATATATATATATATATATATATATATATATATATATATATATTGTCATGTCCCAGTCCCAAATACAAGGGACCAGGCCACGTGGCAATGGCCAGCTAATACAACTCTGTAGGATTATCCAATTTAATGGACCCGACGAACACGTACTATACTGTCCTAAAACTAACAAGTCTAATACTATCATACATCAGGCAGTGTCTAATCTCATCCATAATATAAATAAGAAGTACTAAAATAGATACTAGGAAATAAACGCCAGTCAAAAATGTCATAGTACAATCCAAAATATGTCTAGTGGGAATAAACCCACTACTATAATGAAATAAAAGTACTAAAAGATAGATAAAAGAGTAATGACTAGAGCATTAGCTGACTAAATAAGGATGCTCCAGTCCTAGGCGGAAGGCCTACCAGCGATCAAGGGTACTCTGACGAAAACACCTCTAGCTCTTCCTTGGATGTGTACCTTGTCTCCTGCCCAGGTCCGTATACTGTAGGATAATATGCCTCGTCCAAATCTGGAAGGAAATCAGGTCCTCTGAGGGACGTAACAAGATACAAAAATATATGCCATATATAAATACTGAATAAGATAAAGGGGTGTACTAACCATCTTTGTGAATGCAATATGAGGACAACCTTGGTGCTTATGGGTAGGTGTAGGCATAACATCCAACACTCCGAAGAGCGTGGTATCTGTACATATAATGTCCATCATTCTGAAGAATGAGGTATCTACAGATATATACGTCCGTATCGCTCCGAAGAATACGGTATTTGTATAAAGGAGGTCAATGGATCCGTGGCTCCTCCGGATACTACGGATTCTAATGTGTGTATCCCATGCGCCTACTAGTTGTCCTCCCCGCCTAATGCAGATATACGAGTCGACTATACGACGTGCATACCACGTAACTACATGCTAAGTCTCAACTAATAAGATAACCTTGATTACGTATTAAACTGTGATGCATGTCACACGTACCGATAGCTAGTCGGGTACGCGGACCCGTATCCCAATATGAGTTTGTTACTGTGATGCGTGCATAAGTGTCGGGGTCTAGGAAGATATCAGAATATCCTCACAATGGTGGATGAGTCTGCTAGTGACTATGTCAATTATACTACACATCGACGTACTCGTCGACTGCACCTGAGTCAATCTTGGACGCGCACAACTATATAAAATAATGCAACAAGATATCATATAATATTTTATAATTTAAATTAAACAGTAAATATGGCAAGGTATCTTGCCTGGGTCCTCAAACTGCGAGTGCCAATAACCTGCTCCTAAAGTCTCTCCTGAATGGTCCAGCGATCCAATACATATAATATACTATAGCAATACAATCATCAGTCACTAAAGTAATACGCATACAAATACTACGCTGCTCTTAGCCACTGACACAAGGGGTCACAACTGGTCAACTAAAAGGATCGCGTGTGCACGCAGCTAAGACATACACGTGTCCTGTCCTCAGTTAGCGTATACCTCAAGGCAAAGAATTACCAAAGTTATGATACAAAACTATTTACGTTTTGTACATAAATACTTGTCCTAACTATCATGTTAGGGTGTATTAGGTCAATGTCTAGATTTTTAGGTCAACACAGTATTTATATTAATAAGTCATTTATTGGAGTAATTACTTAACATAAATTTCTAATTTATCATAACCACACACACGCACATTGCACTTGGGAATTTTTGTTACTCGTGTCCGTTCTATGACACGTCGACACCTCGACTTATGATGGAGAAGGATGCAATACATATGTACCTAGTTGTGGCTGAGCGGGGAGGGGGTCTGTTCTCGTCGACGTCCTGTTCTTCGGTGAGGGGCGGAGCTCTGGCGCGGCATGGGGGAACAACAGCAGCAGCAACAATGGCAGCCTCGACAGCAGTAGCAGCAGCGACAGTCTCGACAGCAGTTGCAGCAGCGACGGTTGGAGGGTGCTGGCGGTGGGGCTGGTCATGGGGGAGGCAGCGGTCAGGGTGGTAGTGGTCGGGCTATGGGGGGTGATGATGAGTGTGGCGATGGAGTTAGGTTATTGATAGTATCGGGTTGGGGACGGTTGATGGTGTTGATGACGACAAAGATGGAGGATGAGGGGGCTGACGGTCGAGGGTGCAGGCGATGGAGGAAGGTCGGGGATGGTGGCTGAGACGGTGGAGGTGGTCGGGGATGGTGGATTAGTGATCGGGGATGGAGGGAGGCTATCAGGTTGAAGGGGGGGTCGGGTTTTGCTAGGGTTCGGCTATTGTAGGTTTTAAGGTTTAGAGAGAGAGTGCGTTGTATTTATGTAGGAGAGGGAGAAAGGGGGTCCTTCTAGGGAATTGAGCCGGCTAGGGCTCCTTGGGATGGGGGACATGTTGACATGAAGGAATGTAGGGTGTAGATGTGCTAGGTTGGGTCTAGTTTTGGGTGAGGTTGGGTCCTTACACTTATTTTATCAAAATTAGTGTAAGTGATGCTCTTTAATTAATTAAAATACATAGGGGTAAAATTTGGTGGGACACAAGTGTCATGGACATAGGAGACTCAGAATAGAATAATGTCAATATTTGGGTTGAATAAAATGGGTCGAGGTTAGGTCTCCAATTTTGATTGGAACGGGCAACTACACAAGGTTGGATTTATCGGAATTTAAAACTGGGCGGTTGTAACAATTATTGCGCGACTAAAATGAAGCACAATATAGAGTATTTAAGGGTTACACAAATGTTATAATGGTAGTCTGGCTTGTCTAGGAAAAGTATATGAAATTTGTTTGCAGATAATAGCTAGAGTAGTGCTCTAAATATCGAAGCAACGGTACGATGCACTAAGTGATAAATATTGCACAATAATATAAAATACTGTAATCAAATTCTAATTGGCTCCAAATTAACCCTAGTCTCTCTATCTAAGCTAAGTAGACCTAAATTTGGTCGAGGGAGTTTATATATATATATACATATATATATATATATATATATATATATATATATATATATATAACATATATAATAACTATTTTATATAATATATAGAATTTGGCATGCTAGAGCCCAATACACATGAGAATACTCATTTTACGACCCCGTATCATGACGTTTCATGATATAAACTCCTCGTATCCAATTGTGAACACGTATACTCTCTCATATCATACCTCACACTCCAAAATCACCTATGAGATATTTCTACAAACACCAAGTAGTCCAAATTCGTATTTTCTCAATATGGCTATAAAAGTCAATGTAACTTTCTCCATAGGCCTCCTATGAACCAAGTTCTTCTTCCTATAGGTAGCCCTTAGCCATAGGTATATTTCTAATGCAAGAGAAATATAAATTTAACCTATTGGGAGATTTATTCCTAATGTTACACACCAAGAGGATACAATGCAACGAATAGACAACTCCTTCTAGCTAGCTTTCCTCTAATTTTCCTCCTTGCTATGAAAAGCTCCTTAGCCTCCTCTAGGAATAAAAATGAGAGGGAATATGATTGATTTAGGGATGAATGGAGTTGGGCTTCTTCTCAAATTGAAGAAATATGTGGGGATGAGTAAAATGAAAGAGAGAGACTGTTTGTGGTATTAAACGAAAGAATGAAAGTGTATTTCAATGACAGGATTTATACGAGACCCGTGCCCTTTGGTTTACAAATAAACTTGTACAATTCGATCCTATACGAGGATGCGGGAGTACAATTTATTTAATCTGGGTATAAATTGCTATAGGTGTCTGATCTGCAGTCGATCACTTTAGCCCTTGGACTACACGATGTTGAAGAAGTGCCGTGAAAGACGGGTAGCGGCTTCGAAGGCTGCGAAGGAGGGTGGATGCACGGTGCCAGAGCCGTCGACCCCTACTCTTTGCCTGAGCTCCGAACTCTTCTCTCCTTCTCCTTCTCTCTCTCTCTCTATTTTTTACCAATTCTCCGACCTGGTTCGATCTTCCAAATTGTCGACCTTGTTCCCCATTGATAGGGGTCTCTATTTATAGAGTTTTGGTGACAGTGACCACTCCGTCGGTGTAATAATCGAGGAGTGGACAGTACATCACCCTTTTATACAACGGTTAAAATAACCAATGCCTGCGCATAAATGACCTTTTGAGTGAGCTTGTGACACGTGTCCAACTAAGGGGACAAAACGCGTATATCTGCTGCGAAGATCACGACGTAGAAGCCACGTAGGTAGGTATCCCTTGTGTAGAAGAGGTTGGCGTAAAAGCCAAATGACTGTCACCCCTGGCATAGAAGCCAAAATAAGCATAGAAGCCGAACAGGCGTAGAAACCGAATGGACATAGAAGCCGAACAGGCATAGAAGCCGAACAGGCATAGAAGCCGAATGGTCGAAGAGACTGAGTGGGCATTTGAAGCCGAATGAGCACAGATCCTGGATGGGCGTAGAAGTCGCTGCGTACCGTGCCAAAGTGTTGATGTGGACGTCTTCACCGGAATTACGGCTTTCGAAGGTGTAATCAAATCTCTTACAGAGATTTTGCCACCATCCTGTGCATTAAATACGGAGACATATTTTGAAGGTCTGTAGCCCTTCTGTGCATCCGTCGCAGAGATGTGTCTTGAGGGAAACTATCACCGCTCTGTGCAATTTGACGTAGAGACGTGCCTCGGGCCCTGTACGAAGTGTAGCTTTTGACGTGGCAGGCGGTTTGTCTACTGCGGAGCGTAAAACAGCTCATGTTTGCCTATGTAAAACAAGGCGGCGTATTCCCTTGTACGCGAAAGAGCGGTTTACGCTGGGGGACTTTGGTAACCGACGGTTTGGTGATATTTTAACCAAATCCTCTGCATTAAATGTCGAGATCCGCCATCATACTGTGGGCACATCCCGAGGGGTCTGCCATCATTTCCGGCCGTCGTCTGGGTAGCCGTGCAGCATTTTTTGTCAGGAGTCAGAGGCCAGGTTCACTGCATGACTTGACAGGTTCATTTCGGGGAAAACGAAGCGTTCCTCGTACGCATTAACGCTGCTTTGAGAGCGGCTGAGTTTTACGCCATGGAGGCGATGAAGAACTCTATCTTACGCTGGAGCGGCCTGGACGTACTGCACTTACGCGGATGGTCCTTTGAGCTTTATACTTCATGCTATGGTTTTTAGCGGAGAAAGCTCTGTTGCACGTTTGATGGCTCTGAAGGCCTCTGTTTACGCGGCTCTGCATCAAGAGGCTGCGTAGATCCTCCCAGCGTATTTTTCATGCTTCTACAAGACCCCCTTCAAAGCTTTTAAATTCCTCGAAATTTGAAACGCTTTGAATAAAGCATGAACGGCCCCTCGTAACTCGAATGTTTCTGAATGGAGCGCTGAAACGGTCGATGCGGACTTTATGGCGGATTTATTGGGGACCGCTGTGATCTTTTTTGCCTATAAAAAGGCTAGGGGGTGAACCTGTTCTCACCATATTCCCATCACCATGCAGAGATGATCGCCGGAGTTCGTCGGGTCAACCTGAGGAAGAATGAGATCATATTCTTCCAGCATGTAGGGAGCCAAAAAAGACGGCGTCTTCGAGCAAGTGTCCACTGCAACGATGGATCATGGAAGGATATCTTAGCCTCTCTTGCTCGGGATGATCAGTAACTTTATATGGCGTTGCCTCAGGAGAGAGGAAGGGTCGCATTGGCCCATACAGCTTGCAGGCGCTGTCTTCTCCCGTTGCCTTCGGGGGGGGGGGGGGTCGAACGTAAGAAAGCAGATTTTGCTCTGCTTTTCTTCTGTTGACAGTATGGGCCTAGGCCCAGTTCTGTATCCTTCTGCCCTTGACCAATATGTCAGTCAGTTTGCGGTAACCGACTGACTGCCGAAGAAGATGGATGAAGAATTGATGCCCAGCGAGAGCCTACCAGGACGGCTTCTGGGCGATCTTCAGATGATAGCGGGGGAACTCCTTTTGTAGACGGAGTTTCCCTCATATGTAATCATAAAAAATGAAAAGAAAACCCTTGTAGATTGGATTTCCCTCATATGTAATCATGATTTTGATCTTTTAATAAAATCGTCTTGCTTCTTCATATGATCATCTTGCCATACGTTGCTGTGAAGTCTGAATATGTGTAGCTTCAACACGTCTGAATCTTTACACCGACTCTATAGAAAGAGTGCTAGGTCCTGTCCTTTACGCATAGCGAATAGTCTATAGAACGCTGTAGAGCATTTTGAATATTTTAGAACTGTCATGTTGCTAGGACTGAGGGACCGCGTAGAGCTCTGAACTTCTGATAAACAAATTTTTTTGTTCAGACTTCGTCTTCAAGAATGACTTCCAGAGAAATCCCTTGGAACAGGGTCAAGAAATGACTGTCTAACTGAGTTGCCATCTTTTGATAGACGAGATATTCAGACTGGAGTCTGGATGAACCTCCAATTTTGGACCCGAGAAGAGTAATTTCTCAATGTTTGAACTCTGTATGCTTCGGGTACTTGGGATGCTTTGGGTCAAGAACGAGTATCTTCTGTGTTGAACTCTTTGCAATTGACCGCTTTGGGGACTGTTTCGAATATACAAAAAGTCGTGGAGCACGAAATCATCAGTCTGTAACCTCTGGGCGTAAAACACCATCGAGCGCAGAATCGTAGACTTGTGGTTCCTGAGCGTGAAGTCGTAGGTTTGTTGCCTCTCGAGCATAAAAGCTACCGAGCACAAAGGCATCCGGGCATAAAACCATAGACTTATAGCTGTCGAACGTAAAGCTGTAGATTCGTAGCCGTCGAGCGTAGAAAGCTCCTTTAGCATAGGACTGGAGATCTGTAGCTTGTGAGCGTAGAACACCATCGAGCGTGAAATCGTAGACTTGTGGTTTCTGAGCGTGAAGTCGTAGGTTTGTTGCCTCTCGAGCATAAAAGCTACCGAGCACAAAGGCATCCGGGCATAAAACTATAGACTTTATAGCTGTCGAACGTAAAGCTGTAGATTCGTAGCCGTCAAGCGTATAAAGCTCCTTTAGCGTAGAACTGTTTGATTTGTAGCTCCTGAAAAAAAAGTTTCTTCGAGCGTGAAGTTTGCGGATCTGTTGCCTCTGAGCATAAACTGAGCGCCACCGAGCGTGAGATCGACGATTTGTTATCTGTTGAGCGTAAAGTCGTAGGTTTGTGGCCTCTCGAGCATAAAAGCTACCGAGCACAAAGGCATCCGGGCGTAAAACCATAGACTTGTAGCTTGCGAGCATAAAAACCGTAGATCCGTTGCTGTCGAGCGTAGAAAGCTCTTTTAGCGTAGAACCCGCTGAACCGTTTTGCACGAAAAACCTTTCGAATTCGCTGACTGTCCGTCTTCCAAGGGTAGTGGGCTGACGTAGCATCCAATCATAACCAATCTACGAGATTTGGTTAGGGTCTCGAGGAGTTCGTCCGAGGATTCGAGGAGTCAACCCGGACTATATATACCCCAAGTTTTTTGAGAGAAAAACTTTTTATCTGTCTTCTACGAAAGAGAGCTTTCGACTGTTCGAGTTTTTCTTCGTTCCTTCTCCGAGCACTTCGAGTCTTTCAGAAATGGCACAGAAATAAACCCCCTCCACTAAGGGAAAGAGCATAGGTTCTTCCTCTCATTCTTCTGCCCCAGCGAGAGAGTCTCTGGTCGGGCAAGGCGAACTTCCTTCCGAGCAAAGTATCCCGCCGACGAGTAGCGCACCCGGCCTTAGAGGTAGAGCCTTTGGGGTGACAAAAACGACAAAAAATCCTTCGCACACGTTGAACGTGACCGCGCTAGGTCGTCTTCTGTGCTGATGGCCTCTTTGGAGGAAGATGATGCACGGAGGCATTTTCATCTTTTACGCCCACATTTCTAATGTGCCAGCGTAAAGACTCCATATTTTCGTAGCCCTGAGCGTAAAAGCTCTGGCTACCAAAAGTTGGCATATATCGTAAAATTTGAGTTTTACGCTTGTGGAGGGGACTTTCGACGTAAAATAACCAAATGGTTACGATCCTGCGTAGAGCACAGACTGTCGTTTCCTTGGTCTGTACGTCTGTGCAAGATTTGTAATGACATATTTCCCTTGCACTTTTGCAGTTGATCTGGGCGAGTCTCCACTGGCCGAGGTGATGGGCTCCGCTGCTGGGATGCTGCACTCAAACTACCTGGAGGATCTGTCCCATGTGACATTTCCCATCTCCGGACCCCAGTATCCTGAGGGAAGGGGGTTTCTGATATCGGTTCAGGGCGAGCGGACGCTGCTGAGCATGATTAATGGTGAGCCCCTGACCTACGTAGACGGGGAGCAGTACATAAAGTCGTCTTTCCTCTTTGGGGACATGATTGACAAACAGTCCCAGACGAGGCCCAAGAGGGAGCCCTGGGTTTTCTCTGCCGGGAATTTGGTTTTGTATTTGCCAACGATGCCGCGGGATTATCCCATCTCGGCCTTCTACCATGCGACGCATCCCAGGAAGATGTCGTGGATGCTGACTCCTGATCTTCACGGTAAGCCGAGGAAGATCTTTTATCTCAAAGGAGCTGACCGGGGGTCGTTTGTCAGTCGCCCTTCCGACTTTGTGATGTTGTTCCGGGGACTGTGCCCGGGTAGTGTCCCGAGTGAAGACAGCTCGGTGATCCAGCCGGTCCAATTGTCGACCTTCTACAACGACTTTATGGGAGGAGGCGGGGTATATCCCAAGGAGAATCCTCGATGTAATGGGTGGATCGCCCCAACAAACTCCCGATGGACATGCCTAGTGGGCTGGGCCTTGAAGCACTTCCGGAGAGAGCTGGAGGTCATTGGGCTATATGCCGCTGTGAGTGCGACGAGCGTCGGGTTGCCTCTGAACCCTAGCTTGTTCCTGGCGCTGATGGAGCAGTACATTCCGCTCACTGGGACCTTTGCCACTCCAATGGGGGAGTTGGGATTGGCGCTCCACGAGATGGCAGTTGTCTCGAGACTGCCGATGGGGGATACCCCATATGAAGAGTATGTTCCTACCAATCGGGAGTTGGGGGATTTGGACCCTCGGGTGGCAGAAGTATATCAGGAGCTGATGTGTCAATACTTCGCATGCACCACTTTTTATAACGAGCCTTCTGATTTGGCTCATACCACCAAGTGGATGTCCTACCTCTTCTTTCACCGAGCTAGGGCTACCAAGTCAGAGAAAGCCTCGTGGGGCAAAAATGAGGCCGTGAACTATTTGGGCGTGCTTAGCGCCCAGGTCGTCGAGGGTCTTATGGAAGAGGCCGCAGCTCCGGATCAGATTCTCGTCGAGGGGGTAGGAAAGTACCCCGAAGGCACTAAGGCCTGTAGTTACTTGAGCCGATGTCGCCGGCCTCTGTCTAAGGAATCCCAGTTGGCTGGTTTCTTCTCCATATGGCTGCGTCGAGTAGTAGTGCCCGGCACAGCGTCCGCGGACCGTATTCACCAAAATATCCTGTGGCCGGCAGTGCGCCTGGTGTTCGGGGCAAGACTGGGCTTGTTTCCCGCCATGGTGTGCCGTATACAGGCTGGCTTGAGAGCCATAACTGATGGGTTGCTCGTCGACGAAGCTCGGCGTGAGAGTTTTCCCAGGATGGAGTTAACATACCTATACTTGATGGGATGGTTAATTCTCCATAATCCCCGGGTGATGTCTCCTGGCTCCGATAGCAGCTCGGGGGGTATATTCTTGCTGAATTACAAGAATTCCTCCTGGAATATGAACACAGTCTTAGACTGTCGGCTGGTGTTGCACCTCAGCCACGACTGGAAGATCCTCTGCATTGTCCCCTCCATTCATCGCAATCAATCAGGGGTGCGGCTTGAGGATTCAGGTGGAGAGAAGACCGACCTTTCCCCGTAAGCTTTTAACTGGTTGGTCTGTATTAGACCCTCCCATCTGCTGTATAGGAGCGAAGACCATTGTTTCTTCGAGCCCTACTTGCCTAGTCGGTTTGCCCGGCAGTTTGGGTACGATCAGTTGCACGTGGGCAATGCCGTCACCAGCTTTAGGTCTAGGGGCAGACTCATTGATGGAGCCAGAGGGTGACGGTATTTCCTCATGGGTTGTACGGGGATAATCTTTATCGTGCCGGTCATTACAACCTCCACGGAGCTCCGCATTCTCCATTCTTATGCCCAGTTCTATGTGGCGATTAACACCTTCCATCATGATTTTGACACGCGTGGAAGCTTCAGGGTGCCTTCTCCCAAGTCTGGGGGAAGAGTTGACGTCCCCTCGGTTTCTTCGGACGAGGGCGAGGAGTCTGGTACTCCAGATGAGCCTCTGGTGTCGGTGCCGAGGTGCGAAGTGCCTCCGCCTGCTGGGGCTTTGGTAGTCTCTTCTAGGAAGCGACGGGCTTCTGCTCCGAAGGAAGTTTCTCTTCGTAAGAGGAGAAAGGAGACGGTTGCTCGTCCTCTCTGCATTCTTGGTGTTGAGGCTCCCGGGAATGAGCCTGCCTCTCCCCATATCAGGGATAATTCTTTGGCTGAAGGTTCCTCGCCTTTTAGAGAGGGACCTTCTACAGTTCTGGTCGGCGGCGCCGGAGAATCCTCGCTAGAGGTCGCTGTCGTGGCTGCTGCTCCAGGTAGTAGAGCGAGGTTGCCTGTGTGGCCGAGGCAGATGGAAGAATCTTTCCCGAGGTCAGCAGTGGGAAAAACTCCCGTCGTGTCAGTGAGCACGTCTGGCGAGATTCCAGCTGATGAACCTCGATCGCGTCTCGGTGGAGGCTTGACGGAATTCTTGGTGATGTTGGTCGGCCCACCTCCTTCTCCAGGTATGACGGTTTGTATTGCATCATTAAGGCGTGGTTTAGCTACCTCGGGTGCGGATGCGTCGTATATGCCGTTGGCTCCTGGTAAATATCATCTTTATGTCTCCCTTTAGAAAGATAATCATCATACTGATATTAACTTTCTTGTCCTCTTTTCAGGGGATAGCGCCCACGGGAAGTATAGCGTTGAAGCGCATTCTGGCTCTGCTCGGGCTCCTGACGATGATACGGAGGTGTCCGACTTCGATGAGGAAGTGGCTTCGAGGGCCAGTACGCCCGGAGTAGTTTTGTCACCTCAAGAGGAGGATGAACCCGTCGTCGTGACCTTGCCTCTTGTGAGTGTGGCGATGACTTCGACCGTCGTTGCCACACCTTCTTCGGTCGCGCCATGCGTCGATGCGACGGCTGTGGCCACCTCGTCTGCAATTATCCCTGGAGAGGGACTTGCTGATATTGCGGCCGCTCCCGGCGCCCAGTCGGATCTAGTTGCGTTGATCGAGCAACATACCAGCCTCTTCTACACCGATTTGAAAACGATGATATCAATGGTGTTAGCCAAGAGTCTAAATTTTGAGCGCCTGAAGAAGACTTCTCTTGCTTCGATCGGGGTCATCAGGGAGCTCGGCGATTCTGGCGTAGCTCACGCCCTGGAGGCGGTGGTTAATGGGTTAGAGCAACCCATTACCGAATACTTGCAGCTGATTCGGGGCAGCCTCGATGCTGATGTCCAGGCTCGGTTCGACCTCATGACTGCGCGGCTTGCTACAAAGCTGGAAGGCCTAGACAACTCCATCCAGAAGCATAAGCTAGAGATGGATAGGAGAAAAGCTGTCGTGGAAGAGGCCCTTGCTATTGAGACGCAGTGTCGATCCGAGCATGAAGAAAATGCGGCGAGGGTCTCCAAGCTGAAGGAAAAACTTGCTCGGGCAGAGTAGTGGTCTTCTCAGTCGCTGGCAGGTCTAGAGGTAGCAGCTGGTCGTCTGAGCGCAGCGCGACAGGATTTGGACCGTGCAGAAGCTGCTCGTGCGGGCTGTCTTCGGGCGAAGGCCGATCTGACCCTTACGAACACTCCCGAGGCACGGCTGGAGCAGGCTCGCGCCGATGCCTTGGCTCTTAGGAATGAGACGATAGCTGTACTGGAGCGGCTGATTCGCAATCTGACTACTCCGCCATTATGATGTATCCTTTCCCTTTTTGCTTGCCTAGATGTAATTCTGCCTTCCTTTTGGGAATAAATAAAGGCGATTCCTTTCTGACTTTTGTGGACCCGTCATTTCGGAATGTAAATAACAGTTTTTAGGCAAGAGTAATATCAGAGGTAGTATGGACATAATAAACTCTCGATAACCTTTTAGCGGGACATCTATTCAGAGGCCTTACGGACATGATAGAGTGTAACCCAACTAATTGCGTTCTGGAAGTAGTTTTGTCAGAATCGAGATCCTCGCTATATTCCACTCGAGCGGGGGAGATTAAGCATAGTACCTCTTCAGGAATTTACCGTTGATAGGAGCCATTAACAGGTCTCCGTTAGGCTGGGCTAACCTGTAAGCGCCATTCGAGAACGTTGTCTCGATCACATAAGGGCCTTCCCACTTGGGCTAGAATTTGCCTTTACTTCTGTGAGTAAGAATCATCGGCCTTCTTACGGCTAGAACTAGCTCGCCGACTTTGAACACCCTTTCTTTCACTTTATGATTGAAAGCTCTGGAAATGCGTGCATGGTAGAGCGCGATGCGCTGTTGAGCTTGGAGGCGTTTCTCATCAAATCCTTCCAGCTCTTGGAGCCTTAACAGGTCATTCTTTTCTCGAGTCAGCTCATTAGTTACGGCTATCCTGAGCGACGGGATCTGGATTTCAACGGGGTGAACAGCTTCGCTCCCATAGACCAGCGAGAACGGGGTACAGCCTGTCGGCGTCCGTACCGTTGTGCGGTATGCCCAGAGACATTCGTCCAGCTTCTCGTTCCAGTCTCTTTTGTTTGAAGAGATGAATTTCTTCAAGAGTTTGATGATGGTTTTGTTGAAAGCTTTCGCCAAACCATTAGCAGCTGGATAGTATGCCGTAGAGGCAATATTGCGTATTCGATTTTTATCGCAAAACTGATGAAACGCTTGGCTGATGAACTGAGGCCCATTGTCGTGATCCTCCGGGGTACCCCAAAGCGATAAATGATGTGATGCTTGATGAAGCTGATCACATTAGATGCCTTTACCTCAGCGAGAGGGATTGCCTCTGCCCATTTGGAGAAGTAATCCGTGATGGCCAGTATGAACTGGTAAGCCCTGGAAGAAGACGGGTGAATAGGACCGATGATATCCATACCCCATGCTTCGAAAGGCCAGGATGCGACCGTGGGATGTAGATGTTCGGACGGTTGATGTATGAAGTCTGCATGAACCTGACAGGCTTTGTAATATCTTGCATACCGTTTTGCATCTGCGATCATAGTAGGCCAGTAATAGCCCATTCTCCTGATGCGATCCTGTAGCTTAGGACCGGGTTGATGCGCTCCGCACACGCCATCGTGAGCTTCACGGATAATCTGCTGTGCTTCGTCGTTAGAGAGGCATCTCAATAGTAATCCGTCGTAGGTCCGGCGATATAGGCTTTGTGATGATGCATCGAAGTAGAAGCGTAGTGATCGTCTCCTGACGGATACTGCTTCTTTGGGGTCCTCCGGCAAGATTCTATATGCCACGAAATCTATGAAGGGACTTGTCCAATCTCTCGTAGGAGGATCGGTGTTGACAGTGTAGCTGCGTTCTATGTGACAGCTGTTCTTCACACAGAACAAGTCTCTGTTAAGAAGGATTACCGAATCCTGCCTTCTTACGGGAGTAGCTAAATCTGCCGCTAGACTGGTTAGGGCATCAGCTTCCAGATTCTGAGATCGAGGTACATGCTCTAGGAAGAACTCCTTGAATGTCATGGCTATCTCGACCATCGCTTGGTGATAGGGAATGAGGTCTGGATTCCGGACTTCATATATTCCCCTGAGTTGATTGACGATAAGCAGAGAATCACCGAAAGCTTCCAGGGACTCTACCCCCAGCTCTTTAGCAACTTGGAGCCCTATTAGTAGAGCGTTGTACTCCACCACAATGTTGGAGCAGGGCTCGCTAAGAGAATATGCTCGGTAGATGACGAGCTGATCAGGGGCGACCAGGACGACTCCCACTCCCGAAATAATGTTTCCCTTAGGACCGGTTCTGGAGGCGCCGTCGAAGAACAGTTGCCATGCGTCACCTTTCATTGCGGAATTACATTCTGCAACTTCGTCGAGAATGTCTTCGTATAATTTGGAGGCCTCCGGGATCGGGTGAGCAGCTAAGAAGTCGGCCAGCGCTTGGCCTTTGATGGACTTCTGCGGTACGTATACCGTATCATATGGTGTTAACAGCATCGCCCAAGTTGCGAGTGGGGAATTAAGAACGCTCGGCTTGCTCATCAGTACTCGAAGAGGGTTAATCCTGGAGATGATGTGGATAGTCTGGCCGGTGACGTAGTGTCGCGTCTTTTGGATAACGAACATCAGAGCCAAACATTCTTTCTCCACTGGGTTGTACAGGTGTTCGGCTCCGACCATCATCCTGCTGAGGTAGTAGATAGCCTGTTCATGCCCTACATCGTTCTTCTGTGCGAGAAGAGCTCCTAGCGAATGATCCATTGCTCGGACGTACAACAAGAACGGTTTTCCTATAACGGGAGGCACCAGAACTGATAGACTGGTGAGGTAGCGCTTGATATCTCCGAACGCTTGCTGGCAGGTTTTGTCCCATACGAAGGATACACCTTTCTTTAT
The DNA here is from genome assembly GCA_036927795.1 of Iris macrosiphon. Classification (NCBI taxonomy): domain Eukaryota; kingdom Viridiplantae; phylum Streptophyta; class Magnoliopsida; order Asparagales; family Iridaceae; genus Iris; species Iris macrosiphon. The sequence continues at coordinate 54,466,625 of JAYESA010000006.1, forward strand.
AAGATGAGAGAAGGGCTGACATCTCCCCGAGAGGTTGGATATGAATCGCAGGATGTAAGCCAGACGTCCTTGAAATCCCCTGAGTTCCTTCAGATTATGGGGCGATCGCATTTCCATGATTGCCTGGACTTTATCAGGGTCTACTTGGATGTCTTTGGCGGTAATGACAAATCCCAGGAATTTGCCACTAGATACACCCAGAAAGGACTTCGTAGGGTTCATCTTGAGTTGATGGTGGCGTATTAACTCGAATACCGTCCTCAGGTCTTGAATGTGATCACCTTTGAGGGGATCTTGATGGCTATGTCGTCCACATAATATTCCACTATTTTGCGTAAATGCTCGTGGAATATGTTACTCATAGCTCGTTGGTATATAGCCTCGGCGTTCTTCAATCCGAAGGGCATGACCGTGTAGCCATATACTCCCAATGGTGTCCAGAAGGTTGTGTACTTCTCGTCTTCAGGATGCATCTTGATCTGATTATACCGTGAGAACCCGTCCATGAAAGACATGCGTTCAAAGCCGCATGTGTTGTCGATCATGATGTCCGTGATGGGAAGAGGGAATTCATCCTTGGGGCAGGCCGCATTCAGATCTCGGTAATCGATGCAGATACGTACCTTTCTATTTTTCTTCATGACTGGGACAACATTGGTGACCCAGTCGGGATGTTGTTCTTCTCGAATGAAACCGCAGGCTATCAACTTCTTGACTTCAGCTTCGATGGCGTCTATCATATCTGGACGGAACCAGCGTTGGTGCTGCTTTACTGGCTTCGATCGGTCAATATATTGAGCTTGTGAGTAGCTACTTTTGGGTCCAAGCCTGGCATGTCCTCATAATTCCATGCAAAGACGTCGATGTATTCCTTTATCAGCTGTATAACTTCTTCCCTTTCAGCTGGGGGAAGGTTGTTACTGATAAATATTGGCTTCGGCGAAAGTTCACCCCCAATATCGATCTGGATAACTTTATCTTTGGTGGGAGGTTCTATTTGCTCGAAGCGGAATTCCCACTGTGTATCCATTTGCTGAGCCCAAGAGTCATTCTCAAACGGCTCCGAATCCTGCTCATCTGCTCCTGAGGGATCTGTCACCACCATATTTACTGATAGTGTTTGTTCGAGAGCATCAGGTGAGTCGGAGGGCGACGAGCCGTTCTGGGAGGAGGAAGAGATGTCCTCGTCTGACTTAGAAGTCGCAAGGGCGGTGGCATATCCTAATCCGAAACGGGTCTGTTAATAGCGGGTGTTGCCGCACGGCGACGATCGTCTGCCTCTTCCGTAGTTGAGGCCTGGCTTCCGCTTTAAGTCGTAGCCCATGTTTTGCATGATCTTCAGCGCTTGAGGGCTGTATCGGTGAACTTGCATTCTCCCAGTATCATTGTCGAAAGGATCTTCCTGGGCAGTCGTTTGATTGCGCATGCGGCCGAAGACTATCGAACGCTGGCTGCTGCAGGTAGGCGGGACAATGAAGATAGAATCCTCGTGTGGCCCATATGTCGTGACGATGTTGGACGATGATGTCACTTCCCAGACATACGGACGGTAGGAGTTTATAGCTTCCAAGAATTTTTGTGCTATTGGTTCTACTTCGTCATGGTGAGTGGTCTATATACTTGCTCAGAGGTGATATGGACATGGCGATTTTTGTGGACTTAACATTACTGGCGTACTTTAAAATTTAAGTACGAATGTTAAGTGTAGACGACAATCGATATCAGAGGTAATATGGACATAATAATTGATGGTCGAAAGTTTATTCAGAGGTAATATGAACATGACAAACTTTGTGATTGTGACTCCATCGGGGAGGGAGGCTCATATCTGCTTAGAGGTAATATGGACATGGCAATTTTTTGTGGACTTAACACTACTGGCGTACTTTAGAATTTAAGTACGAATGTTAAGTGTAGACGACAATCGATATCAGAGGTAATATAGACATGATAATTGATGGTCGAAAGTTTATTCAGAGGTAATATGAACATGACAAACTTTGTGATTGTGACTCCATCGGGGAGGGAGGCACATATCTGCTCAGAGGTAATATAGACATGGCAATTTTTGTGGACTTAACACTACTGGCGTACTTTAGAATTTAAGTACGAATGTTAAGTGTAGACGACAATCGATATCAGAGGTAATATGGACATGATAATTGATGGTCGAAAGTTTATTCAGAGGTAATATGAACATGACAAACTTTGTGATTGTGACTCCATCGGGGAGGGAGGCACATATCTGCTACTCTGCCGTAGTGACCATTCCCTTGTTTTTTTTTTCATAGACACAGAGTGATGACCTTGGCATCGATTAATTCCTGAATTCTCTTTTTTAGCACATAGCAGGTCCTCGTAGGGTAATGAGTGTACCGATGGAAGAGGCAATAATCTGGGTCATCGACTCTGCCGGTCCTCTCAGGATATCTGATGTCGGGTAGCTAGAGCTTACGTTCCTTCCTTAATATATTGAAGATTTCAATTATGTCATCTTCTTTGAAGGAGAAAGTTCCTTTTGGTCGTGGGGCTTTTGATGCCTGAGTTTCACGGTCTTCCGGGAAGATAGCCGTTGTTGCGCCATCTTCGGATCCTGTGGACATTCTGCCCCTAGCCTTGGACGCTGCTTTGTTTCGTCGAGGCGAGTTACCCCCAGACATGCTGTGGTCCCTGGTCGTAGAAACTGATTCAGCAGGAGTTGTCTCTGGTCGTACAGGATTAGATTTTAAAGTTTTGGGATTAGCAGCATATCCCAATCCGAAACGAGCTTGCTGATGGCGAGAATTACCCTGCAATGGTGTTCGTCTACCCTTTCCATAGTTGAGGCCTTGCTTTGATTTCAGATCATAACCCATGTTCTGTATAATCTTCAAAGCTTGTGGGCTATACCTGTGGATTTGTTTTTTCCCACTCTCAGGCTCGCGGAATTCTTCCTGTTCAACCGGACCGTTCTGCTTGTGTTTGAAGATTATTGGATGCTGATCGCCATGGATAGGAGGGACAATAAAGGCATCATCTTCATATGGTTCATACATCATGATGACATTAGATGCTGATGCATCTTCCTATACGATCTTCCCCCGTTTGATGGTCAGGGGTTCTAAAACTTGTTTACGGCTCCTGTCTTTGTCTTTTTGGATTAGACGGGTACGCAGGTCAAGGGGATTTGCCAAAGAGGAAGACGAATGCTTGTATCTTCTATCCCTATCAGCGGGTACGTGGAGATCGGGCACCCCAGTTTTCCCTATACCACCTGTATACAACAGGTTGGCCATCTGGGCGGCGGATAATCCCCTGGGGGGTATCTTTCCGCAATTTGAGCTTGTTTTACGCCGGGGGACTGTGCCTGGCGTAAATTGGAGATTCGCTCAGAGTGGCGTAAGGCTGAAGGGGTCCTCAGCTGGTCGTCGGCTTCCCGCATAATCCGGAGGGTAGGCAGATTGCTCCTTCGCTGGCGTAACGGCCGAGGAGTCGAGTATTCCGCTGCCTGCTTCCCTTCACGGAAATCATGGCGTTCATCTGGTTCCTCGTAGAGGTCAGATGTTGTCTGTCCTGGCGGTGAGGCATCACCAGAAGTTTGGTCTGTACCGCGCGTAGCGGGAGACTGGTTCCTACGCGTAGAGCGCAGCGGATACTTCTGGGTTAGCGCTGAGGCTTTGCCCGAAGTTTTGTCTGTACCGCGCATAGCGGAAGACTGATTTTTGTGCGTAAAGTACAGTGGGTACTCCTGGGTTAGCGCTGAGGCTTTGCCGGAAGTTTTGTCTGTACCGCGCGTAGCGGGAGACTGATTTCTGCGCGTAAAGCGCAGTGGATACTCCTGGGTTAGCGCTGAGGCTTTGCCCGAAGTTTTGTCGGTACCGCGCGTAGCGGGAGACTGGATTTTACGTGCGGGGCACGGAGGGAACGATGCTACCACCTCATTGGTCAGAGAGATCGGAGAGATCGGAGAGATCGAAGAGTCCACATGAACGGTGGAGGATGTCTTGGGCATCCACACTTTGCGCAGCTTCCTGTTGTCTCAGACGGAGAGAGAGTAAGAGCTACCCCCAGTCCGAAGCATGTCTTCGTAGGCAGACTGGTCGAATTGGACGACCAGTGTCTTCTTTATGGATCCCACGGATACCGCATCGTGTTGAGCAATTACTTCCTCGTCAGAAGAGAAAGACGTCCCCAGCAGAGTCGTCATCTTGTTTGTGGTATTAAACGAAAGAATGAAAGTGTATTTCAATGACAGGGTTTATACGAGACCCGTGCCCTTTGGTTTACAAACAAACTTGTACAATTCGATCATATACGAGGATGCGGGAGTATAATTTATTTAATCTGGGTATAAATTGCTATAGGTGTCTGATTTGCAGTCGATCACTTTAGCCCTTGGACTACACGATGTTGAAGAAGTGCCGTGGAAGACGGGTAGCGGCTTCGAAGGCTGCGAAGGAGGGTGGATGCACGGTGCCAGAGCCGTCGACCCCTACTCTTTGCCTGAGCTCCGGACTCTTCTCTCCTTCTCCTTCTCTCTCTCTCTCTCTCTCTTTTACCAATTCTCTGACCTGGTTCGATCTTCCAAATTGTCGACCTTGTTCTCCATTGATAGGGGTCTCTATTTATAGAGTTTTGGTGGCAGTGACCACTCCGTCGGTGTAACAATCGAGGAGTGGACAGTACAGTACCCTTTTACACAACGGTTAAAATAACCAATGCCTGCACATAAATGACCTTTTGAGTGAGCATGTGACACGTGTCCAACTAAAGGGACAAAATGCGCTGCGAAGATCACGGCGTAGAAGCCACGTAGGTAGGTATCCCTTGTGTAGAAGAGGTTGGCGTAGAAGCCAAATGACTGTCACCCCTGGCGTAGAATCCAAAATAGGCATAGAAGCCGAACAGGCGTAGAAGCCGAATGGGCATAGAAGCCGAACAGGCATAGAAGCCGAACAGGCATAGAAGCCGAATGGTCGTAGAGACTGAGTGGGCGTTTGAAGCTGAATGAGCACAGATCCTGGTTCGGCGTAGATGCTGCTGCGTACCGTGCCAGAGTGTTGATGTTGACGTCTTCGCCAGAATTACGGCTTTCGAAGGTATAATCAAATCTCTTACAGAGATTTTGCCACCATCCTGTGCATTAAATGCGGAGACGTATTTTGAAGGTCTGCAGCCCTTCTGTGCATCCGTCGCAGAGACGTGTCTTAAGGGAAACTATCACCGCTCTGTGCAATTTGACGTAGAGACGTGCCTCGGGCCCTGTACGAAGTGTAGCTTTTGACGTGGCAGGCGGTTTGTCTACTGCGGAGCATAAAATAGCTCATGTTTGCCTGTGTAAAACAAGGCGGCGTATTTCCTTGTACGCGAAAGAGCGGTTTACGCTGGGGGGACTTTGGTAACCGACGGTTTGGTGATATTTTAACCAAATCCTCTGCATTAAATGTCGAGATCCGCCATCATACTGTGGGCGCGTCCCGAGGGGTCTGCCATCGTTTTCAGCCGTCATCTGGGTAGCCGTGCAGCACTTTTTGTCAGGAGTCAGAGGCCAGGTTCACTGCGTGACTTGACAGGTTCATTTCGGAGAAAATGAAGCGTTCGTCGTACGCATTAACGCTGCTTTGAGAGCGGCTGAGTTTTATGCCATGGAGGCGATGAAGAACTCTATCTTACGCTGGAGTGGCCTGGACGTACTGCAGTTACGCTGATGGTCCTTTGAGCTTTATACTTCATGCTGTGTTTTTTAGCGGAGAAAGCTCTGTTGCACGTTTGATGGCTCTGAAGACCTCTGTTTACGCGGCTCTGCATCAAGAGGCTGCGTAGATCCTCCCAGCGTATTTTTAATGCTTCTACAGAGACTACTAATGAACCAAAGAGAGCTTAAATACCCATGCTAGGGCCGACCACCTATTCCCTAACCCTAATACAAGGTGAAATATCCAACTACCCCTCTTAATTTGTCATGAAGGCTTAGTAGTAAAAAGGGTTTGGTTAGTGGAAAGGTTCTAATACTAAAGGAGGGATTACTAGTCATTCTCTATAATTAAATTGGTCAACCATACTAATAAATTGGATGCACTAATTTGGGTCATGACAAGTCTAGTTGGATTCTTTAAGTTCACTAACAAATAGTCTAACTAATGGTTAACAACTAACCTTTCAACTATAACAAATATTATACATATACTATAATACCAATTATAATAATAATAAATATATAAAATGATAAAAATATCCCTATCCAGAAAAGTGGTAGTTACACGTACTAGAAGTAATATGGACGTAGTATGATACCATAGTTTTTGAGAACATTCCACTGGGGAATTTTTAGTGTACCTATTATCTTTTGCGTACTTGGGTGCTAGTAATAGGTTTGAAACAAGACCCTATCAGAGGTAATATGGACGTCATAGGTTTTGTTGACATCCCACTAGGGTATCTTTGGTGGACCTATTACCTCTTGTGCACTTGGGTTCAAGTAATAGATTCGAGACAAAAACCCTATCAGAGGTGATATGGACGTGATAGGTTTTGTGGACTTTGAACCGCTGGCATATTTAGGTTTAAGTACCGGTGATAAGTTTAGATGACGACCGATATCAGAGGTATTATGGACCTGATAATCGATAGTCAAAGTGTAAATTTTGCTCAGAGGTAATATAGACATGGCAAACCCTAATGGAAAAAATATTAGGCTGCTAGTTCAGAGGTGATATTGACATGAACTAATGTCCAAAAAGGAACTAACTTTTGAATGGCCTACCTGAGAGTGTAGGTAGACTTGAGGGTTACTCCACTGGGAAGCTTTTTAGGATCCATCATCTATTGTGTATACAGAACTCTTGAATAGAAATAATGGCTTTTACCAAGTTTTTATGAAAAAGAAAAAAGGTACTTGTCGTGCATAAGCACTTGCTGGGGATGGACCACTAGAAATGTAAGTCCTGTACACCTTAGCTGTCCTGCTAGAGATAAAGGGAGTACAAGTCTAATTTAGACATAGTACTTTTTTAGGAACTTATCATTGATAGGCATCATGGACAAGTCTCCATTGGGTTTTGCTAGCTGGAAGGCACCGTTGGAGAATATAGACTCCACTATGAACGTGCCCTCCAATTTGGGTTAGAATTTACCTGTCTTCTTGTGTGTCATAACCATCGGCCTTCTTACTATCAAGACGAGGTCACCCACTTGGTATGTTCTTTACTTGACCCGTTTGTTGAAGGCGCCGAAAAGACATGCTTGATACAGCTCAATGCGTTGTTGAGCTGGAAGACGCCTTTTGTCGAGTGCTTCCAATTCTTGCAGTCGTCGACGATGGTTGTCACTGTCTGTCAACTTGTTGGAGAGGGCCACCCTGAGCGAGAGGATCTGGACCTTTAGAGGGAGGACAGCCTCACTACCGTAGACTAGGGAGAATAGTGTACTGTTGGTTGGTATTCGAACCATTATGCGATAGGCCCAAAGATATTCACCGAGCTTCCCATTCCATTTGCATTTATTAGATGACACAAATTTTTTGAGGAGCTTGATGATTATCTTGTTGAATGCTTCTACCAGACCATTTGCTGCTGGGTTAGGCATTTGAGGCTATATTCTGAATTTGATTTTTGTCACAGAACCAATAAAAAACATGACTTATAAACTGTGGACCATTATTGTGGATGATCCTCCGTAGCAAGCTAAAGCGGTATATGACTTAATGCTTGACAAAGCTGACCATGTTTGAGGTATTTACTTCAGTGAGTAGAACAGCTTTCGTCCACTTGGAGAAGTAGTCAGTTATGTCCAATATGAACCAATATTCTTTAGAAGAAGTTAGACTAATTGGCCAAAAAATATCCATTTCCATGCTTCAAATGGCTAAGATGCTACCGTTAGGTGTAGGAATTCTGAGGGCTGGTAGATAAAGTATACATGCATTTGGCACGCTTGGTACTTCCTCGCATAGCCAACAAAATCCGCTACCATTGTTGACCAATAGTTACCCATTCTCCGAAGACGATTCTGTATCTTGGGTCTAGGCTGATGGGCACTGCAAACCCCATCATGAGCCTCATGGAGTATCTGTTTTGCTTCTGTATTTGATAGATATCACTGCAGAAGTCTATCATAAGAACGACAATACAATATTTTAGTAGCCATATCATAGTAGAACCGTAGGGAAAGCCTTCTGATATATGTGGCATCCTTTGGGTCATCTAGATGGGTCCCATAGACAACATAGTCTATAAATAGAAGTCTCTAATCATGGGTGATGGAGTCTGTCTCAACTGAGAAGCTCAGGCATAGATAGAGGTTATTCTTCAAGCAGACTAATTCTTGACCTATAACTATAGTCAGATGATAGATTTTGACCGGGACTGCCAGAAAGGCAACGAGGCCGGCTAGGGCGCCAGCCTTAATATTTTATAGCCGAGGGACATGCTTTAAGAAGAACCCCTCGAAAATAAAGATTATTTTGAGCGTCGCTTGGTGGTAGAAAATCAAGTCTTTGTTCCGGACCTTATACTCACCCCGGACCTGGCTGACCATCAGCTTAGAATCTCCGTAGGCCTCCAGGTAGTATACTCCTACTTGTTTAGCAAGTTGGAGCCCAATGACGAGGGCATTATACTCTGCCATATTGTTGGAGCATGGCTCTTTGAGGAAGTAAGTGCGGTTGATGACCAGATCGCATAGAAATATTAATACTATTCTGACTCCAGCGATGATATCGCCTTTGGGCCCTATTTTTGAAGAACCATTGAAGAACATTCGCCAAACGGCCTTGCATGTGGTCATATTTGAGTCCACTACTTCGTCTGGGATTTTATTGTTGAGCCTTAAGGTTTCAGGCACTGGATGAGCTGCTAAAAAATTTGTCAATGCTTGGCCTTTGACTGCCTTCTGCGAAATGAATACCATGTCGTATGGCGATAATAGTATCACCTATGTGGCTAAGCAAGTATTAAGCGCTCCGGGCTTAGTCATAAGAACCCTGAGAGGGTTAACTCGCGAGATCACCTGGATTGTTTGACCGACTACGTAATATGGAGTCTTCTGGATAGCAAAGACCAGAGCAAGACACTCTTTCTCAACGGGGTTGTATATGTGCTCTCCTCCGACCAGCATTCTGGTGAGATAGTAGATAGCCTTCTCATGATCCACGTCACTTTTTTTTGGCTAGTAGAGCTCCGAGGGATGATCCATTGCCCATACATATAGCAAGAAGGGTATTCCCACAATGCGGGCCACCAATACCGGAGGGTTCATGAGATACTCCTTGATGTTGTCGAAGATGCACTAGCATTCTTTATTTCAGACATAGGAGACTCCCTTCTTCATGAGATAAGTGAACGGCTGACAACGTCTAGAGATATTTGATATGAACCTCCTGATGTATGCCAGTTTTCCTTGAAAGCTATAAAGTTCTCTGAGGTTCTTCGGTGGATGCATTTCAATGATTGCTTTAGTCTTGTCAGGGTCTACGTAAATACCATTAGAATTTATGACAAAATACAGGAATTTGTCGCTGAAAAATCCCAGGAAGGATTTGGTAGGATTCATCTTGAGGTAGTACGAACACATTAGGTCAAACACAGTCTTCAAGTCCCGGAGGTGATCATCTTTAGAGCAACTTTTAATAGCAATGTCATTAATGTAACACTCCACTGTCTTGCATAGATGATCATGGAAGATAGTGATCATAGCTCACTAGTATGTAGGCGATCTCCATACCTCAATATTCCGTCTTCATGAATCCTGAGTCCTGTCTGCATGCCAGCCTCTGTCCTCTCTCGCAGTCATCGAAATCTCGCATATGTAGGTAGGGTTGCCTTGATCCTCTCAATCAATTTAGACTGAACCTCAAGACTGGCCATCTGTCCCTCCATGCCTGGCAATACAATCTCTATCCTAAGATCCTGAAGATCCTCTAGCAATTGCCGCTAAGTCGTCAAAAAGTAGGCCATGGGCTTCCTGCTTAAGGCATCTGCTACTACATTCGCCTTACCAGGGTGGTACTGCAACTCTATATCATAATCTATAATCAACTCTATCCAGCGCCTCTGTCTCATGTTGAGCTCCTTCTGCGTGTAGACATACTTCAGACTTTTATGATCTGTGTAAATCTCAACAAGCTCAACATAAAGGTAGTGTCGCCATAAATTTAGTGCAAATATCACTGCAGCCAACTCTAGATCCTGCGTCGGATAGTTCTTCTCATGAACCCTCAGCTGTCTCGATGTGTAGGCTATCACTTTGCCATGTTGCATCAGTATACATCCTAATCCGCTCCCAGACGTATCACTGTACACAACAAATCCTCTTGATCCTGAAGGTAGTATCAAAATCGGTGCTGATGTCAGACGCTTCTTCAGCTCATCGAAAGACGTCTGACACTCTTCAGTCCAGATAAACTCCTTGCCTTTACGCGTCAGTCGCGTCATAGGCGCAGCGATCCTCGAGAAATTTTCCATGAACCTCCGATAATTTTCAGCAAGTCCGAGGAAACTCCTAACCTCTGTAACTGAAGTAGGGGTAGGCCACGTTTCTACTGCAGCTACCTTCTCCGGGTCAACTGATAGTCCATCTCTAGTGATTATGTGTCCTAGGAAGGGTACTTTATCCAAACAGAACTCACATTTGCTGAGCTTGGCGTAAAGCCTCTCCTACCTCAGCGTCTCCAACACAATCCTGAGATGTCTCTCATGCTCCTCCTGGCTCTTAGAATATACCAAGATGTCATCGATAAATACCACACATGCACCACTAAGCTGATCAAATAAATCATCGATGTGCGACAGTGGATACTTGTTCTTTATTATTACAGCATTCAATGCCATATAATCGATACACAAGGGTACCGTCCCATCCTTCTTCGGTACAAATAAAATGGGTCCTCCCCATGGAGATACACTAGCCCGTATGAAACCCTTATCTAAGAGATCATCTACTTGGACTTTCAACTCAAACAACTCCTTCGGTGCTAGACTATAAATGGGGGAAGTAACTGGCTCGGCTCCGGGAGTCAACTCTATAGTGAACTCAATCTCTCTATCAGGTGGCAGGCCTGGGAGATCCTCTGGAAACACATCCTCAAACTCTGATATAAAGTTAGGGTATATCGGTTCACCTTCTGATATGTGTGTCGCTAGGGTAGGTTGGACACCATGTTCTCGGCCTCCCCGAAGAAACTCAAATTCTGGGTGATCTGGGGGGTCTAAATATGACACAACCACAACGATAATCTAGCGTTGCATAGTATTGAATCAACCAATCCATGCCTAGGACAATATTATAGTCCGGCATGGAGAAGACCAGAAATAGGGCACACATCTCTCGCCCGCAGACAACTACTGAACATGATCTACAAGTGTCGCTAACAGGTATTATTCTACCTTCCGTAAGAATCCTCTTGATCTTTGGAAGGGGTGCAGTGGATATTCTATGGGTGACCATAAAACTAGCAGCTATGAAAGAGTGTGTGGCATCAGAATCAAATAAGACTACTGCTGGTAATGAAGCTACTAAGATAGTACATGTGTCACGCCCCAGTCCCAAAATGTCAGGAACTAGGCCACGTGTCACTGGCCAGCTGACACGTCACTAAGGGCTTAATCCACTTTGATGGACCCAAAGGGACGTGCTACGCTGTCCTAAATTACTACAAGTATAGAACAGGTAAAGCTATCTCATCCACAACAAAATGTCAGAAAACAAATGCTGAAATATATATATAACTGAGTCTGATACAGTACACAACTGGTGAGCTTACAAGCCTACTACAAAAACTGATAATAGCGCAGAAAAATCAGATAGACTAAGCAGTGTCTATCTGATCAAAACATCTCCATCTCCAGGTAGCAGCATCTAGGGTCAAGTCTACTCTGAGGGTGTCTCCTCGAGCTCCTCCTCAGTAGCACATCTGGCCTCCTGATCAGGCCCGTACACTGTGGGGTAGAAAGCCTCATCTAGATCTGGCAAGGAACCAGGTCCTCAGTGGGACGTAACAAGATACAGAAAAATGACATGCCATGTAATGTAAAAATACTGAATAAAGAAATAAAATAAATACAGGGTACTAACCATACTAAGTGAAATGCAAGTAAAGATCCAGTAGTACGCATGGGAATGTGTGGCTAGACATACGCTGACGTAATTCACCAATCGTGGCGACTGGCTAATATAGGTGTCGTATGCCCCCGACTCAGGGAACTCTGCAATCGACCATCATTGGTACGAAGGTATAAAACATTATTGGAGGGGGTGTCCCATACGTCAACTAGTTATCTTTCCCATCCCCATGAATCTAAATGTCAAATCGTACATTTCCTAAGTTATTCTAATCCGTGATGCGGGTCACACGTACTGGTAGCTAACCAAATACGCAGCTCACATCCATATATGTAAATGCAACCATGTTGCGTGTTTCCGTGATAGGGTTTAGGAGAATATATTAGGATATTCTCTCAGCTGTTGGTGAGTCTGTAATATCATGTCAACATAACAGTTGACTGTACCCAAGGCAGTCTCAGGTGGTCATGGTATATGAATTTCAGAAGCAAGAAGCATATAACAATATTTGAGAATTTAAACATTTAACTTGGCAAGGTATACTTGCCTACTCCCTGATAGTGTTGAAACCCTGATTTTACAGTCAGTTGTGAAGGTGCTGGTGACAGGGGGTCACTAGCTGTGCTGAAGTTGGCTTCTGTTAAAACAGATAGGTTTCGTGAATATCGTAGTTTGTAATATAAAGCATATATAGTATAGATATAGTATGTATATATATAGATATAATATATATATCAGTATGTATATAATATATAAAGAATAGTAAAGAAATGCAGGTATTAGTGGCAGGGTATATCCACTGCTGTTTATACAATATATTATAATATAATATTATCAGGGTTTATCCTCTGATATAAATAATATAGGTAAATTGAAAGAACATGACAGAATTTAAATACATATATAAATAATATTTATCAGGGTCTATATATGACCACTGGATAAATATACAATAATTATAAATATGTATATATAATTAAGCTGTAATATCCAGCATATTATATAATATTATAATAAATTGAAATGACATTGCGATAATTGAAATAATATATATAACTATAAGCTGTATTATCCAGCTGGTATAAATATATATATATATATAGATAATATATATCTATAGATATTTATATATAGTATAATTAGATAATATATATATATATAGATATATATATATATAATAGGTGCAGGAAAATTAAAATGCAGGAAAGAAAAATAAAGAAAATGCAAGTATATATAAATATATGTATACACATATATTTATATAATTTAAAAACAGAAAATTACATATATTAATAATTATATAACATATATAAATATGTTATATATATTATAGTATACATATAAATATATATAAATACATATAATATATATATACTATAGATATATATATATACAATATTACATAATATAATATGGTAGATATACATATATACATATACATATATATGTAAAATATATATATAGATATATATATAATATATATATACAGTATAATATACTGTAAATAGTATAATACATACATATTATACATATAAATACATAGTAATATACATATATATATACATATATATATATACATATACATATATATATATGCATGTATTATAGATTATATACGTATTTTTAAATAGTATAGTATATTTATACCTTACAGGTGGCAAGGGGGGTCCCACGCGGTGCTGCCGGCGGGAGGACGGCGGCGGAGCTGGCCGGAGGCGGCCGGAGGAGCAGCAGCAGTGGCAGTGTACACTGGCAGCAGCAGCAGCAGTTGCAGTCTTGCGGGGGCTGCCGGCGGCGGAGGAGCTGACGTGGTGGCCGGGCAGGGTGAGGGAAAGGTGGAGGGAGGAGTGGCGGTCAGTTTGGTGGTGGTGGCGGAGGTCCACGACGGTGGTGGTGGCGGCTAGGGGCGGCCGGAGTTGGAGAGGGTAGTTCGGGTTGGGGTGGTCGACGGCGCTGCGGGGGCTAGGGCGGCCGGAGCAGGCGTCGTGGGGAGGTGAGGGGGTGGTAGTCGGAGAGAGGAGGTCGGGGCGAAGCGGTGGGGTAGGGTGGCGGTGGTCGGCGACGGCCGGAGGCGGCGGGGAAGGTGGTTCGGGTGGAGGTGTTGCTGGGGACAGTGGGGAGAGGAGGAGGGTGCGGGGGCTGTAGCAGCCGGAGCAGGGCGGCGCCGGCGGTGGTGCTTGGCCGGAGGGAAGAGGGGAGGGTGGCGAAGGGCTGGCCGGAGTTGGGTGGCCGGCGGTGGTCGGAGATGGCCGGGGGGAAGGGTTGTAGGTTTGAATGAAGAAAACCTAGGGTTTATATAGGATTTTGCCTAATGGCATAGTTGTAAATATTTAGAAGTTCAGGGGTATTTTGGTATTTTGATATTTTTAGGATATTTTCCAGCAGAAATTTCTGGATGCTATGGTGGGTCCTACCCACCTATGGTCTAGCCAATAGGATTTGGCCACCTAGCATGCAATTTTGCATTTTAACCCCTAACTTTTCAAATATTGCATAATTGCATAAAAATTGTAATTTGCGTAATTTCGCAATTTACCTGATTTTAAATACTGATTTCCCGAAATTCTAAATTGTACAAAAATGAGGGAATTAGCTGGGGAAAAATGGTTTGGACAGTGTGGGGTGATTCTGGGCAGGTGCAGGGTCTAATATTGCAGGTGATACAGTCATCGTATTTATTATTTAATAAATACTGCGCACGGTGTTCACTAATTATTTAGAGGCTATTAGAGTCATAATTTCTCTACGGTGTCAAAACGATAATTGAAGTATAATTAGAGTAGAATATTATCGTATTTTTGGTTGGGCAATCAGGTGCCTACTGGTCCTCAAATCTCTAAGGGTACAGAGATGGGTAAAGAGCAGAAAATTAAATAGGAAATAAATACATACGTTTGTAACGATATTTGTGCGACTAAAACGAAGCATCAAACGAGGTTTCTGGAAGTTGCACAGAATACAGAAAAAGTAGTCTGACTAGTCTAGAGCAGGAATGTGAAATTTGTTTAGGGTTAACAGCTAGTGTGATGCCCTAGTCAATTGTGTAATGAACATGTGCACAATCAATATAATATATAATAAATAAAATTTTAAAAAGTTGCACTAATTCTAATTAGTCAAAATTAATCCTAATTTACTGAAATTTGGTCGAGGGAGTTTACAATCTACCCTCCTTAGAATATTTCGTCCTCGAAATAAAAACAACCATATAATGAGAATGAAAAAGGACATATGATGATTAAGAAAGATTGAATTTGAAATATTGGACATACCCTGGTTTGGAAATAGGTGGGGATAACGCTGACGAATATCCTCTTCTCGTTCCCAGGTGGATTCACCTGGTGCATGATGTCTCCATGCAACACGAACGAGAGGAATAGTCTGGCCTCGCAACACTTTCTCGCTACGGTCCAGAATCTCTACAGGCTCCTCCTGATAAGATAAGCTTGGCCCGATGGTGATCTCTGAGTAGTCTAACACATGACTCGGGTCTGGAATGTACCTCCTCAGCTGAGATACGTGGAAGACGTCATGTACTCCCTCCAAAGTCTGAGGTAGAGCTAGTCTGTAAGCAACTTCTCCGACGCGATCTAGCACATCGAAGGGTCCAATGTACCTTGGACTTAGCTTCCCTCTTCCTCCAAATCTGATAGTTCCTCTAGTAGGTGAGATCTTTAAGAACACATGCTCCCCTACTTGGAACTCTAGAGGTCGGCGATGAATGTTGGCCCAGTGCTTCTGCCTGTCTTGTGCAGCTCGTAGGTGTCCCTGGATCTTCTTTACTTTCTCCACCGTACGAATAATCAGCTCTGGTCCCAAGATCTGTCTCTCGCCAACATCGCTCCAGCATACTGGGGAACGACATTTCCTTCCATATAAAGCTTCAAAGGGAGCCATTTGAATGCTCGCTTGATAGCTGTTGTTGTAGGAAAATTCCACCAGGTGTAGATGATCTTCCCATGATCCGCTGAAATCAAGCATGCAGGCTCTCAGCATATCTTCAAGTGTCTGGATGGTGCGTTCTGATTGGCCATCTGTTTGTGGGTGATACGAGGTGCTGAACTTGAGGCGGGTACCAAGACTTTCTTGCATACTTCGCCAAAAGTAAGATGTAAATCTCGTATCTCTGTCAGATACTATGCTGACTGGCACTCCATGCAGACGTACTATCTCCTTCATATACATGTCCGCCAAGACTTCTGTGGATTGCCCGACTCTAAAAGGTAGAAAATGAGCAGCCTTAGTGAGTCTGTCTACAATTACCCAGACAGCATTACGACCACTAGGACTTCTTGGGAAGCCCGTAACAAAGTCCATCGTAATGTGTTCCCATTTCCACTCGGGTATTGGGAGGGGTTGAAGTAGACCGGCAGATCTCTGATGCTCAGCCTTGACTTGCTGACACACCAGACATTTGGCCACAAAGCGTGCTATCTTCCGCTTCATTCCATGCCACCAGTAATATTGCCGCAGATCTCTGTACATCTTTGTGCCTCCTGGATGTATAGAGTATACTGAGCTATGAGCTTCTGACATCAGCTCGTTACGAAGTTCTCCATTTGGAACATAAAGACGATTTCCACATCTTAGAGTCCCATCTTCGTGTATGCGACAACCGGTCTGGAGTCCAGCTTCTGTTCTTTGTCGAAGCCTCTGAAATCTTGCATCTGCTGGTAGAGCAGCTTTGATTCTTTCCACCAAGGTTGATTGCAGCTGGTAGTTTGATAAGTGACCATCAATTCCTGGCACAATGATCTCTATTCCCAACTTTGCTAGATCTCTCAGCAGATCTGGTTGGGTGATCATAAAGAATGCCGAGGGTCTTCTGCTTAGAGCATCTGCCACCATATTAGCTTTCCCTGGATGGTACTGTAGATCAATTTCGAAATCCGCCATCACTTCGAGCCATCGTCTTTGTCTCAGATTTAGGTCCTTCTGGGTGTAGACGTACTTCAAACTTTTATGATCGGTGAATATCTCCACTCTTTCGCCATATAGATAGTGTCTCCATAGCTTCAGGGCGAAGATGACTGCGGCAAGCTCCAGATCGTGAGTGGGGTAATTCTTCTCATGAGTCCTCAACTGTCTTGAGGCATAAGCTACAACTTTCCCATGTTGCATTAAGACACAACCAAATCCTTTTCCGGATGCATCGCTATATATGACGAAACCTCCGGATCCAGATGGTATAGTCAAAATGGGAGCTGTAGTCAGACGCTTCTTCAAGTCATCAAAAGCTGTCTGGCAATCTTCAGTCCATATGAACTCCTGCTCCTTGCGAGTAAGACGGGTAATCGGCTCCGCGATTCTTGCAAAGTTTTCTACGAACCTCCGGTAATATCCGGCAAGTCCTAGAAAGCTTCTCACCTCTGAGACGTTGGTCGGGGTTGGCCACGTCTCAACAGATGAGATCTTTGCTGGGTCTACCGAGATGCCTTCTCCTGTGATAACGTGTCCAAGAAATGCGACACGGTCCAGGAAGAATTCACACTTGCTCATCTTAGCATAAAGGCTCTCCCGTCTCAGTGTCTCTAATACCAACCTTAAGTGCTCTTCATGCTCCTCGTGGCTTTTTGAATACACCAGAATGTCGTCGATGAAGACTACCACGAACTGGTCCAGATATTGGTGGAAGACTCGGTTCATCAGGTTCATGAATACAGCAGGTGCATTAGTCAATCCAAACGGCATCACCAGAAATTCGTAATGACCATAACGAGTTCTGAATGCTGTCTTTGGAATGTCTTCTCTTCGTACCTTGACTTGATGGTAGCCTGATCTCAAGTCTATCTTCGAGAATACTACGGCTCCTGTTAGTTGATCGAACAGGTCGTCAATTCTCGGCAAGGGGTACTTGTTTTTGATTGTCAGAGCGTTGAGGGCTCTGTAATCAATGCACATGCGATATGTTCCGTCCTTCTTTGGTACAAACAACACTGGTGCTCCCCAGGGTGATGCACTAGGACGAACAAATCCTTTGATCTGTAGTTCCTCCAGTTGAAGCTTCAGCTCGTCAAGCTCCTTCTTCACCAGTCGGTATACATTGGAGGATACTGGTGCAGCTCCGGGTATCAGCTCAATAATGAACTCCACTTCTCTGTCAGGCGGTAGGCCTGGCAATTCTTCTGGAAATACGTCCTCGAACTCTGCTACAATTGAGGGAAGTGCTGTCTCCATCGCCATGTAAGCTCTAGGAGTTTGGCCTACTCCTTGCTCGATGGTTCCACGGACATATTCGAACTCTGGGTGATCTGGGGGTCTAAAGATAACACTACCCTTTCGGCAGTCTAGGATAGCATTATTCTGGCTTAGCCAGTCCATGCCTAAGACAACATCGAAATTTGGCATTGGAAGTACCAAAAATCGCGCTCTTAGTCCTCTACTACAAACAACTACTGGGCAGGTTTTGATAATGTTGGTAACTGGAACAATACCTCCTCCAGTAAGTATTTTCCAACACTTGGGTAGCGGCGAAGTAGATAGTTTGTGCATGGCTACGAATCTACTGGATATGAAAGACAAAGTAGCCCCAGAATCGAATAATACAGTTGCAGGTAATGATGCAACTAAAATGGTACCTGTTATAGTTTCCCCTTCAGGTTCTTCTGCAACGGCAGCTAACGCAAAGGCTTGTCCCTGCCTTTGTCCTCCGACTTGTGGTCTGGCCTTGAACTGGGCCTCCTGAGTAGGCAAGGGTGCTCCTCGCTGATATCCTCCTGATGTGGAGGGAAGCATCTTCTGAGTTTGAGCTCCTGGCTTCTGCCCTTGCTGAGGTGCTGCATCTCTACGTTGTGGGCAGTCTTTGGCCATATGATTTCTAGCTCCACATAGCAGGCATAATCCCAGCTTCTTTCTACAGTCATTGGCAAAATGCCCCTTCTTGCCACAAAAGTGACAAATCGGGAGCTCCCTCTTCTGGTAAGGCCCCGTCGTCTGTTGCGTCTGATATTGGGGACGACGTATAGGTCCTCCTGCTCCGTGCTGATTCTTGGCCGGGAAGGTTGGATTTGAGCGTCTGGCTCCTCGGCCAATGGCTTCTTGCTCCCTGGCTTCAGTAAGAACCTCGTTGTAGGAGATTCTCGACTGCGTTGTTGTGTGCCTCTGAAGCTCTTGGTTAAGGCCATGGTGGAATCTTTTAGCCTTCTTCAGCTCGTTCGGGATCAGATCAGTACCGAAACGACTTAGTCTGCTAAACTCCGCGTCGTAGGCATCTACCGTCATGTTTCCTTGCTCCAGGTGCAGGAACTGGGAGTATAGGGCATTCTGGACTGTCTCTGGAAAGTACTTGGCGTTGAAATGCTCCAGGAATTGTTGCCAAGTTTGGTCTTTGCCGACGCTGCGCTCTATGGATTCCCACCAGTGATGGGCATTGCCAAGAAGTTGGCCCCTCACAGCGGTCATCCATAGGTCGGGAGTGAGTTGCGATCCTTCTAGCAGCATTTCGGTGTTGGAGATCCAATCGGAGATCTCTTCAGGAGTCTCGTTGCCTTTGAAATCCCTCGGGCTCATTTGACGGAAGCCTCGAACTGTGCCCGCTGGTAGGACAGGTACGGGTGTCGGAGTAGTAGTTCTCTCCAAAGCCGTCATCAACGTCTGTCGCAGAGCTTCAGTTTGCTGCCACTGAGACTGTCTCAGGGCCTCAGTTTGTTGCCACTGGTTCTGCAACATAGTCTGGAGAAACTGCAACATTTGAGTTTGACCCTCAAGTTGTGGCATCTGGATAGGCAGGGCTGGAGGTGGAGACAAAGGTGTCTCTGCATGTGGAGTTGGTGTCGTCTCCTGGCTAGAATTTTGGTGATTGGACGGAGTTCCTTGGGCACTTGGCGAAGGGTCTGTTGCTTGGTCAGCCCCATTATTCGCAAGTTTCCCGGGTATGTCCATATTTCTGAGGAAAATAGGATAATTAGAAAACACAAAGGAGATAATAAATGATATCAAGCATGATGCAATAATAAAGATTGTAAAGATGGTGTCAGTGTGGATGAGACCTAATATTTCTATCCTATTGCAGGCTTGCTGGGCATGTTATCATACCACTAGCAATAAAACTAGACCTGCATGGGCCACCACTAAAACCATGTCACGCCCCAGTCCCAAAATATCAGGAACTAGGCCACGTGTCACTGGCCAGCTGACACGTCACTAAGGGCTTAATCCACTTTGATGGACCCAAAGGGACGTGCTACGCTGTCCTAAATTACTACAAGTATAGAACAGGTAAAGCTATCTCATCCACAACAAAATGTCAGAAAACAAATGCTGAAATATATATATAACTGAGTCTGATACAGTACACAACTGGTGAGCTTACAAGCCTACTACAAAAACTGATAATAGCGCAGAAAAATCAGATAGACTAAGCAGTGTCTATCTGATCAAAACATCTCCATCTCCAGGTAGCAGCATCTAGGGTCAAGTCTACTCTGAGGGTGTCTCCTCGAGCTCCTCCTCAGTAGCACATCTGGCCTCCTGATCAGGCCCGTACACTGTGGGGTAGAAAGCCTCATCTAGATCTGGCAAGGAACCAGGTCCTCAGTGGGACGTAACAAGATACAGAAAAATGACATGCCATGTAATGTAAAAATACTGAATAAAGAAATAAAATAAATACAGGGTACTAACCATACTAAGTGAAATGCAAGTAAAGATCCAGTAGTACGCATGGGAATGTGTGGCTAGACATACGCTGACGTAATTCACCAATCGTGGCGACTGGCTAATATAGGTGTCGTATGCCCCCGACTCAGGGAACTCTGCAATCGACCATCATTGGTACGAAGGTATAAAACATTATTGGAGGGGGTGTCCCATACGTCAACTAGTTATCTTTCCCATCCCCATGAATCTAAATGTCAAATCGTACATTTCCTAAGTTATTCTAATCCGTGATGCGGGTCACACGTACTGGTAGCTAACCAAATACGCAGCTCACATCCATATATGTAAATGCAACCATGTTGCGTGTTTCCGTGATAGGGTTTAGGAGAATATATTAGGATATTCTCTCAGCTGTTGGTGAGTCTGTAATATCATGTCAACATAACAGTTGACTGTACCCAAGGCAGTCTCAGGTGGTCATGGTATATGAATTTCAGAAGCAAGAAGCATATAACAATATTTGAGAATTTAAACATTTAACTTGGCAAGGTATACTTGCCTACTCCCTGATAGTGTTGAAACCCTGATTTTACAGTCAGTTGTGAAGGTGCTGGTGACAGGGGGTCACTAGCTGTGCTGAAGTTGGCTTCTGTTAAAACAGATAGGTTTCGTGAATATCGTAGTTTGTAATATAAAGCATATATAGTATAGATATAGTATGTATATATATAGATATAATATATATATCAGTATGTATATAATATATAAAGAATAGTAAAGAAATGCAGGTATTAGTGGCAGGGTATATCCACTGCTGTTTATACAATATATTATAATATAATATTATCAGGGTTTATCCTCTGATATAAATAATATAGGTAAATTGAAAGAACATGACAGAATTTAAATACATATATAAATAATATTTATCAGGGTCTATATATGACCACTGGATAAATATACAATAATTATAAATATGTATATATAATTAAGCTGTAATATCCAGCATATTATATAATATTATAATAAATTGAAATGACATTGCGATAATTGAAATAATATATATAACTATAAGCTGTATTATCCAGCTGGTATAAATATATATATATATATAGATAATATATATCTATAGATATTTATATATAGTATAATTAGATAATATATATATATATAGATATATATATATATAATAGGTGCAGGAAAATTAAAATGCAGGAAAGAAAAATAAAGAAAATGCAAGTATATATAAATATATGTATACACATATATTTATATAATTTAAAAACAGAAAATTACATATATTAATAATTATATAACATATATAAATATGTTATATATATTATAGTATACATATAAATATATATAAATACATATAATATATATATACTATAGATATATATATATACAATATTACATAATATAATATGGTAGATATACATATATACATATACATATATATGTAAAATATATATATAGATATATATATAATATATATATACAGTATAATATACTGTAAATAGTATAATACATACATATTATACATATAAATACATAGTAATATACATATATATATACATATATATATATACATATACATATATATATATGCATGTATTATAGATTATATACGTATTTTTAAATAGTATAGTATATTTATACCTTACAGGTGGCAAGGGGGGTCCCACGCGGTGCTGCCGGCGGGAGGACGGCGGCGGAGCTGGCCGGAGGCGGCCGGAGGAGCAGCAGCAGTGGCAGTGTACACTGGCAGCAGCAGCAGCAGTTGCAGTCTTGCGGGGGCTGCCGGCGGCGGAGGAGCTGACGTGGTGGCCGGGCAGGGTGAGGGAAAGGTGGAGGGAGGAGTGGCGGTCAGTTTGGTGGTGGTGGCGGAGGTCCACGACGGTGGTGGTGGCGGCTAGGGGCGGCCGGAGTTGGAGAGGGTAGTTCGGGTTGGGGTGGTCGACGGCGCTGCGGGGGCTAGGGCGGCCGGAGCAGGCGTCGTGGGGAGGTGAGGGGGTGGTAGTCGGAGAGAGGAGGTCGGGGCGAAGCGGTGGGGTAGGGTGGCGGTGGTCGGCGACGGCCGGAGGCGGCGGGGAAGGTGGTTCGGGTGGAGGTGTTGCTGGGGACAGTGGGGAGAGGAGGAGGGTGCGGGGGCTGTAGCAGCCGGAGCAGGGCGGCGCCGGCGGTGGTGCTTGGCCGGAGGGAAGAGGGGAGGGTGGCGAAGGGCTGGCCGGAGTTGGGTGGCCGGCGGTGGTCGGAGATGGCCGGGGGGAAGGGTTGTAGGTTTGAATGAAGAAAACCTAGGGTTTATATAGGATTTTGCCTAATGGCATAGTTGTAAATATTTAGAAGTTCAGGGGTATTTTGGTATTTTGATATTTTTAGGATATTTTCCAGCAGAAATTTCTGGATGCTATGGTGGGTCCTACCCACCTATGGTCTAGCCAATAGGATTTGGCCACCTAGCATGCAATTTTGCATTTTAACCCCTAACTTTTCAAATATTGCATAATTGCATAAAAATTGTAATTTGCGTAATTTCGCAATTTACCTGATTTTAAATACTGATTTCCCGAAATTCTAAATTGTACAAAAATGAGGGAATTAGCTGGGGAAAAATGGTTTGGACAGTGTGGGGTGATTCTGGGCAGGTGCAGGGTCTAATATTGCAGGTGATACAGTCATCGTATTTATTATTTAATAAATACTGCGCACGGTGTTCACTAATTATTTAGAGGCTATTAGAGTCATAATTTCTCTACGGTGTCAAAACGATAATTGAAGTATAATTAGAGTAGAATATTATCGTATTTTTGGTTGGGCAATCAGGTGCCTACTGGTCCTCAAATCTCTAAGGGTACAGAGATGGGTAAAGAGCAGAAAATTAAATAGGAAATAAATACATACGTTTGTAACGATATTTGTGCGACTAAAACGAAGCATCAAACGAGGTTTCTGGAAGTTGCACAGAATACAGAAAAAGTAGTCTGACTAGTCTAGAGCAGGAATGTGAAATTTGTTTAGGGTTAACAGCTAGTGTGATGCCCTAGTCAATTGTGTAATGAACATGTGCACAATCAATATAATATATAATAAATAAAATTTTAAAAAGTTGCACTAATTCTAATTAGTCAAAATTAATCCTAATTTACTGAAATTTGGTCGAGGGAGTTTACAACATGGGATCACTTCTCCGGCTGTCTCCGTCTCCTGTATAGTCATTGCCTAGGCCTGACCATGTCTCGGTGCCTGTGCCCTCGGCTGGTACTGTCGAGCCTGCTGGAATTGATCTGCCTGTGGGGCCAAGGGTGGCCTCCTCTGATTTCCCCTAGGTGCTGGTGGTAGCAGTGCTCTAGCTCCTGCGTAAGGCAGCCTCGGTGCTGGCAGGGCTGGCCGGTGAACCATCTGTATTGGATCCCTCTGGTCGGGGCAATCTCGGATTGCATGCTGGCCCGATCCATATCTCAGACATACGCCCAGCTCCGTCGACATTCCCTTAATAAATGTCCCCTCTTGCCACAAAAATGGCATATTGGAATCACTGCTCCTTGCAGGGGTGCTGCTCTCTGCTGCTGTACTAGAGGATGCTTCGCAGGTCCTTCCTGCGGGGCTCGAACTGTTGATGATGACACCCAGAAGCGCTTCAGGCTGGCCTCCATCTTGTTGATGCGGTCCTGGTGTCGTGCTGCTAATAATACCTTGGAGTAGGAGGTGGGGGCTATGGACCCGATAAATCTCTGCGTCTCGAAACTCAGGCCTTCATAGAACTTCTCGGCCTTCGCCTCCTCGGTAGGGATCAGGTACGGTACAAATCTGCTCAGGTGGAGGAACTCAGCATTGTATTCCTCTATAGTCATACTGCCCTGCCTGAGGTTCTGAAATCTATCCCGAAGCTCTGCTCGGGCAGTGGAGGGTATGTACATCTTCTGGAATAGCCTAGAGAACTCTTCCCACGTGACCCGATCTGGTCCCAAATGCTGCTCCTCTGAGAGCCACTAGTGATGAGCGTTGCCAGTGAGCTGCATCCTGATGGCAGTCATTCATTGGTGCCGGGGGAGGTCGGTAGCCTCCAGCTGGTGCTGAATGCTGGTGAGCCATGCATGGACCTCCGTCGGCTCTCCTGTGCCAGCAAAAGGTTGTGGTATCATACGACGGAAGTCTATGCTAGACCCCATCTTCGACTGGTACGCTAGTGGTGATGCTTGCCCCAAGGCCGTCATGATACTCTCCCTCAAGGTCTCAGCCTGGCGCTGCTGGGCCTACTACTGAGCCTACTGCTGGACCTGCTGCTGCGCCTGCATCATCGCATATACCATCAAAAACATATGTGTCCCATCTATGGGTTGCCCTGCGGGGAATGGCATATAGAGCATCTGGGATGGTAATAGTGGAGGTGGGGGCAGCTGCTGCTCCTCCTATCTCGGGGTCCTCTGATCCTCAGGTCCTGCCTGACGCAGAATCTGGTGCCCGTCCGAAGGCACCTCTGGCTGCCCCGATGACTGTCCCAGGGGAGCTGGAGTCAACAGAAAAACATGCTCCAGGTTCGGTTCCCCGGATGATCCTGCGTCACGGGGAACATCGCCTGGATGCATAACGCGTCCGTTACGGAGATTCATAACTCTGAAAAGAAGTCATGACTACGATCAGCGTTGAGAAAATAAACAAGATGCAATTTGGTAAAAGAAATCGAGATAGGGGTATCATGTGAAGGTTTCAAACTTGTAGATGAGACTCTTAATATCTATTCCTAATTTGTAGGCTAGCTTGGCACAGTCAGGTGACAAAGACGATTTAAATCGGACCTGCATAGGCCACCACAAAAACCTTCTCACGCCCCTGTTCCAAAGATAAAAAACTGAGTCACGTGACAATGGCCAGCAGCACACTTCGACGGGCATCCCAATCTAATGGGCCCGTCGGAGTGCACCTAAGCTGTAAAGTACAATGAATAACTCAACACATAACACATAAATAGTGAATCTAAATCTCATCCACAGGCAACAGATATAAGAGCACTTTGAGGTAATCATAAACTACTAATATGCAGAAAGAAAATATCACGAGAAAATGTATCATAGTACAAATACTAGAGTAGTCACACGGGAACAAACCCGCTAGTACAAAATACTGGACTGAAAGTAAGCAATGAGATAACTTGGAATGGCATCAGATAGCTAGATAGTAATACCATCCCAGGGATAAAGTCACTATCAGTGATCAGGCAAAGTCCTCGGGGATGATCTCGTCCTCGGTAATGGCTCCTGCTGCTGGATACGTACCCGGACCGTACTTCTCTAGGTAATCCTCCTCGTCTAAACCTGGAAGGGAACCAGGTCCTTAGAGGGACGTAACAAGGTACAAAAATACAGCATGCCAAGTATAACAGAAAGTACAAGTGCAACGACGGGATAATCTAGCATAATCACCTAAGTGAGACACAGTTTGAAGACAATGTTCGACGCGTGGACTGTCCAAAATAAAACTGTAGCTCCGAACACAGAGACACACGGGGCATATCGTAGCTCCGAGTACAGAGTCACACGGGTGCTACTACTACTCTGGATACAGGAATACTACATCAATAGGACATACATATATAAAGCGCGTACAGAGGAGCCCAAACGTCTAGTAGCTGTCTTCCCCTTCCCAAGCGGTCAACGATTGTGCGCTAAACCTGAACCTCTATCTAGCAGTCTCTTCGCACAGAAGTATCTATCAACAAACGCGACCCTAAAGTCGTCCCAGTCTCCGGTCATGATGTCAGTATCAGGATACAAGAAATCTGGCACGATAACAGTGTATGAATGTGTCCTAGGGTTACGATATACACAGGTACGTACATCGAGGTATTACAAATATCTAGCATTCGTTATAAGATGTTACGACGAACGTCTGCACCCGGTTGTGATCCGGACCCGATGTAACGATCTTAATCAAATACGCGCATAATATATATAATAAAACAATAAATATCTGGTAACTGAAATACAGGGTAGCACGGTACACTTGTCTGGGTCCGACTACTGAAGATGGGGATCCGGTACAATATCCAAGTCCGCAGGTCCCATAGTACCTAGAGTTGAGATACAAGCTCAATCAATAAACTATCCCGAAGCTAAAATAAGATGTGACACATGTCTAATCATATGTTCAAACTCAGCTACAACTCACTTGGACACGAACCTAGAGGGTTGACCAAGGTTGACTCGGGGTATGTTACATCTAATCAAATTAATCATCTGTACAATATCATCAATCCAAACCTCAATCTTACTATATTTATTACGATATTCCCTCTGTTTCTTCTGGTCTTCATAGACATTATCATTACGTTCAATTTATAGTCCTTGACTAAATTAATAATTAATCATCAAACCCTCAAACATATACAATCTTTTCCATTTCTCAATAAAACTACTACGTAATTATGTTTATTATTTATATTCAATATTTTAATATCACCATCAATTTTACATATTAAGATATAATAAACCTTAAATTCATGCATCCCAAAATCCTAAAATCTCAATGTATAGCAAACCCTTAAATAAATCTATATCATTTACAACCATTCATGCATTTTATATCATGTAATAAACCCCAAGATCTCACATGGCATTTAAAACTCTAAACTCAATATATAGCACATTTCCAATTTCAACCATCATATGTATATATTCCACGTCCTTAATTAATTCATATTTAACCCATAATTATTCAACTTTGCATTTTACCCTTAATGCACATAATAACATGAACTAAACCCTAAAATCTCACATGCAATATACCACAAAAACATAAATACTAAACTAATTACACAAAATAATTTATACAAAATATAGAGAGGGGAAGTCCTCACCTCGGTGGCGCGTGGTGGTGGTGGAAGATGCTTAGCTGGCCGAGGGGATCGAAGTGGTCGCGGGCTCGTAGAGTGTTGGAAGAGTGGCCGGAGCAGGGAGCTTGGCCGGTCGTGGGGAAAAAGCTGGCCGGGGGGTAAAGCTCGGCTAAGGGTGGTGGTGGTGGTGCTGGTGATGTCGACCTGGGTTGAGGGGGTGTTGTGTGTTCTACATGGGCTTAATTAAAGGGGTATTGGAATTAAATTAGGATTAAAATAGGATTAGTCAAAGTTGGTATCCCCAATTTAATTAAAATAAAAATGTTAAGTGCTCTTAAATTAAATGGGGGCACATGGGGTCTCAATTGGGAGTGACACAAAGGTCATGAATGGTGTAGGCTTGGTGTCGGTCTAGGACCCTTTAATTGGTCTAACTCAACGGGTTGAGTTTGTGGCTCAAAATTGATGGCAACGACACAGGAGTGCGACACATGATTAAATAATAGATTTTGGATACGATAAGTTGTGCCATTAAATTAGAATACAAGGATTATGATTTTGAGTGACGGAAAAGTCCAGCGCCTAAATTGGCGTATCAAGTCAAGAGTGCAATAATCTGTTAGAATTTATGGGCTGATGTTGGGCTCCGAATATTGTAACAACGGTAGGGCGTGCCAAGGGTTTAATTAAAGAATCAGACTTCTGCATCCTCAATTCTAAACATTAAACATCTGTTGCTAAACCAAAATTTTCCAACCCATAACCAGACTACCTATAGAAATAAATGAGGGGGTTTACATCTTTGTAGATCCTTGGCCTCCTCCTTATAGATCCTTGCTTTTTTATAGATCCTTGTTGTAGTAGCCTCAATTGAGAAATAGAGAAAAAATTTGTAAAGAAATTGGTGGAGGAATGATGAGGGAATGAAGAAAATTTGGAAAAGGAAAAATCTAGATCTAATTGCAATAAAAAATGAAATGAGAGACACACTCTCTCCTCCCTCGAATGGCTGGCCAAATACCCCTCTCTCAAGCTGTGTGAAATGTCCAAAACACCCCTTGGGGCCTCTCATAAAGAAATTAATTAAGGGAGAAGGTTCTAGTCTAATTGTTTCACTAATTAGTCTATCCTCCTAATACATGGGTCTAATTCTTTGGCTCAATCTAAATTAACTAAAATATTGGGTTCATGCATATAATTAAATTAGTTAGGTCCACTACACAAGTCCAAAATAATCTAGCATCTAACAATAAATAATAAATAATAAAAATAATTAATCACACATGCACAATATTTAAATACAATAATGTCACGACCCGCACCCGGTTTAGGGGCACGAATGCGTGGGTACGTCCAGCCTACGCCGCAGCATCGGCGGTAGAACGCTGTCTAGGTATTGATACTATCTAACTAATGTCACGCAATTATCCAATCTCCATTAGGAGGCACGGATGACACAAATAGATGAACATATACTCAATCACAGGATTACAGCACGATAAGATTTCGAAACAGAAATTAAAATTAAACACAACACAGGTCCACAAGAAATAACTTAACTTAACAATATCCAAGAATCATCAAAATGCCGGAGACAAATCCGGTACCAAATAGTCTACTAAAAGAACTAACAAGAAATAATAATTCCGTCTAGACCTTCCAGAATCACAGCTAACTACCAAGTCTGCAGCTACTCACCATAGTCCATAAAGTGTCGGACAGCGATCCTCTAAGGCATAGTCTGGAAAAATATTTCCAGTCAGGAAGGAGCAAAGTAACACTCTCAAATAACAGTTCCATTAATTGATAATGTCTATAATACAATAAAACATGTCATGCTAGCTACTGAGAAGACAGTGAAATAAATGCAATGGTAATTTAAGAGAGACAGGCAAGTGTAAAGAGACAGGCAATAGGCAATATGGTACAGTCAGTGCATGTATAAAAATGGAAGAACAAGGTACAGTATCATATACGGGTGATGTAGTATATGATTAAAAATAGAGAACTGTAATCTATTCTAGGTGTTTGAAATAGTAGTTTCGAAATGTGATCGGCTTGGGAACATGTACAGTAGCTACAGGGCCTGGCTAATCATGGGTGAAGAGCATGATTAACACTTACAATTTTATATACTACAATAAGAGGTTATGATCACATTTCTTACTAACTACTTCCCCGCCCCCAACTAGTACTGTGGATCCAACCATGACACATCACGATACACGAGCAAGTCAAGTCTATCATGTACGATGTCTAAATATACATGTCGTGTACAATGTTAATACGATAATCAAGGTAACATCTCATGACTGCAGATCCAAGCTATACTAGTCCGTGTAACACAGTGTCAAAGATTCAGTTGCAACATTTCAAGATCATTGAACTTATAGCAATTATCAAGAATTGGAAATTATCAGAGAATGTACTTGCCTCGGGTCCTTAGCTGGTATTTATGGATGTCCTGTTCCAGAGTATCCCCTGGTAAACCCACAGTCCTATAAACACATCACAATATGACATTTGTATCAGAAGCTACGCTAACACACAGTCTATAAACACTGGCCTCAGGGCCATGCCAGACAGGGCACTTAGTCAACTAGGGTCATCTAGCTGGACTACCTATTTAAATAATCATCTTATTAATTAATTACATATAATCTCCATCAATATCAATAATAGATATATGCATAACTATATACTTTAAAAATAAATAATACTTGCATATAAACATAATAAAATAATACTTGTATGTATATATATATATATACATAATTCATACTTACAATATTTTATACATGCACCAATTTTAAATACATTTACAATATATATATATTTATATATACCTTTTAAAATTACATATTTAATTTATACTAGTGTATACTCATATATATGCCAAAAATACATTAATTAAATATAAATACTTTACATTTTATATACAAATTAAATGAAATACATATACTAATTATTTATACAATTTAATAAAATAATTACTATACATATTTATATTTTAAATACATACATTATATATACTATACATATACAATTTAATATATACTTATACATATATATACACTAATTATTATATATACAATTTAAATATATACTTATACAAAATATATATACAATTTAAATTAAATACATATACTAATTTATCAAACTAATTTATACTAGCGTATACCTTTTTATTAAATAGATATTATATAAAAATAACCAGTATATATATATAAAATATATACATATATATTAATACCTACATACATATTTATATACAATGCATTCACATTAATTTAATATACTGTTTATATACATATTCGTATATAAGTATGTATATAAGTATATATACATACATACATATATATATATATATATATATATATATATATATATATATATATATATAAAGCAGGGAAAGAAGAGGGAGAGAGGGAGGATTACTGTGAGGGGGTGGTCGCTCGCTGGCCGGAGACGCAGAGGGCCGTCGGAGTTCTGAGGAGCAGCGGGGTCGGGGTGCTCGCCGGCCGGAGATGCGAGGGGGATCCGCCGGGCTGCACAGTGGCTCGGGCCGGAGCACACAGGGGCAGCCGCCGGGGTTCTGAGGAGCAGCGGCCGCCGGGTTCGGAGGGATGGATGGAACAGCCGCCTGCCGAGGTCGGGGAGGATGTCAGC
Organism: Iris macrosiphon; assembly: GCA_036927795.1. NCBI lineage: Eukaryota > Viridiplantae > Streptophyta > Magnoliopsida > Asparagales > Iridaceae > Iris > Iris macrosiphon. Next base: position 54,497,760 of record JAYESA010000006.1, read on the forward strand.
GGGTTGATCCGAGGAGAGGTGGTGGATGGTGATTAGTTGAAGGAGGAGAGGAAGCAGTGGGGGTCGCCGGACTTCAGTACAGCGCCGGAGGGAGGAGCAGCCAGGGTTCAGCAGCGGGCGGAGGACAGCCGGGCCGGAGGGAATACACGGGGAGGAGCCGCCGGGATCGCACAGGGAAGCAGGCCGCCGGACGCGTGGGCAGCCGCTGGACGCACGCCGGAGACAGCAGCCGATGGTCGGCCGGTTGCACAGTGTTTTGGGGGGATGAACAGTGTCCCCCCCTTAAGGATTTGAAAGTTAAAATCAAATTTCAAAAGTAAGGAAGGAGAAGAAAGAAAGAAGAAGAGAAGAAAAGAGAAGAAGAAGAAGGAAAAAGGAGGAGAAAATTACCTACGTATGAGAGGGGGCTTGAGGAATTTTTTGGAGGCTTGTGAAGTGGGAGAAAACCTAGGTTTCTAGGGATTAGGGTTGAGGTAGACATGTCATTAAATAGGATGAGAGAGGGTGTGATGGAGGGTTGTGATGGGTCAATTTCTAATGAATGGCTAGGATTGAACATGAGGAATTTCATGGAGGATGAGGGTTCTTAATTAAAATTAATAGGCTCCCTCATTGATTAAAATAATTAGGTGTTGGCACCTACAATTGAATAATTGCAACTTAGCCCCTTAAATTCGGGAAATTGCACAAACACATGAAATGACGAAAATTGGGCGGGCGATTCGGGGTCCGATGTTTTGTTGGGTCAGGGGGCACTGTAAGATGGGTATGGGCTGAATTTGCAGGGCACTGGAATTAAATTGGGATTTTAAAATCAGATAAAATGGTATCCTCAATTTAAATAGAAATAAATGTAAGTTGTGTTCAACAATTAATTAGGAGTACTTGGGGTCAAAATCAGGTCAAGTCATCAATACCAATATTGAAGAAGACTCAGAACAGAATATTACCCTAATTTGGGCCGCACGAAAAATAGGTCAAGATGGCCTCCAATTTTCGATTGGAACGCACAACGATACAAAAATAGGAAATTAAAATAAACGTCCGCGACGATTTTTGTGCGGCTAGAAACAATGCACAAGGAGCAAAATTATGAGTTGCAAAAATAGCAGAATTGAAGGCGGACATGTCTAGGGCAAGATTGTGAAATTTGTTGGAAGACAAAAGTCTGGATAGTGCTCCAAATATCGAAGCAAAGGCAATGCGCAAAATATTAAATAAAATACAGTAATTAATTACACCTCCAATAAATTAATTCTAAAATAAAATAATTAACCTCAAAATTCCATAAATTCCGACAGGTGCTCATCTACTGGCTACTAGGTCTAGTCTGCTGGCTAAAATAAAATAATAAACACTGCATATAATTATATATTTAATTACACATCACACATAATAATTATTTAAATTAAATACTATCAGGCAATTAATTAATTATAAATACCATAATATTAAATATTGTAAAAATTCGAAAATACTCCTGTTTTCAGAATGTGGTAGTGACAAGTCTACCCACCTTAAAAGAATTTTGTCCTCAAAATTTAAAATCCTCATACTAGTGTTTAAATCATACACACTATTATTCCCTCAATTAAATTCATCAACCACGAATAATCCACAAGGTCTTTTCACAATAAAAAAATCTGAAATTATTTGTATTCCTGTAAAAATCCTCGACATAGAATCAAAGTCCCTTTTTATTAAAAATTTCCTGAAAGTTTTTGAGTTAATAATCCAATGCCCGGAATTTAATATCCACTCCTCAAAGTACTCAACAATATGATATTTAAGGATTCTTCAAATGTCACATTCGAATATGAAGTTCTAAAATTCATAACTTGCGATTAAATAAATACATTGATAAATCTCCCAAAATTTCTAAATTAATAACCAACTTAAACATGTCAAAATCTTTCCTGGAATTAATAAACCACCAATTATGCCATGTTAATTTCTTAACCATTTATTTAAATCAATAATTATCCTCAAATTTTAATCATCTTGTTCCTCTTGTCAAGTCTTAACTCCTTCATGAATCTTCACTACAGTCAACACCAATAATCATGGTCTAAGAAAATTCTACCTATAGTCATACCACATACAATCTAGGGGGAACATACATGGTTATGGTCTCATTTGTTACGGTATTGCAGTCCATGTATCAGGGGTACTACTAACTACATTATAACAAGAATCATGCATACAAGCTACGGTACTAAGCAATCAATCAATCAAACAGATAGGAACAGAAGGAAGGAAAGAACAGAAATTGCTAACACATTACCTGCAGTATCGGTCTCCTCGACCGTCATCGCAAATGCCCGCCCTGCTGGGGTGGTTCCCTTTGCAGGTACTGAGCAATGTACGGTTCCACAGGTAGCCTAACTGGATCTCTATAGTCTGAAGCTGCGTGTTGGCTGAGAAGATGAGGGACTCGAAGACAATCCCTTACTCGATGTCCCGCAGCGCCACAGTGCAAACAAAGTCCTAGCCTTGTTCTACAGCTCTCCCAAAGGTGACCTGGCTTCTTACAGAAGTGACAAGTTCGTTGATCCTGCTGTACAGGAACTGGTGCCGGGTACTGCTGTTGATACTGAAATGCCCAGGGTTGTCGCTGGATAGGAACTGGTGCTAGGTACTGCGGTGGATGCTGAAATGTCCATGGTTGTTGCTGAACATGAAATGGTACTTGGTACTGTTGTTGATGCTGAATACGGGGATGCTTGGCTGGTCCTGTGCTATCATTCGTATCTCCAAAAGTATTGTGACTCCTCTTAGGTCTGAGGTCCAGATCCTCTTCTGCAATCTGAGCATCCATCAAGATAGCCTCAAAGGTAGCGGTACGACGACCAGAAGTGCGCGACTTAATCTCTCTTGTCAGTCCCTTTCTAAATTTCCGGGCTCGATCTCCAGGGTCTCGAATCATAGACGATGCAAAACGGCTCAATCTACAGAATTCTGCAGCGTACTCGTTGACCGACATGTTTCCTTGAACTAAGTCATGAAACTGACTTTCCAAGGTTCCCAATGCCATGTCGGGAAAGAACTTCTCCTTGAAGAGTTCCTTGAAGGTCTCCCAAGTAAGTCCTTGCGCAGTAATTCTCGGCTCCGTGCGATACCACGTGAGTGCGATATCGAACATCTGACTGCCAGCGGCTTCTACCTGCAAGTTCTCCAGAATCTGGGTCAATCGCAGGCTTCTCTCTATATCTTCTAGCCAGTCGTCAGCGTAGAGTATTCCTTCGGTGCCTTTGAACTCTCGAGGCATCATCCTTTTGAAATCCACTATAGTGCCTGATCTCTGCTGCTGGCCAGGAAACTGCTGGTACTGTGCAACTTTCTCCAAAGCTTGGAGGGTCACTTGATGAGCATTCTCCATGTTTTCTTTCATCAGCTCGGTTTGTGCCTGGTACGCTTCTGCTTGCACCTTCTGAGCCTCAGCTTGAACTCGCTGAGCGTCTGCCGTCACTCTCTGGGCATCTACCATGCCTTGGATCAAGGTAAACATCTGCGTTCCGTCAATGGGCAAACCTTCGGGAATCGGAGTCGGAGGAGGAGGAGGAAGGTTGTCCGTCACAGTTGCGGCAATTTTCTGAACAGGTGGAGGAGGAGGATCCCCGATAGGTGCAGACACACCTACGTGCATCGGAGATGTAGGAGGAACTACGGCTGTCTGTCCATCAGGTAGAGAGGTGGCAGACCCCTCTAAAGCTGATGTTCCCACTCTCATAGACCTTGTCTGCAGCGACATCCTGAAGACAGATCCCAAAGAATCAATTAAGGCAAAATGCGATATCATCAAGGAAGGATAGTATAATTCTAAAGAAGCAACATTTAAGATAGAGAGATTGGAAATAACCCTAGTTATGATTGCACAGGTCAAAGATGCACCCATAGTCTGGTACCTCTATCCCCTAGGGATCACAGTTCTATCACAAACACACTCACTGCTAGCTTCCTTACCTACTGCAATCGCTGATACTAGTTATCCTTATCACTCAAGTGCATAACAGTTGCAACACACCATACTAACTACTGCTCTCTCTAATACAAGCTTAGATGAACACCTAAGCTAGTTGGTAGTGAGATCTCAATTATGCTCAAACCAACAGATCCTTACACATGCATCTCATCTATTATATACTAATATATCTCTCTCACTATAAAATCTTATCCTTAAATAAAATTCCTCAAATAACTCCTCGAGTAAACTTTTAAAGTAAAATGTATACACTTTCCTCAAGATTAATTATCTAAATACTAAAATTAAAACTTAATCACCTTAAAGATCCTTACAGACTTGTCTAGGTTTATTGAATCAAATCGGAATCCTCAAAAATAAAATTTTAATAACAATATTTCAACTCCTCAATTTCAAAATTTTGCAATTCATTGAAATCTTCCAAATAAATTTTGATAACAATCTCAATCTTCTTAGAATCCTAAAATTTGAAATTCATTTTTCAGTCTTCCATTAAAATTAAATTCACCTTCTGTAGTCCACTAGCTTAATGTTTAATCATTTTCACTGTCCTCATTGAGGGCATCATCAAATAGTACTATAAATCAGTCTATAACTTCCTCTTAATATGAAATCAACCCTATAATGAAGCAAAAATCCTAATTTAAATACCTAATCAACAATAATCAAATCAATATCAACAAGTGAGAATGGACAGAACAAGGGAATGAATTTAAATTAGAAGTTTTAACAAGATTCTCAGGGGTCATCCCAGGAATCTCTCAAGGAATTGTGATTGAGTATTTGCTCTCGTCCTAGTATCCTATGTCCTAGATTCTATCGCAGGCACGCAGTAGTATAACAAGGATGTCACACTACTACGACATCGCACAACTCGCGAAGTCTGACCTGCGTGGGCCACCACTAAAACGTGTCACGACCCGCACCCGGTTTAGGGGCACGAATGCGAGGGTACGTCCAGCCTACGCCGCAGCATCGACGGTAGAACGCTGTCTAGGTATTGATACTATCTAACTAATGTCACGCAATTATCCAATCTCCATTAGGAGGCACGGATGACACAAATAGATGAACATATACTCAATCACAGGATTACAGCACGATAAGATTTCGAAATAGAAATTAAAATTAAACACAACACAGGTCCACAAGAAATAACTTAACTTAACAATATCCAAGAATCATCAAAATGCCGGAGACAAATCCGGTACCAAATAGTCTACTAAAAGAACTAACAAGAAATAATAATTCCGTCTAGACCTTCCAGAATCACAGCTAACTACCAAGTCTGCAGCTACTCACCATAGTCCATAAAGTGTCGGACAGCGGTCCTCTAAGGCATAGTCTGGAAAAATATTTCCAGTCAGGAAGGAGCAAAGTAACACTCTCAAATAACAGTTCCATTAATTGATAATGTCTATAATACAATAAAACATGTCATGCTAGCTACTGAGAAGACAGTGAAATAAATGCAATGGTAATTTAAGAGAGACAGGCAAGTGTAAAGAGACAGGCAATAGGCAATATGGTACAGTCAGTGCATGTATAAAAATGGAAGAACAAGGTACAGTATCATATACGGGTGATGTAGTATATGATTAAAAATAGAGAACTGTAATCTATTCTAGGTGTTTGAAATAGTAGTTTCGAAATGTGATCGGCTTGGGAACATGTACAGTAGCTACAGGGCCTGGCTAATCATGGGTGAAGAGCATGATTAACACTTACAATTTTATATACTACAATAAGAGGTTATGATCACATTTCTTACTAACTACTTCCCCGCCCCCAACTAGTACTGTGGATCCAACCATGACACATCACGATACACGAGCAAGTCAAATCTATCATGTACGATGTCTAAATATACATGTCGTGTACAATGTCAATACGATAATCAAGGTAACATCTCATGACTGCAGATCCAAGCTATACTAGTCCGTGTAACACAGTGTCAAAGATTCAGTTGCAACATTTCAAGATCATTGAACTTATAGCAATTATCAAGAATTGGAAATTATCAGAGAATGTACTTGCCTCGGGTCCTTAGCTGGTATTTATGGATGTCCTGTTCCAGAGTATCCCCTGGTAAACCCACAGTCCTATAAACACATCACAATATGACATTTGTATCAGAAGCTACGCTAACACACAGTCTATAAACACTGGCCTCAGGGCCATGCCAGACAGGGCACTTAGTCAACTAGGGTCATCTAGCTGGACTACCTATTTAAATAATCATCTTATTAATTAATTACATATAATCTCCATCAATATCAATAATAGATATATGCATAACTATATACTTTAAAAATAAATAATACTTGCATATAAACATAATAAAATAATACTTGTATGTATATATATATATATATATACATAATTCATACTTACAATATTTTATACATGCACCAATTTTAAATACATTTACAATATATATATATTTATATATACCTTTTAAAATTACATATTTAATTTATACTAGTGTATACTCATATATATGCCAAAAATACATTAATTAAATATAAATACTTTACATTTTATATACAAATTAAATGAAATACATATACTAATTATTTATACAATTTAATAAAATAATTACTATACATATTTATATTTTAAATACATACATTATATATACTATACATATACAATTTAATATATACTTATACATATATATACACTAATTATTATATATACAATTTAAATATATACTTATACAAAATATATATACAATTTAAATTAAATACATATACTAATTTATCAAACTAATTTATACTAGCGTATACCTTTTTATTAAATGGATATTATATAAAAATAACCAGTATATATATATAAAATATATACATATATATTAATACCTACATACATATTTATATACAATGCATTCACATTAATTTAATATACTGTTTATATACATATTCGTATATAAGTATGTATATAAGTATATATACATACATATATATATATATATATATATATATATATATATATATATATATATATATATATATATATATATATATATATATATATATATATATATATAAAGCAGGGAAAGAAGAGGGAGAGAGGGAGGATTACTGTGAGGGGGTGGTCGCTCGCTGGCCGGAGACGCAGAGGGCCGTCGGAGTTCTGAGGAGCAGCGGGGTCGGGGTGCTCGCCGGCCGGAGATGCGAGGGGGATCCGCCGGGCTGCACAGTGGCTCGGGCCGGAGCACACAGGGGCAGCCGCCGGGGTTCTGAGGAGCAGCGGCCGCCGGGTTCGGAGGGATGGATGGAACAGCCGCCTGCCGAGGTCGGGGAGGATGTCAGCGGGTTGATCCGAGGAGAGGTGGTGGATGGTGATTAGTTGAAGGAGGAGAGGAAGCAGTGGGGGTCGCCGGACTTCAGTACAGCGCCGGAGGGAGGAGCAGCCAGGGTTCAGCAGCGGGCGGAGGACAGCCGGGCCGGAGGGAATACACGGGGAGGAGCCGCCGGGATCGCACAGGGAAGCAGGCCGCCGGACGCGCGGGCAGCCGCTGGACGCACGCCGGAGACAGCAGCCGATGGTCGGCCGGTTGCACAGTATTTTGGGGGGATGAACAGTGTCCCCCCCCCCTTAAGGATTTGAAAGTTAAAATCAAATTTCAAAAGTAAGGAAGGAGAAGAAAGAAAGAAGAAGAGAAGAAAAGAGAAGAAGAAGAAGGAAAAAGGAGGAGAAAATTACCTACGTATGAGAGGGGGCTTGAGGAATTTTTTGGAGGCTTGTGAAGTGGGAGAAAACCTAGGTTTCTAGGGATTAGGGTTGAGGTAGACATGTCATTAAATAGGATGAGAGAGGGTGTGATGGAGGGTTGTGATGGGTCAATTTCTAATGAATGGCTAGGATTGAACATGAGGAATTTCATGGAGGATGAGGGTTCTTAATTAAAATTAATAGGCTCCCTCATTGATTAAAATAATTAGGTGTTGGCACCTACAATTGAATAATTGCAACTTAGCCCCTTAAATTCGGGAAATTGCACAAACACATGAAATGACGAAAATTGGGCGGGCGATTCGGGGTCCGATGTTTTGTAGGGTCAGGGGGCACTGTAAGATGGGTATGGGCTGAATTTGCAGGGCACTGGAATTAAATTGGGATTTTAAAATCAGATAAAATGGTATCCTCAATTTAAATAGAAATAAATGCAAGTTGTGTTCAACAATTAATTAGGAGTACTTGGGGTCAAAATCAGGTCAAGTCATCAATACCAATATTGAAGAAGACTCAGAACAGAATATTACCCTAATTTGGGCCGCACGAAAAATAGGTCAAGATGGCCTCCAATTTTCTATTGGAACGCACAACGATACAAAAATAGGAAATTAAAATAAACGTCCGCGACGATTTTTTTGCGGCTAGAAACAATGCACAAGGAGCAAAATTATGAGTTGCAAAAATAGCAGAATTGAAGGCGGACATGTCTAGGGCAAGATTGTGAAATTTGTTGGAAGACAAAAGTCTGGATAGTGCTCCAAATATCGAAGCAAAGGCAATACGCAAAATATTAAATAAAATACAGTAATTAATTACACCTCCAATAAATTAATTCTAAAATAAAACAATTAACCTCAAAATTCCATAAATTCCGACAGGTGCTCATCTACTGGCTACTAGGTCTAGTCTGCTGGCTAAAATAAAATAATAAACACTGCATATAATTATATATTTAATTACACATCACACATAATAATTATTTAAATTAAATACTATCAGGCAATTAATTAATTATAAATACCATAATATTAAATATTGTAAAAATTCGAAAATACTCCTGTTTTCAGAATGTGGTAGTGACAAATAAATCCTAAAATTAAAAATATTCGTGTCAATTACCAAACTACCCTTGATTGAAAATATGAGGGTGACAAACTTCCCACCTTAGAAAAATTTTGTCCTCGAAATTAAGGAAGAAACTAACTACCAAAAGCAAACAATACAATGCAAAAAAAAATTATACCTCACGGCGCCAACATATATGTATATCGCTCGTGTATCTCGGCCTCTCGCTCCCAAATATTGTCTCCTAGCGAGTGATGCCTCCACGGGACGCATACCAAAGGAATCGTCTGGTTCCTTAGCACCTTCTTCCTCCGATCTAGAATCTCAGCTGGCTGCTCTGGATAGCTAAGAGTAGGGCCCACCTCTATCTTCGAGTGATCCAACACATGACTGGGATTTTCCATAATTGCTTGAAAGCATAGGCAATCACCTTTTCGTTCTGCTGCAGCACACAACCCAAACTCTTACCTGATGCATCACTGTAAATAGAAATTCCTCCTGCTCCTGATGGCAATATCAAGATTGGAGCTATAGTCAACCTCTTCTTCAGCTCCTCAAATGCTAACTGACAATCCTCAGTCCAGACAAACACTATGTCCTTCCTGGTTAGTCTAATCATCGACTCTGCAAGTCTGGAAAAGTCCTGAACAAACCTCCGATAGTAGCCTGCCAAACAAGGATACTCCTGATCTCTGCTACTGAACTTGGGGTAGACCATGATTCAACTGCTAAAATATTCTCCGGGTCTACTAAGATTCCATCTCCTGTAATAACATGCCCGAGGAATTCAACCTTATCAAGGAAGAACTCACACTTTAATAGCTTGACATATAGGTTCTCCTTCCTGAGGGTCCCCAAAACTATCCTCAAGTGCTGCTCATGCTCCTCTGGGGTCTTCAAATATAACAGAATATTATTAATGAAGACTACAACAAACTGATCCAGGTACTGATGAAACACCTTGTTCATCAGGTTCATGAATACTGTTAGGGCATTGGTCAACCCAAACGGCATTACCAAGAACTTGAACTGCCTATACCGAGTCCTGAAAGCTGTCTTTGGGATATCTTCCTTCTTTATTTTCACCTGGTGGTACCCTGACCTCAAGTCTATCTTTGAGAATACCTTCGCTCCGCTCAACTGGTCAAACAAGTCATTAATCCGCTATAACGGGTATTTGTTCTTAATAGTGAGGTTTTTGAGTGCCCTGTAGTCGATACACATACATATCCACCCATCCTTCTTTGGTACAAAAAGTATCGGAGTACCCTATGGTGATGAACTAGAATGGATAAAGCCCTTGTCTTGTAACTCATCCACCTGCTTCTTCAACTCCGTTAGTTCGCTGTTGTTCACTCTATAAATGTGTTGAGATATTGGCTCTACACCTGACATCAAATCTATAGAGAATTCCACATCTTTATCTGGTGGCAACCCCGACAACTCCTCTGGAGAAACATCCATAAACTCTGTAATCAACGGATGTGGCAGCTCTTGCTCCTCTACCAAAGCTCTACAGAAATTGCCTTCACTTTGCCCTGCTGATCCTCGGACGAACTTGAACTCCGGCTCTCCTGGCTTCTAAAATAAAACTCTGCCTCCACGATAATCGATACTAGCATGATGCCTACTCAACCAATCCATCTCGAGTACTATATCGTAACTCAGAAGTGGCATTACGAGTAAACATATACTTAACTTTTGGCCTTCCAAATAAACTCTCTGGTTCTTGCAAACATCACTGACCAGGATAATGCCACCTAAGTCCTCGCCAACGGTTCAGACTCAAGACGGTGTCTCAGAGCAAAATATACAGATACAAAACTATGAGAAGCACCAGAATCAAATAAAGTAAAAGTTGGAAAGGAATCAAGATAAACTGAACCTAAGATGACATCACCAACTGGCTTCTCATCCTCGACAGTCAAGACAAAAGCTTACCCTAGTCGCTGAGCACCTCTCTGCTGCTGATGCTGAGCAAACTGTTGCTGCTGCGGTGGTAGAGGTCATATATGTTATCCCACTGGTGGTCTAGCGGGTGCTTTCTGTGCCTGACCTCCGCCCTGAACTGGACGAGTTGGGACTTTAGGACAAGTCCTCAACTGATGATCTCCCAATTCGCAGAATAAGCATTGGCCTAGTCTCATCCTGCATGCATCCCATCCGTGTCCTTGCTTCTTAAAAAAAGTGCAAGAAACAGCTGCTCTCTGGATCTGGTACATCTGTTGTGCCAGCGCTCTAGCTGACCCGTGATACTGCTGCCTCGGATGTTGATAGTGCCTCTGGTGTAGATGCTGGAAATGAGGCATCTTTGCTAGACTCGTATTGGTACTGGATCCTCCTGTGTCCCTCAGCCTCTTAGAGCCAAGCTCTAAGTCATCCTCTGTCCGCTGCGCCTATCTGAGAATATCCTCGAAGGTGGCGGTAGGATCTCTGTTCGTGTGGGATTTGACCTCCCGGTTTAGGCCCTTCTGGAACTTTCTGACTCTATCTTTAGGGTTCTGCCCCTCCACGAAGTGACCTAGTCGGCAATACTCTGTAGCATACTCGTCTACCGACATACCTCCCTGGACGAGGTAATGGAATTAGCTCTCTAAATATGTCAGACCCACGTCTGGGAAGAACTTCTCCTTGAAAAGCTCTTTGAATACTTCCCAAGTGAGTCTTGGTACTGCGATCTTGGGGTCTATCTGGAACCATGTCAAAGCAATATCGAACATCATGCACGCCGTTGCCTCTATCTGTAAAATCTTTGGAATGTGTGCCAGCCACAGGTTTCGCTCGATGTCCTCGATCTAATTATCTGCATAAAGGATCTCCTCTATGCCTCTAAAGTCCTTCAGGCCCATACTCTTGAAGTCTATGATGGTCCCTGGCCTCGGCTGCTGAGGAATAAACTGAGGTGGTACCGTCTGTGGCTGGACTATGGAAGCTCTCTCAACTACTGCAAGCATGATCTGGTGAGCATTCTCCATGCTCTATCGCAGGACCTATGACTGACACTGCTGCACCTCCATAATCTGCTGAAAGAGCGTGAATATCTGCATCTGATCAACTGCAGGTGGTGGGGGTGGAAGATCTTCGGAAACTGACTATGCTGTCCTCGGTACTGGAGGTGGAGCACCTCGAAAGCTGTTGCTGATACGCCCACCTGGACTGGTGAAGCTGACCTCCTGAATGTAGGTGCTGGACCATCGTCTGAGGGTGCTGTCCTCAAGGGTGATGAAGTGGATGAGCGTGCTATCGCGATACCTGAGCGCTGGGAACGCATCTTCGGCGGCATCCTGAAGATAAATTGAAATAAGGAATCAATATTGAATATGATACGATATCATCAAAGAATGATAGAATTTTATTCAAAGTAAAGCAAATATTCAATAGATAAGGATTTCGAAACTGATATTGGAATATTTCCCAAGTGTGATTGTGTAACCTCTCAGCCTAAATCCTATTTCCTAAAGCAGGCACGTAGCAGTACTCTAGACTAGCACCACTACGATATCACTAGATTACGAATCTAGACCTGCATAAGCCACTACTAAAAATGTGTCACGACCCGCACCCGGATATTCGGGTACGAGTACGTAGTTACGTCCAGCCTAGGCCGCAGTATTGGCGGTAGAATGATGTCTGGATTATTTCTAACTATCTAATACCTCAACAATATAATATGGTACATATCAATCATCTCAACTCCAAACGGAGGAACAATATGGTATCTCAGAAGTATAACTAATCTCAATCACAAAACAAACTAAGGAAGATAAAGCACGAATGGAATAGCGAAGGAACAAAATCAAGATATAATTCATAATCTGAAATAATATACAAACTGTGAATCTCAACAAATATAGTTTATACAAGTCCAATACAAATATAACTAAACCTCCTCGGGCTCTACAACTAAGTCCTCCTGGTCTATAGGAGTATCCTCTATAGGTACACCATTCTGCGGCCCGTAGAATGTGGGACACTGCTCTATAAGCCAATCATCTGGAAAAATATATCCAGTCAGGATTGGAGCAAAGTACATACCTCTGAAAGTAGTTTCAATAACATAATCGAGCATATAAAATAGATAATAGAAATAAAATACAAGATCACTAAATATATGAATGAATAAAAAATAGGTATACAGGTAATATACGAGAATATAAAACAACAATATGAATATCTGTAATATGATAAAATAACTGCAATCTAAACTAATGTGCCTCCAATTACAAGTTCATTATGTGATCGATTTGGGTGAACATGATCAATAAGGTAAGACAATTATAAGTGTGGTATGTAATCAGAATGTACACGATAAACTATAGGGCTTTGATCACATAATCAAGTCCTACTCACCCATCCCCAACTAATACCAATAGATCCAATCATGACATGCTACGAACACGAATATGACCACTGAACACGAGCAGTGGGTGTACACGAATATAATTAAACTGAATACGAGAAGTGTGTGTACACGAATAAGCACACTGAATACGAGCAGTGTGTGAACACAAAATATAAATCAATACCCAATGTATACGATAAAATATATGCACATGAGTATCCGCTGAATACGGTAGGGGATAACATCTCCTGACGGGATCCATGTAGTACAACTCAGTGAAATCACTGTGTCAAAATTAAGTATACAATTCTAGAACATGCATACATACACTATTATGAATTAAAAACTATTAAAAAATGTACTCGCCTAAAGTCCTGAGCAAGGTGTGTCTCTCGATGCCCAAGCTGGTGTCATACAGACCTATATATGGTATGTTGCATCATTATAAGGTTCATGAATGAAAATAAGTTAAGTTGATACAATTCTAAGTCATATAGCCATTTCTAAGTCAAACCGGCTAATTCTAGGTTGTAAGAGCCAAACACTAGGATAATAGGTCGATACACTATGAAACTAAGCTATACTAGCTAATCTAAGATACTATGAAATACACCAAAATGCTTTATCCTAGGATACGTAAGTTTTAATATATAAAAATAGTAACCTTTATATATATACAAGTCAAACATATAGCAGTTTAACTAAACAATGAAATTAGGATACCTTGGCCTTGCACCAATGCATATCACACTACCTATCTTGACACCCAAACCCAATACCTTGGTATCAACCCCTTACCTTGACTTTACCTTGGTATCCCTGTAGCGCCCCGTTCCTCCTATTCGAGGAGCGCGGCTAAGAAACACAAGACGGTATCGTTCGATCTGGATAGATTGAATTAAGAACTCGTCCTCGTTATGGATTTGTTTCTTCTGAATCGATTCCCATATTCAGTGGACCGTGCCCCCGGGATCGACTTAGCGGGAGAGTCAGGAGGGACCTCTCTGCTGTTATCTTTTATTGCCTCGATTTTCGATATCGCTTGTTGCTTTCGTGCTTTGAGTTGGTTTTGGGATTTGCTTGTTTTCCTTGAACGGTTTCGATGGTTTTCATTATTTTTGTTCATTGAACTGCACTTTAATTTCGAGATTGGAAAGAGTGGAAGAAGTATTGATCGAGCTATTCGTGATGCAGGTGAACGAGCAGTAGGCGGCTTGCGAGCGGAGTCGTGAAGCGCCTCTTTCCTTCTCCCTTCCAACCATCTGAGTGAGTGGCTACCATCCCGATTAGCTAGCCCCGCCTCCAAGCTTCACACCCTAAAATCTTGCATTCTCCTTTGCCCAGATCAAACGATACCAAGTAATAATAAAACATACCAAGATAAAAAGGGAATAGACTTGGTTTGTATTGCTTGTCATTCAACTTGGGAACGATTACTTACACTGCATGCTTATTCGTTTGGAATGTTCATCATATGTTTCAATTTTAGTTAGAATACATGTTTCTTCTATAAATTGTGCTATGTATATGGAACACACTTTAATTTGGCATAGATTGATCAGTAAGACTATGCAAAACATTTGTGCTATGGAGCTTGCCCATATTCGTTTGAAATTCGTGTGAAATAATTCGAACTAAATGTGCTTGATCACGGACAACTTGTGCACAAGGTATTTTGGCTTCCGCGGACGGTCGCCAGGGCACTGGGGCCGATCCGATCCGGGCGAAAGAGTTCGTATAGTCGTTTGTCATGGACGGGATGCTATGTAGCGGGGCTCGCCACCTGCGTTGTATATCATTCGTGTCCCGAGACTATAACCCGTCCCTTTGTGGCATCATGCCAGTGATCCCTGTGTATATTTAAACCTGTTGCGTACTACTTGTGTCTTTGTGGCAGGGAAGGCATGGTAAGTATTGTGCAGGTCATTCAGACGGACCGGTAAAATCCACCGAACGGTGGCACGTTTATTTCAGTAAATTCTATATGCTGCTTACTTGTAAATGAACTAAGGCAAGATAGTAACCCACAAAATATGCATGCTTCATTAAAATAACGTGTTGATTGGTATAGTTCGGTTAGCTCGCCTTCACCAGTATGTTTCGACATGCTGACCCTCGTTGAAATAGGTTCTTCGCACCAAAGCGAACCGAGCGGGGAGCTGAAGTCGTCTTCCCGATCCAGTCCAGCTGTAGGCGCATCCTCTGATCGCGCCACTTTTTGAAGTACTCGAAGATAGAAGCTTGCAACTTTATATACAATGCAGCTTCTTGGCAAAGCCGTCCTCCAACCTGGAGGTCTTTATTATTTTGAAGTTTATAAAGGGATGTAATGTACAGGACTGCTATCTCATTTTGAGTCAACACTTTTGTAAGCCCGTGCGCCATATTAGCTGACTCATTCAGGAGTTTGTAATAGATGTTCATTATCAATAAAGAGAACTTTTCTGTGTTTCAAATCTGTGTTTCAATTTATCTGCGTACTCTGAATATGTGCTTGCTATGCAAATCATTAAAGCCTTGTGCGGGCGCAACCCCAGGCCCGTACACCAGTCACGATTCTGGGGATGCCTCAAACGATTCTACGGAATTGGGTCATAAAATAATGGTATCAGAGCAAAGATTCAAAGTTCCTTAGACTTCATGCTGGAAAAGTTCATTTAACGATCAATTCCTGTGCGAACTCTTGAACTCGCTAGGCCAAAATGAGATACGTTCATACAATAAGTCCATAATACATTATGATTCTAATATAATTTACCTTCTTTTGGAGGAATGGCACCAGCGCAATCTACAGCGCAAGCACCAAACAAAACACAAGAAAGTAGTTCGGGCACTCCGGGAAGCTCTCGGAGCTAGCGAGGCATATCTCAAGTCGATCCGCTTGAGCGGATAATGCTAATGTTAGAAGCACAATGACAAGGAGATGATGCTCGCCAAGCAAAGTTCAAAAGCAATTTAGAGACCCGATTCTCAGTCCAACAGAAGCAGGTAGATACCCTACAACAAATCGTTCAGACTTTGGCTGCCAACCATTCCGCCGCAACAACAACGACTCCGGTGGAACAGCCCGTGCTTGAAGTAGAGACTCCGCAAATTCCAAGGCCGAGGGACGTGACTGCCTTCGACTTTGGCCACTTCAAGAAACTCTACAACACCCCAATCAACGGGACTGAGGACCCAGTGGTACCTCTAGATTGGCTAGCCGAACTTGAAGATCTCTTTGCTCTACTAGAGGTCCCCGAAGAGAAGTGCGTCGCCTGTTCGCAACTTCAGCTCCGCCTCAACGCGCACGATTGGTGGAACGTGCATCGACGATCTCTCCAATTTGATCACGGAGAGGAGGCGATCTCGTGGACGAATTTTTGCCGCATTTGAAGAGGAGTTTATACCCCCTCCAGTACAACGTCAGATGGAAAACGAGTTCGTGCAGCTGCGGCAGGGCAGTATGATGGTAAAGCAATACTCCGCCGAATTCAACCGACTCTCCAAATTTACTAGGGCCTATTTACCTGATGCAGCGAGTCGAGCTAGAAGGTTTGAAGGTGGTCTGTGCCCTGCCATCTATGCGCACGTGGTCAATAATCAGTACGGGACAATGCGTGAAGTCATGAATCACGCCCTATCCCTTAAACCGCAGTATCCTCACGTTTCTACCGGCCCTGTGCATACCTACAATCACAAACGCCAAGGCAACGAGAGAGGAAACAACGCTGCAAAGCAAAAAAACAACGGTGGTCAGAATAAGACAAATACAGGAGTGCATTGTGAGCACTGCCACAGGCCGGAGCACACCATCGTTAATTGTTACTTGAACAACGGGCCTTGTTACAACTGTGGCAGAAACGGACACCTGATTCAAAACTGTCAGCTCCCAGATCGCCGCCAGCAACAAAATAATCCCTAACGGTTGGTTCTATTCCTAAGTTTCGGGACGAAACTTCCAATTGGTTGGGTAGGATGTAGCGTCCCGTTCCTCCTATTCGAGGAGCGCGGCTAAGAAACACAAGACGGTATCGTTCGATCGGGATAGATTGAATTAAGAACTCGTCCTCGTTATGGATTTATTTCTTCGGAATCGATTCCTATATTCAGTGGATCGCGCCCCCCCGGATCGACTTAGCGGCAGAGTCAGGAGGGACCTCTCCGCTGCTATCTTTTATTGTCTCAGTTTTCGAAGTCGCTTATTGCTTTCGTGCTTTGAGTTGGTTTTGAGATTTGCTTGTTTTTCTTGAACGGTTTCGATGGTTTTCATTGTTTTTGTTCATTGAACTGCACTTCAATTTTGAGATTGGAAAGAGTGGAAGAAATATTGATCGAGCTGTTCGTGATGCAGGTGAACGAGCAGTAGGCGGCTTGCGAGCGGAGTCGTGAAGCGCCTCTTTCCTTCTCCCTTCCAACCATCTGAGTGAGTGGCTACCATCCCGATTAGCTAGCCCTGCTTCCAAGCTTCACACCCAAAAATCTTGCATTCTCCTTTGCCCCGATCAAACGATACTAAGTAATAATAAAACATACCAAGATAAAAAGGGAATAGACTTGGTTTGTATTGCTTGTCATTCAACTTGGGAACGATTACTTACACTGCATGCTTATTTGTTTGGAATGTTCATCATATATTTTAATTTTAGTTAGAATACATGTTTCTTTTATAAATTGTGCTATGCTTATGGAACACACTTTAATTTGGCATAGATTGATCAGTAAGACTATGCAAAATATTTTTGCAATAGAGCTTGCCCATATTCGTTTGAAATTCGTGTAAAATAATTCGAACTAAATGTGCTCGATCACGGACAACTTGTGAACAAGGTATTTTGGCTTTCGCGGATGGTCGCCAGGGCACTGGGGCCGATCCGATCCGGGCGGAAGAGTTCGTATAGTCGTTTGTCATGGACGGGATGCTATGTAGCGGGGCTCGCCACCTGCGTTGCATATCATTCTTGTCCCGAGACTATAACCCGTCCCTTTGTGGCATCATGCCAGTGATCCCTGTGTATATTTAAACCTGTTGCATACTAACTTGTGTCTTCGTGGCAGGGAAGGCATGGTAAGTATTGTGCAGGTCATTCAGACGGATAGGTAAAATCTACCGAACGGTGGCACGTTCATTTCAGTAAATTCTATATGCTGCTTACTTGTAAATGAACTAAGGCAAGATAGTAACCCACAAAATATGCATGCTTCATTAAAACAACGTGTTGATTGGTATAGTTCGGTTAGCTCGCCTTTACCAGTATATTTTGACATGCTGACCCTCGTTGAAACAGGTTCTCCGCCCCAAGGTGGACCGAGCGAGGAGCTAAAGTCGTCTTCCCGATCCAGTCCAGCTATAGGCGCATCCTCTGATCGTGCCGCTTTTTGAAGTACTCGAAGATAGAAGCTTGCAACTTTATATACAATGCAGCTTCGTGGCAAAGCCGTCCTCCAGCCTGGAGGTCTTTATCATTTTGAAGTTTATAAAGGGATATAATGTACAGGACTGCTATCTCATTTTGAGTCAACACTTTTGTAAGCCCGTGCGATATATTAGCTGACTTGTTCAGGAGTTTGTAATAGATGTTCATTATCAATAAAGAGAACTTTTCCATGTTTCAAATCTGTGTTTCAATTTATCTGCGTACTCTGAATATGTGCTTGCTATGCAAATCATTAAAGCCTTGTGCGGACGCAACCCTAGGCCCGCACGGCGGTCACGATTCGGGGGACGCCTCAAACGATTCTATGGAATCGGGTCGTGACAATCCCAAGGTAATATCAAAAACCTATTGAGTATAGCTAATATATATATATATATATATATATATATATATATACCTCAAGTACTAATTATATTAATATAACTAACTACTAACATATTACATACTAGTATATATATCTATCTAACTTAGCATATATATATATATATATATATATATATACTAACATACTAACTATCAACAATCCATTAACCCACTGATATAGAATGGATACCTGAATTAAACTGATACTGACAATGTGATGATACTCTCCTTCACTGGTTGTTGTGCACGAATGCACCTCTGTACCTCTGTTGTTCACTGTGCGCTGCACAATGCCTCCACCTCTTGCAGACATTGTGCTGCAGTGTAGGAATTTGCCTGCATAGGCTACTACTGTTCCACTCGGTTTGCACTGTGTAGTGTCCCTTTGTTGTTACTGAACTGCAGTGTACATGTCGATGTGGGAGCTGCTGAACCCTCTTTGTTGACTGCACAGGGCTTCCAGCTAGCTGCAGTGCTTCCTATGTTATTGTGCTCTTCAATGCTCAGTTGGTCTTCACCTGAATATTGTACTGAGGTTGTTTCCCTTTTTCTGAATTTTACTGTGCACATACTGAAACTGTGATGTGCTATTGCACAACTGATGGCTACTATAATTCAGCTACAACTGCCTCGAGCTCACACCCTGCCACTCACTAACCCATACAACCAAATGCACACAACATGCCACTATAAACACTACACACATACATATATACATATATACTCATCTATATATATCAATCTACTCTCGACACATATATGTATACCTCATACACAAATACATATATATACACAACAACTCATACAAACATATATACATACACAACAACTCACATAAATATATATACATCTATATAACTATTTTATATATATATATATATATATATATATATACACATATGGATATACTTACACATAGATATAGATATCGCTATATACACTTATGTATGCTATACACTATAGGTACATACTCATATATATATATATATATATATATATATATATATATAAAATATAACATTCATGTATATATACACAAGTACATATAGAATTAAGAGCAATACACCAAACACGTGGAGTGCACCACACCCTTATCACACTAATTCTATGATACGCTTGCGATACGACTCCACCATACAACCAAACCCATTCCGAAGGACACGAGCAAGTCTAGAATACTAATTATGACGAATACGAGCAAAAATAATAACAACTACATGTCCGTGTCAAGAATTAATATGCACAAATTCTCGTATCGGAGGAAAACTACCAAAATTAACTTGTATCGCCAAATTAACGAGATACGACCTATACGTACCAAATTGTAGATACGACACTAGTCAAAAACAAACAATCACATGTCATATTGATCTATTTTACCAATTCACAAATACCACATGTGCCAATCTCGAAATTTCTCCAAAATTGACACAAAAAAAATATAACTTCCACCATAGGTCTTCTATGAACCTAAAACCAATTCCTATGGGTAGCCTATGCATGTGGAGTGATTTCTCATTGTTAAATCTTAGATTTAGAACCTATTACAAGAGAAAAAATTGAAATATACCTATTGGGAGATGGATTCCCAATAAAAATCCCCAAATGTGGATAGTAGCCTCCTTCTTGTAGATCTTGGCCTCCTCCTTGTAGATCCTTGCTTTCTTCTTGTAGATCCTGATTGTAGTAGCCTCAATTGAGAAATAGGGAAGAAATTTATGATAAAATTGGTGGAGGAATGATGAGGGAATGAAGAAATTTCAGAAAAGGGAAAAATATAGATCTAATTGCAATGGAAAATGAAATAAGAGACACTCTCTCTCCTCCCTCTAATGGCCGGCCATATACCCCTCTCTAAAGCTATGTAAAATGTCCAAAACACCCCTTGGGGCCTCTAATAAAGAAATTAATTAAGGGGGAAGGTTCTAGTCTAATGGTTTCACTAATTAATCCATTCTCCTAATACATGGGCCTAATTCTTGGGCTCAATCTAAACTAAACTAAAATATTAGGTTCATGCATCTAATTAAATTAGTTAGGTCCACTACACAAGTCCAAAATAATATAGCATATAACAATAAATAAATAATACAACAAATAATTAATTACACATGCACAATATTTAAATACAATAAATCCTAAAATTAAAAACACCAGTGTCAATTACCAAACTATCCTTGATTAAAAATATGAGGGTGACACACAGTTACACCATTTTTACAGTACAGTAAGAAATATAAAACCCATACAACTAGAAGATTCTCCCCTCGCAATGAACTTACCGAACCGTATACGCGGTGTAGACAGAATGCAACGACGTCAATAAAAATCTAGAACTCAAACTAACACCAACTACTAACACAAGACGTGAACTTATGTACCGATGGCCAGTCAACACGCCAGTCCATGCACTCACTCACTCAATGAACGTATTTGAAATAGTGTCATATTAGAAGATACCACGTATCTTCATAATATAACGGGTACATCTGCTACTCTAAGACGCGTGCACACAGCTAAAAAAATAAAAAAACCAGACATATATAAACTACACAATACAAACCAGAGGGGTGTACTTGTCTTCCAAGCCAAGATGCGAGCACAACAATTTTGTTCCAGAGCTCTCCACAGGAACGTCTCGAACACCTACCAATTAATTATTTCACTAATTAGACTCTAAACTTCTAGTTAAAATTAGGGTATTAACTAGTTCTTAATTCTACGTTGATTGCACATGCAAGTAACTAGCCCTCAAAATATTATTGGTCGTTAAACATTACCAAAAATTCTTTATAAAGACATTAATTATCAAAAGTATAAATTCTAGAATTTTTATTAAAAAATAAGGCTTTTAGGATAGGGTCATCTCCTATAATTTCTATGAGTCAAAAACTAAGTAAAAACCAAAACTAGATCATAATAGTTTACCGATAAGTCAATAAAACTAATTTTTGATAAATGGATAATTCTGGCATAAATACTTAAAAATCAGAATTTAAATAACATAATATAATTTTAGATGTAGAAAATATAGATTTTTGGTCGAGGTTTAAGTCTGAAATTATCGTGGTCAAGTTTTGTCAAAACTAGGTCAATTTGTTACATAAAACACCTAGAATTCTAATTTTTTAAAATAGAAAAAATTCTAAATAAATATGGTAAAATCAGTAATAAATACAATAAATACTATTTCTTTTATCTATAAAAAATAATTAGGGTTTTACCATCTACAAGTTGATCCTATTAGGGTTGAAAATCAAACTTGCTAGTATGCATGCAAAAATGGTGGTACATAGGTATTGTGACAATATAATCATCAAATAATATAAATTTGATATAATTTTAGAACATATAATTTCTAGAAAAATAATACTTCATCAAAAAAAATTTAGAGTTTTCTATCTATGATCAAGTCCTAAGAATGTCCAAGGGTCTCCAACATGCATACATCAAAACTATGTCAACTAGGTGACTTTTTATGCATAAAAACTTTTTAAATAAAAAATAATATTTCTAGAAAAATATATTAAAATTTTAATTTAATATAAGTTAATGACATCATATTTTAATTATTTATAAAGTTTTAGAAGAGTTCGATGCTGGATTTTGGAGGAAACATAAAAGTAGGTCACCCTTCCCAATGTGCATACAATTTATTACAAAAATAATAATAATTTAATATTCTAAAATTATTAGTAAAAATAAGGAAAAATAATTTAAACATCATATTTCTTTAATATTAACATGATTTAATCAAGGTTTGTACCTATAGTTGCATACATGGATTCATGGATTCAAATCTTTACATGGAAAATCTAAAATAAAATCCTATAATAAAGAACATAGAAATGGGTTAAAAACACATATAAAATCATTTATTTATATATATCCAAATATTTATTCATGCATTCATACACATTAGAGAGGTTGGAGGAAGAAGAAAACTTACTAGAGAGAGAGAGAAGGATGAAGAAATAGGGTTCTTGGATGGAGGAGGTGGTGTGTGTCCATGTGAGGATGAGGGGGTCAACGGCTTCGAGGCGGCAACTAAGGTGATGGAGGAAGGAGAGAAAGTTAGGGTTTTGTAGAGGAGATTTTAGGTTAGGGTTTAAGATGAGAAAAGATGTATATATATATATATATATATATATATATATATATGGGTAGAGAGAGGGGTCCGCGGAAGAGGGGGCCGCGGGTTTAAAGAGCGGTGGGTCGGCCATGGGTAGGTTTAGGATTAGTTTAAATTATTTCCTAATTAGGTTGTTAGTTATTTAAAAGTCAACAACTAACCAATTAATTAATTTGACATAGATTTAATTTGATTTGATTCCATGGGATTATAATAGTAAAAAATAAATAAATAAATCCTACAAAGGAGAAAAGTGGCTAAATTGGCATGGAAGAATTATGGGTTGCTTATTGAAAAAGATTGGATTGAAAAATAATCACAAATTAATTATTTATATAAAAAAATCTAAATATTATCCACAAGAAACTATAGTTGTCACACTAGTGCCATACTAATACTAAATGATTGAATTTTGTTTCACGTGAAGATCCTACGAGGAGTGCCTCCAAATTAGGCTACTTCCTACGAAGGGCGTTGTAGAATTTGGGGTTGTCCTATGTTATTAATGTTCAAACTACGGTGAAGTATCCTAATACAACAATTATATTTAAAATAATTTTAAAATTTTCTAAATAAATATAGAATACATAAAAAATACCTATTTTTGGGTAAGGGTTTTACAACCTATCCATCCACCTTAAAAAAAATTATCCTCGAAATTAAGAATATGGCACGATCTAGAAAAACTATAATACGATATGTAAAGTCCATACCTGAAGACTCGCGTAAGTGAGAAAAATGCTCTAAGATTGAATCCTCTCGCTCCCAAGTCGATTCGACCGGTGAATGATGCTTCCAAGCAACATGGACTAGTCGAATGGTCTTTCCCTTTTGGAAATTCTCTCTACGGTCGAGAATCTCAATCGGTTGCTCCTCATAAGAAAAACTCGGTCCTACAGTGATCTCTGAATAATCTAAACATGGCTAGGATCTGCCACATACCTTCTCAATTATGAGATATGGAACACATTGTGGACACCCTCCAAGGTCTGCGGTGATGCTAGTCCGTAAGCAACCTCACCAACACGTTCCAATACGTCAAATGGTCCGATGTACCTCGGACTAAGCTTTCTTCTACCTCCAAATATGATGGTTCCTCTAGTAGGGGAGATCCTTAAGAACACATGATCTCCCGACTTAAACTCTAGGGGTCGACGGTGAGTATCTTCCCACTGCTTCTGTCTATCTTGCACTGCTCGAAGGTGACCTTGAATCTGCTTGACCTTCTCTACTGTGCGAGTCACCAACTCCGGTACAAGTATCTGTCTATCATCCACATCACTCTAACATACTGGCGAACGATACTTCCTTCCGTATAATGCTTCAAAATGAGCCATCTGAATGCTTGCTTAGTAGCTATTATTGTAAGAGAACTCCACCAAATATAAGTGATCCTACGGGTAGTGTCTAAATTGGCATGGAGGAATTATGGGTTTCTTAATGAAGAAAGTTGTATTGGAAAATAATCACAAATGAATTATTTATATAAATATATCTAAATATTACCTATAAAAACTTGGGTTATTACACTAGTGCCATACTAATGCTAAATGCTCGAATTTTGTGTCACATAATGATCCTACGGGTAGTGTCTCCATTGTAGGCTACTTCCTATGAAGGGCGATATAGATTTTGGGGTCGTCCTATGTCATTAATGTTTAAACTACGGTGAAGTATCCTAATACAATAATTAAATTTAAATTAATTTTAAAAATAATCTAAATAAACTCAATAAATATAGAATACACACAAAATACCTATTTTTTGGGTGAGAGGTTTTACAACCTACACACGTTAGAAATTTTTGTCCTCAAAATAAAGAATATGGCACGATCTAGAAAAACAATAATGTGGTATGTAAAGTCCACACCTGAAGACTCGCGTAAGTGAGAAAAATGCTCAAAGATCTAATCCTCTCGCTTCCAAGTTGATTCGTCCGATGAATGATGCTTCCAAGCAACGTGGACTAGTCGAATGGTCTTCCCCTTTAGCACCTTCTCTCAGCGATCGAGAATCTCAATCGACTACTGCTCATAAGACAAACTCAGTCCTACAATGATCTCTGAATGATCTAATACATGGCTAGAATCTGCCATATACCTTCTCAATTATGAGATATGGAACATATTATGGACATCCTCCAAGGTCTGCGGTAATTCTAGTCTGTAAGAAACCTCTCCAACACACTCCAATACATCAAACCGTCCGATGTACCTCAGACTAAGCTTCCCTCTACCTCCAAATCTGATGGTTCCTCTAGTAGGAGAGATCCTTAAGAACACATGATCTTCCGACTTGAACTATAGGGGTCGACGGTCTCTACTGCTTCTGTCTATACTGTGATGCTCGAAGGTGACCTTGAATCTGCTTGTCCTTCTCCACTGTGCGAGTCACCAACTCTGGTTCAAGTATCTGTCTTTCGCCCATATCACTCTAACATACTGGTGAATGACACTTCTTCCTTATAATGCTTCAAAAGGGGCCATCTGAATGTTTGCTTGGTAGCTATTATTGTAAGAGAACTCCACCAAATAAAAGTGACCCTCCTAATATCCTCCAAAGTCAAGCATGCACGCTCTCAACATGTCCTCCAACGTCTGAATAGTGCGCTCTGACTGTCCGTCTATCTACGGGTGATAAGAAGTGCTAAACTTCAATCTAGTTCCTAGGCTCTCCTGCATACTCCTCTAAAAGTGTGATATGAACCTCGAATCTATGTCGAAAACTATGTTGACTGGTACTCCATGTAGGCATACAATCTCTTTCATGTACATCTCTGCCAGAACTTTTATAGATTGCCCAACTCAAAAGGGTAAGAAATTTGCTTCCTTAGTTAATCTGTCCATAATCACCCAAACTGTATCTCGGCCAGCTGGACTCCTCGGGAAACCCGTAAAGAAGTCCATGGTCATATGCTCATATTTATACTCCGAAATTGGAAGCAGTTGGAGTATTCCTGCTGATCTCTGATGTTCAGCCTTAACTTGCTGACACACTAAGCACTTCACCACAAACTGTGCTATCTCTTCCTTTATTCCGTGCCACCAGTAATGTTTTCTCAAGTCTTTTTACATCTCCGTACCTCTAGAATGAATAGAGTATGCTGAATGGTGAGCCTCCGACATTAGCTCTTGCCTAAGCTTTCCATTAGGAACACAGAGGCGATCCCCACACCTCATGGTCCCATCTTCATATATCCTCAGCCAAATCTGTAATCCATCATCAGTCCTCTGTCTAAGCCTCTGAAATCTCGAATAAGTCAACATAGCTGCCTTGATACACTCTACTAATGATGATTGTACTTGAAGGTTCATCAACTTTGCGACTTTTTCTAGCATAACTATCTCTATGCCCAGCTGCCCCAAATCATATAACAACTCCTTCTGTGTTGTCAAGAAGTATGCCATCGGTCTCCTACTCAATTCATCTGCTACTGCATTAGCCTTGCCTAGATGGTACTGCAGCTCAATATTAAAATCTGCCATCAACTCGAGCCATCGTCTCTGCCTCTGATTCAGATCCTTCTGACTATAGACATACTTTAAGCTCTTATGATCTGTATATATCTCCACAGTCTTTTAGTATAAATAGTACCTCCAAAACTTCAGAGTAAAGATTACTGCTGCAAGCTCCAAGTCATGAGTGGGATAGTTCTTCTCATGGATCCTCAACTACTGAGAACCATATGCTACCACCTTCCCGTGCTGCATCAAGACACAACCTAATCCCTTTTTGGAAGCATCGCTATAAATAATAAATCATCCTGGTCCAGTAGGTATGGTCAAGATCGGTACTGTAGTCAGGCACTTCTTCAACTCATCAAACGCCATCTGACACTCCTATGTCCAAATAAACTTCTAGTCCTTGCGAGTCAACCTTGTCATATAATCTGTAATCCTAGCAAATTTATCCACAAACTTTCGGTAATATCCGGTAAGTTCTAGGATACTTCACACCTCTGAGACGTCGGTTGGGGTCGGCCACGTCTCTACTACAGATATCTTAGCTGGATCCACTGATATGCCTTCTCCCGATAAAATATGCCTAAGAAAAGAGACATGATCTAGGAGAAACTCGTACTTGCTCAGCTTAGCATTTAAATTCTGATGTCTCAATGTTTCTAGCACCTTCCACAAATATTCCTCGTGCTCCTCAAGGCTCTTCGAGTACACCAAAATATCGTCGATGAATATGACCACAAACTGGCTCGAGTACTGATGGAATACTTGGTTCATTAAGTTCATAAACATAGCTGGCGTATTTGCCAATCGAAAGGGCATTACCAAGAACTTATAGTTACCATAGCAAGTCCTGAAAGCCATCTTCTCGATATCCTAGTACCTCACCTTTACTTGATTGCATCTTGATCTCAGATCAATCTTAGAAAACCCCTGTGCTCTTGTCAGTTAGTCAAATAAGTCATCAATTCACGGCAGAGGGTACTTATTCTTGATGGTCACTCCATTAAGGGCTCTGTAGTCGATGCACAGGCCGACTGTTCCATCTTTATTTAGTATGAACAACACTGGGGATCCCCAAGGTGATACACTTGGCCCAATAAATCCCTTGTCCTACAACTCTTGCAACTGTACCTTCAGCTAATCTAGCTCCTTCTTTGCTAATTGATATACATTAGAAGATATCGACGCTACTTTCGGCACTAACTCAATAGTGACTCGACTTCTCTGTCCGGTGGCAGACCTGGCAACTCATCTGGAAGGACATCTGCAAACTCCTCAATAATAGGTAGTGGCGCAACTTCTATTTCCATGCAAGCTCCACAAAATTGGCCTACTCCTATAAACTCAAACTCTGGCTGACCTGGCAGCTTTAGAGATAGCACAACCTTTATGGCAATCTAATACTGTATGATATTGGCTAAGCCAATCCATCCCTAATACTACGTCAAAATTTGGCATTGGAAATACCAAAAGTCGAGCTCTCATCTTTCGACCACAAATAATAACTAAACAAGTCCTATAGGTACTAGTTACAGGCACTATTCCTCCTCCGGTAATAATCCTCCAACTATTAGGCAAGGGTGAAGTAGTTATTCTATGCATTACTACAAATCTAAATGATATGAATGAAAGAGTGGCCCCAGAATCAAATAAAACTGTGGCAAGTAATGATCCGACTAGAATAATTCCTGTAATAGCCTTTCCTTTAGTCTCTTCTCATCCCTGAGATAGTGAAAACACTTGTCCATTCCTCTAAGCTCCTACCAGTTATCTGGCTCTCTCGTACTACACTGGCTACGATGCCAATGGAGGTCCTCTCTGTTGACCTCTCGGTGCTGATAAATGAGGTAATCCTCCACCTTGGTTGGTTGCTCCCAGTGCCGATACAACTGGTTCTGCCCTCCCAATTGAACTATGGCTCTATACTATAGACAATCCTGACCCGGATGCTGTCCCACTCTGTAAATCAAGCAAGTCCCCAGTTTTTTCTACACTCCCATTGTAGGTGCCCCTTCTTACCGCAAAAATGGTAAGTCGGAGACTCTCTAATCTGGTAGGGTACCGTCCTCTATTGCTGTTGTTGTCCCGTTGGTCTTCTGATTGGCCCTCATTGTTGCATCTTTGCTGGTACTTGCTGAATTCTCTGTTGATTTCCTTTTTCCATACTGATAGCCTCCTGAATCCTGGACTCCGTTAATAATTCAGCACAAGAGATCCGGGACTGTAAGCTCAGCAATATCTACTAGGGCGGCTAAACTCCGAGTCATACTCATCAACCTTCTTGTTCCCCTTCTCTAGATGGAGGAACTGGTTGTACAATGCATCCTTCATAATGGCAGAAAAGTATTTCTTCTCAAAGGACTCCAAGAATTGCTCCCAAGTCTGGTGTACACCCTATTGGCGCTCCATCGATTCCCACCAGTGATTAGCGTTCCCTTCTGTAAACCCCCTCACCCAAAATAGGTATTTTGTGTATATTTTATATTAGTATATTTATTATAGATTATATTAAATATTAAATTACTCTAAAGTATTTTCTTAGTTAATTAGAAAATAAATTAATTAGTATATTTACTTATATAAATATTTATTTAGAATCATTTTTAGGCTATTTTAGATTTTTAGAGATTTTTTTAGAATTTTTAGGTAATTAAAATACAGGGAACATAAATTCTAGGACTTTCAGGATTTACTATGAGACCATACTTGCATATTGTTCCTACCAAATATTTATTTTAGGTTAAAATATTTAATTATATTTTTTTTAATTTATTTAGAATTTTAAGAAATTTATTTAGAATTTTGAAATTATTTAGGATTTATTTGGATATATATAGTGTTAATATTAGATAGATGCCAATTTAGTGTTAATAGATATTAATAAGATTATATATAAATTATTTGTATTATCTTTAATTCTATTTAAGATTATAAATTATTGAGATGAACTCAAACTCTATTTTAAATTAATTCAAATCCTGAGCCTACTAGGAAAGCAACTTCATGCATATCCTATCCTTATTTAAACTGATCTTAATCATATCCAAATTAGCAAATCCTAGTCATATTCAATTAAGTAGTCTCCACCATTATAAATACCTATTAGACTTATGAAATAAACTCTTCTTTCATATTTTTCTTCCCAAACTCCTCTTTTTTTGGGTCTAAAAATAGTCAAAATTTGTCATAAATTTAGCCTCATTTTCTAGTAGTTATGACGACTTAAAAAGATAATATCTCCTAGCTTCGGACTCCAAACGTATTCTAATTTTTTTTGTTAGAACCATATCAAGGTTAATTTTTTAAATATATAAATAAATTATTTTAATAATTTATGAAACTATTTTTCTAGAAAATTCTAAAAGTGCCAGCTGTCCGAAATCAGATGCGTTTCCGTATTTTCGAGATTTCGGGAGATCCCAATTTGGAATTATGAACCGTTTAAAGTTTTGGGAAGTTGACATGATAAAATTACATAAAGTAATATTTTTAGAATTTAACATATAAGTTTAATTTACTTTAAAATTCGTGCAACGTAGAGGTAAATAGAAAACCACCAAAAATTGTCATATGTGCGCCCTGTGGACATAACTCTTTACCGACTTATAATTTTTTGAAACCGTCAATTCTGGTATTCATGTAGCACTGAAATCTATAGAATTATACACACAAATCAAGGATTTGAGTTGGTTAACTTTTTGGTCAATGGATTGCCTCGATTTGTGTGCCACAGATCACAAATCTGTAAAGTTGACTTTCTTTGGACCAAAATTAATGTTTAATAAGAAAATTAGATTATAATAAGATTAAAATACTATTTTAAGTTATTTTATTCAGAATTAAAATAGATTAAAATGGAGGAACCTATTCACCCACTTTTGTAACCTAACTTGTTTAATTTATGTGACGGGTCGATCGGACGATGCCTTGAGTTGCAACTTCATCCATTTTCAGACCAGGTAAGATACCTTGCAAAATTGCTTATAGTACCTTGCATGCTTATTATATTTTTATATATTCATTCCATGTGTGTTTTCTTTCAGTCATAATTATATACTATATATATGTTGACACACACTTGACACATAGTATCATGGTAGGGAAGGACAATCAGTAGGCGTATGGTCTATAACCACTTTGATAAACTATAGTAACTAGCACGCACTATGGTAATTGTGTCGCTCTGGTCGTTACCCTCAAGGTATGTCGATTTCTGGTGTCGTGCTTGTCGCTACCCTTGAGGTATGTCGATTTCTAATGTTCCTGACGTGTGTGTGAGTTATGAGATTAGATAGAGTAGCCTACCCATGCCCATACATCAAAAAGTTGTCCTTATTATGTATTTTATATAGATTATCTAGAACAGTATACTTATATATTTTCTGTCTATTATGCATGTTTTACTGTATTCAATTGGCATGCTTCTATGTATCTTGTTACTTCCCTCTGAGGACCTGGTCTCTTTTCAGATGTAGACGACCATGACTATTTGTAGGAGCACGGATTAGGACTTGCTACTCCATTCTCTTTCGAGGAGGTTTCTTTTTGAGTCTCATTGTTCATTAGATATACTTATTTTATTTCTCTTATATTCTAGTTGGTAGTGGATTTGTTTTCACCTAACTACTTGTTCTTATCAAGCATTTTATACTTGATTCAGTTATATAGTTGATTGGTTATTTGATTCTGTGGATTAGATCTAGTTATGCCCTGTGACTTGTGATAATATATATACCACATGTGAGTTAATATTCATATTACAGCGTACGTGTGTATTATGGTATCCATATATTGGAGTTGCTATATACAAGCGGCTGGCATGCTTACGTATTCCTAGTCCTACATATTTTGGGACTGGGGCGTGACATATTTTTGTGGTGGCCCATGCAGGTCGAGAGCATATTATCTCGGTTACGTTACTTTACCGAGCAAGCCTACGCATAGGATTAGAATATATGATCTCATCCACTTATGTAATCACCTCCCTTGATTTTATTTCGCATTCTTATTTGATTGCTTGTATTGCATCTTGCTTGATCCTTTCACAATGTCAATCTTATCTTTTCTTTCGTGCTTGATAAGGGTTAGGAAGATGACTGGTACTAGGTATATACGCTCTATTATTCAATAACACTATTAGTTAAATTCTTGTAAGTTTGGTAGTATGTCTCATAACCTAGTATCACATAGTCCTTTTGACCCATTAATGTAGTGTAATTGAATGACACCAACTATAGACTTGCATAAGAAGATAGTGTTTATCTAGATTGTAGAACTTAGAGGCCCATACCCCATTTGGTCGACTAGAGACTTAGACAAGAAGTTGTATGGCAATTATAGAGGTACAACACCAGACGAGTCTCATCTTCTTGGTGAACTTGACTTATTTTTGTACCTTGTTTTATCATAATCTAGCGTACTTATATTTTCTGAACTACCTCGACTTATGATGCTATTATAGCCTAGTTTTGCAAGCTTATTATTTTATCGAGCTTGTTCATGATATATGTATTATTGGGTGCACACATTAATACAATTGTCTATTTAGAATCAGTGTATTATGGTCTGATCAACCTTAGTGAACTTGGTTCGCTCTTCGCATGACCACCTTACATGGATTGAGATATATAGTTGACTCAACTTGTTAGACGAATATACTTGCCCCCTAGACAAGTTAAAGCATATTATATCAGGTACATAACTGTTCTGATATGAACATGTGAATAGGAATTTACCCAAAAAAAAAAATTCAATCCACAACTGCCTTGACAACTCTCTTTTGAATTCTTAAAATCGCTTTGAACCCCGTACTTGTATTCTATCACCTCCTTTTTTGAATTTATTATTATTGTTTTTCGTCTTTCCTTATTTCAGAAAGACGAACGCTCGTGCTTGGTATAAGTTTGATACACAAAGAGTACAAGATATACCCCATAGGCCAATCACATTACTTTGTGACTATCTTTTGTAATTAAGGGCATAAAATATGTGAGATATTTTACGGATTGAATAACATGATTAAATAATTTAAGGACATTTTTCTTAAATGTATAGTCTCTGTAATAGATCGGTAAATTCTAAGTTGGGTAGAAGTTGCATTATCAACTTGAGGTAAAAAAAATTAGATTATGATCAAGTAAGATTAGATTGAAAGATTTAAGTCATTTTAATTTTGAGAATTTTTAGAAGAATGATTTAGATTATGATGATTTAACTTTAAAGATAAGAATGCCTTATAGATTAAATTTTAAATTTTTGATATTATGGTCCAAATATTTATAATTTGAGCACATGATTTAAATTTTGAATATTGGAGATTGAATGAACAATTTAAATCTTGAGAAAAAAATATAGAACTCTAAACATGAACATTGATGGATTGAATTCAAAATTTTACAATTTGATGATTTGAATTAAAAGTTGGATTTTGATTGTTGGATCACCTATTTGAAATGTTAATAATAGAAATTGAATTTAAAATTTAAAGAGTATAAAATTCTTAAGTTGAAATATAGGAATAAGATTTGATTATAATTGTTTAAAATCTAGAAGATATTATGATAGGTTAAATTTTAATTTAAACCGTGGTTATTTTAATTTTGAAGAGATTATGATGGATTAAATAGATTTTGTTATTTAAATTTTTAAGAAGATTGTGGTTGGCTTGCCTTAGATACGAATGTGAAAGATTTAACAAATCATTCCTTATTTTTAATTTCGAGGACAAATTTTTTGTAAGTTTGGTAGATTGTAAACCCCCTCACCCAAAATAGGTATTTTGTGTGTATTTTATATTAATATATTTATTATATATTATTTTAAATATTAAATTACTTTAGTGTATTTTCTTAGTTAATTAGAAAATAAATTTTTTAATATATTTACTTATATAAATATTTATTTAGAATCATTTTTAGGCTATTTTAGATTTTTAGAGATTTTTCTAGAATTTTTAGGTAATTAAAACATAGGGAACGTAAATTCTAGGACTTCCATGACTTACTATGAGGCAATACTTGCATATTGTTCCTACTAAATATTTATTTTAGGTTAAAATATTTAATTATATTTTTTTATAATTTATTTAGAATTTTAAGAAATTTATTTAGATTTTTAAAATTATTTAAGATTTATTTGGATATATATAGTCTTAATATTAGATAGATTCTAATTTAGTGTTAATAGATATTAATAAGATTATATATAAATTATTGGTTATCTTTAATTTTATTTAAGATTATAAATTATTGAGATAAACTCAAAATCTATTTTAAATTAATTCAAATTCTTAGCCTATTAGAAAGCAACTTCATGCATATCCTATCCTTATTTAAACTGATCATAATCATATCCAAATTAGCCAATCCTAGTCATATTCAATTAAGTAGTCTCCACCATTATAAATACCTATTAAAATTATGGAATAAACTCTTCTTTCATATTTTTCTTCCCTAAACTCCTCTTTTTTCTTCCAAAAATAGTCAAAATTCGTCATAAATTCAGCCTCATTTTCTAGTAGTTATGACGACTTAAAAAGACGATATCTCCTAGCTCCGTACTCCAAACGCATTCCAGTTTTTTGTGTTAGAACCATATCAAGGTTAGTTTTATAAATGTATAAATTATTTTAATAATTTATGAAGATATTTTTCCAGAAAATTCTAAAATTGTCAGCTATCCGTAATCAGACGCATTTCAGTATTTTCGAGATTTCGGGAGATCCCGAATTCGAAATTATGAACCGTTTAAAGTTTCAGAAAGTTGACATGATAAAATTACATAAATTAATATTTTTAGAATTTAATATGTAAGTTTAATTTACTGTAAAATTCTTACAACGTAGAGGTAAATAGAAAACTACCAAAAATTATCATCTGTGCGCCCTGTGGACATAACTTTTACCGACTTATGATTTTATAAAACTATCGATTCCGGTTTTCATGTAGCACTGAAGAATTTGATACATAAACCAAATATTTGAGTCGGTTGACTTTTTGGTCAATGGATTGCCTCAATTTGTGTGCCACAGATCACAAATCTTTAAAGTTGACTTTCTTTGGACCAAAATTAGGATTTAACAATAAAATCAGATTATAATAAGATTAAAATACTATTTTAAGTTATTTTATTCAGAATTAAAATAGATTAAAATGACGGAACCTATTCACCCACTTTTGTAACATAACTTGTTTAATTTATGTGACGGGTAGATCGGACGACGCCTTGAGTTGCGACTTCATCCCTTTTTAAACCAGGCAAGATACGTTGCCAATTTGCTTACAGTACTTTGCATGCTTATTATATTTTTATATATTCATTGCATGTGTATTTTCTTTCAATCATAATTATATACTATATATATGTTGACACACACTTGACACATAGTATCATGGGAGGGAAGAAAAATCAGTAGGCGTAAGGGCTATAACCACTGGTAAACCGTAGTAACTAGCACGCACTACGGTAGTTGTGTTATGCTGGTCGCTACCCTCGAGGTATGTCAATTTCTGGTGTCGCGCTGGTCGCTACCCTTGAGGTATGTCGATTTTTGATATTCCTACCGTGTGTGTGAGTTATGAAATTAGATAGAGTAGCCTATCCATGCCCATACATCAAAAAGTTGTCCTCATTATGCATTTTATATAGATTGTCTAGAACAACGTACTTATATATTTTTTGTCTATTATCCATGTTTTACTATATTCAATTGGCATGCTTCTATGTATCTTGTTACGTCCCTCTGAGGACCTGGTCCTTTTCCAGGTGTAGACGATCATGACTATTTTTAGGAGCACGGATCAGGACTTGCTACTCCATTCTCTTTCGAGGAGATCTCTCTTCGAGTCTCATTGTTCATTAGATATAGTTATTTTGTTTCTCTTATATTCTAGTTGGTAGTGGATTTCTTTTCACCTAACTACTTGTCCTTATCAAGCATTTTATACTTGATTCAGTTATATAGTTGATTGGTTATTTGATTATGTGGATGAGATCTAATTATGTCCTGTGACTTGTGACAATATATATACCACATGTGAGTTAATATTCATATTACAACGTACGTGTGTATTATGGTGTCCATATATTGTAGTTGCCATATACATGCGGCTGGCATGCTTACGTATTCCTAGTCCTATGTATTTTGGGACTAGGACGTGAGACCTTCTAACTGACTCCTCACGCCTGTCATCCATAAGTCCGTAGGCAGATGTGACACCTCCAAAAGCTTTCTAGTGCTGGTTATCCAAGTTATGGTCTCCTCTGAATTCTTATTGCCTTTATATAGCTTGGGGTTCATTTGCACAAAATCCTTAACTGAACCAACACGCGCTTGTGGCACTAGAGCTAGTTCCTGGTCTGGTGCGGGTGCTGGTGCAGCCATCCTCTCAAGTGCTTCCAGGAATCCTTACCTCATCTCCTACTCTGCTCTTCCACTTGCTTCCTCTGCTCGGCAGCTAGTGCAGTAGCCTGCTGTCTCTGTTCCTACTTCATAATATGAAAGAATTGGAACATCTGCATCTGGCAGTCATGTGGTGCTCCTGGAGCTGGGGAAGCTCCATTAGGTACTATAGGAGAAGCTGGTGGAACCGAATTGTTAGTCTGCCTGTCCATTCCTGGAAGTCGAGGATTCGTCGAGGCCTCTCCTAGTGATTGGCCATTGATCCTTGAAGATGTGTTGCCCCCGGTAGTGGCACGTCTATAATGTAAATTCATCTTTCAACAAGAGATAAACGAAAGATAGGAAGAGTATATGAATCAAGTAGGATGCAAGCATTTATTCAAATAGAATGGATTGGGAGAAAGCTGAGTTATAGTCAAACGTGGATGAGAACAAAAACTCTATACTAAGTGTAGGCCCGCTCGGTACAGTTACGTAACCAAAACGACTAACACGATATGTATAGGCTACCCGTAAAAATGTCATACCACAGTCCCAAAATACGTAGGACCAGGTATACGTACACTTTCCAGCTATACGAACAAGTATATAAACCTAATTTAATGGACCTAACCAGTCATAGTACGTTATAAAATATAACTAAGACTCAATATCACAGGCAGGTAAAAACTAGTCTCGTTCACAAAATATCACCGAATAAAAAACTGAATGATTTAGAATAAGTCTCAAAATCCACTATAAAAGAATATCTAGTGGAGAATAATCCATAAAAATGAGTATGAAATAACTAACTATCGCTACTTTGTTATTTAGGTCGATCGTCTAATAACACCCGAGACTGAATCTATTAGAACTCTAGCCAAGGACCAATTACTGCCATCAAAATATGGCCATGTTTTTATGTGAATGGGTTTAGGTTCAAGTTAACAAATGCTCCGATCAGAGACAGCTTTCTGGATCTTTATTCCACAAAAAATAGTTTTTTGTGTATCAAATCTTCGAACTACAAAGACGTCAATCCAGGCAATGATTTCTTTGGCATCTTACGAGAGATTATGGAGTTGATATATAATTATGGCATAGAACCTGCTAAGATCAAGATATTCAAGTGTGAATGGTTCGATCCGATTCAAGATCAAGGTTGGAAAATTGACAAGCATGGCCTTGTGGATATAAACAACAATCACAGATATCAAGGCTATGAACCATTTGTCCTATCAAGTCAGGCTCAGCTCGTGTGCTTCAAAACTTATCCTAGATGGGGGACAGCGAGGTCGGATTGGTGGGCAGTATGCAAGACTAAAGCTAAAAATACCTTTGACTTTGACGAAATAGCTTATTAGGAGGACGAGCTACCTCTTGTAACAAATATTGTAGATGTGGACTCAACGGAAGTTACTCATTACACGAGTAATAATATAGAAGATGTAAAATTATCTGAAGAGGAAGATGAAGACAAATAATTAGTAGATGAAAGTGAAGATGAGGAGGAAGGGGAGGACGGGGAAGGCGAACAAGATGAATTTTCTGAAGATGATTGAAAATAAAATATTTTGCCAGTAGAATGTACTATCCATTTAGAATTGTGACACCACTAGTTATTTACTGTGCAATTCTATGAATATTATGAGATAGGCATAACATTTTGACTGTATAATGTACTATATATTTGTGTATTTCTTTATTCATCATATGTTGTTATCAGGTATGACAGGACGACGCGGAGGGTTCGGCAGGTCCCGAGGTAGACGGAGTGCTCCTCCGGTACTACCTACTGTTGGTTCTGGATCCTTGTCACCTAGTACTCCAGTATATCGACCAGTCACATCTCCGACTGCGATGACGTTATGTGGCATCACTCCTGGGATAAGTAGTTCCAGGCCTGATAGTACTCCCTCGTCCAGCATTCCTCCTGCTGACGGAACCATGGAGACAGATGAGCATATGGATGATGACGAACCGATGTCGTCCCAATATCAGCTAGATCCTCTATGCGCACCTCCGGAGGAGACGAGGACAGAGATTTGGGCCGACGGTACAAAGTAAGTCAATTAGATGGTTTAGCATCATATATATCGTATATTTATTTATTCATCATATATTGACTTTTTCGATAAAAATAATTAACTTTGTATAGATATCGTCACTCGTCGGTACAGAGACGCCTAGGCCTCTTTCTGAGGAACAACTATGGTGGCCCTTAGATCAACTACTATGAAACTTCGGAGGAGAGAAAGGCGTTCTGGTTTGTGCACTTTAAGGTAAAAGTATATTATAACTTACTAAATTACTTATTATAGCAAATATATTTCTATCCTCTGCACCGGGCCGAGTTGATCGAGCAGATATTTCCTGTCGTTGCTGCCAAGCTTATCCATGATGCTCTGGATGACCAGAAGGCTCGTGATCACGTTGGAAAACAGTTCCAAGGTTGGATCACGCCTGAGCAGTGGACTGCGATGAGGGCTAGATTCGACGATCCGAGGTACAAGAAAAGGTCTAAGAAGGCCAAAGCGGCTAGGCGGAAGACAACAAAGTGGTGTGGTGGCTCGATTCCGATGACAGAATATTTTTGTCGTTTGGTATTTTTTTTATTTCAGATATATTATTTTAATGAAAGTATGATAAAATGGTAGTAGAAAAAAAATATTTAATTTTAGTACTAAATAATATATTTTTAAC
This sequence comes from Iris macrosiphon, assembly GCA_036927795.1. Classification (NCBI taxonomy): domain Eukaryota; kingdom Viridiplantae; phylum Streptophyta; class Magnoliopsida; order Asparagales; family Iridaceae; genus Iris; species Iris macrosiphon. The sequence goes on from JAYESA010000006.1 coordinate 54,536,345, forward strand.
AGGGACAAAAGGGTGAGGATGCAAACATGGTGACCATCTTCCTGGCCACCCATCGAAAGGGCAGGAATCTCATTGATGAGAGGGCCTCGCAGACCTATGTAAGTATTACTTTACTTTGTGTTAATTTTAATATAACTTAGGAAATTATCGAGTATCCAAACTTTTCAAGGCCGAGTATCTTAGGCTGCGTGAGCGAACGACTGCTAGTGCACCTATAGCAGGAGAGGCTAGTACTTCCTCGCTGCCCTCTCCAACTCCATCGGTGGACGAGCTATGGGTGACCACCACTGGTGGTCTCCAGAGGGGTACGTACTACGGTACGGGATCCTATGGCGCCCTGGTTGTTACACTGTCATCTAGGGCCTCCCCGACAAGTGCGTATTCCCCACAGCCCTCGTAGTCGTTGGCTCGAGTCCAGGAGACCGTTGACCGTCAGTGTCATACCCCAGTCCCAGAATACCGAGGGACCAGATACGTGGCAATAGCCTGCAGTACGCACCGATGGAGAAACCCAATCTAATGGATCCATCAGGACATACTTAAGCTGTAAAATCAAGTCTACGACAATTATGGCACAACTAATCTCATCCACACAAGATATAAAATATGATCCACAGAATAAATATGGAATGTAAATCTTCAGCTAGTCTCAACAAGTGCTTCGGGGAATAACCCGATAAATATCTGATACAATGGTTCAGCAGACCAGAAATAAATGACTGAAATAAGTAAATAAATGCTGAGCATGATCATGGATGCTCAGGAAAAGTCTTCGGCCAATACCTCTTCCTCGGATGGCGGTACAGCTCCTGGTTCAGCTCCTGCTGCGGTCCCGTATACCTCGGGATAGATCTCGTCTGCAAATCCTGGGGACATAATCCATATCCAGGTCCTCAGGGGACATAGCAAGGTACAGAAAATAATACAAGCCAGAATATAAACAGTGCAGCAAATAATAAGATAGACAGGGTAAGTATGTAAACATCTGTGTAAAATGCAGGAAAAAATATCAATAGTACTCAGGTTGAACATCTACAAGCTCTTTGTAGGGAAGCCTGTAGCAGTGGTATCAAGAGGTGGTCTAGCTCAGCGGGAGACTGAGTAGCCGGCATAACATAGTCAACCTGTAGCCTGTGGGTTTCTCCAGCAATAGATGGAACAATAGGGAGTACTAAATAACCAGCTAAGTGATATGCAAGATGAGAGCAGCACTAGATCTCAGGCTGAAGCCACTACAAGCTCTGTGTCGGGGAGCCGGTAGTAGCAGTAATAATGAGTAATGGGCCAAGCTCGGGCTTCAGAGTCTTGGGCCTCACAATAGTAGGGGTGTATATATATATGTTCAGCCTGTAGTCTGTGTGTCTCTCCCCACCCAATGTAACCACGCATATCATGAGCATAACATCTCATGTCCATGTCAGCGGGATCATAACTAATGCACAAGTCATAATGTATCTAAGAATATAATATCTCTGTCAAGTCTTGTATCCTATACAGAATCACCACGAATATCTTGGGAAGGTCCTGTCTCATGAACAGTGTCTAGTGTCCTGGGTCATAGTGTACTTGGTAAGACAAGTACGAGAAGATAAAGTGTCACGTATGTCCATATCTAGATGACAATACCCAACACTGCGTACGATGTTGGCACCCGACTGATAATTGGACGCTAAGTATGTCACACGATCCTAGGTTAAGCATGCACAGCAATATAATGAAGTAAGGAAAATAGGTAACGATACTGCAGAGTTGGCAAGGTACACTTGCCTGATGTTCGAATATCAACAACTGTCCCTGTATCAGTGGATCCGGTAGGTGATACTCCAAAAGCTGTAATAGACATCACCAACAGTCTCAGAAGGTATCAAACTGCTAGAATTGCCTGTCCTTACGTCCAATTTGGACACAGGGGAAAAATAGTCATTTTCGGGCCAAAGCGGGGTCCACATGTGAGCCACTTTGCACCAAAAAGTGGGTCAGGGTCAAAGGTCTCCAAATTCTACAAACTCAGTGTCTACAAGTCAGGAATGATGACATGAACCCAACTGAACTTCCAGAATTGGATTCCGATGAGCCGATCACAAAATTGCCCGTCAAGTGGAGCTTGTGGGGCCCACGATACGCGATTTTGTCAACGTTCATAGAATCGAACCAAACTTGGGTCACAGGACCAGCGTATTGCTACGAGTCCAATGGCACAAGTTTCGTCTCGATCCGACGTGTGTACACGAAGTTACAGCGTATTTCAGAAAGGTCGGATACGGGGTGTCGTCGGCGGATACGCGTTGATTCCGGGGTGCACGCACCTCCGAATCGACTTCTGCGAAATCCCACACGACCGTATCAACGACGCGCACGGTTCGTTAAAGACCGCGTACGACCAAGTCGTCCCGTTTGGCGGGGCGCACTCAGTTCCAGGGTAAAATAGGGCATTATTTTTCCTGTTTTTGGATCGCGGTGTGCGATCACCACAGGACGCGATGCTCCGAGCGGGTTGCACGGGCACCGAGAGGGTTTTACAGTGTACGCATAGCACCTGACGGAAACTAAAACCGAGTTACGATGAGGGAGGAAACGGTACCTAAACCGAGCTCCGTGAACGCTGAATTCTGCGTGTCCGAAAGCCAATTTGACGTCCTGGTCGTGTCCTCGCGAGCTGTGTCCGGTGTCTGCTGCTCGCGTCTAGGTCGGGGCTCCTTGAACACTGCTAGGGCTGCGTTGACCGACGGGGAGGAACTCGCGGCGGTCGCAGCGAGGATCGAGGATACGTGGGGTCGAGCAGCTGCTCGAGCGGAGTCGTCGAAGAGGGTTCAGGTGTCGGGTTGGTCCAGGGGTCGTCGCTCGGCGGCCTGGCAACGAGGTGGGGGAAGTCGTCCTCGACACGTCGATCGGAGACGGAGTCGAACGGGGTGGCTACTATCGGTCCGGTCGTTGACGGCTGAGCAAACAGCGGGGAGCGGCGACAGAGATCTGGGTCGAACGGCTAGACGAGGTAGGGAAAGTCGGACTTGGCGCGTGGGAAAGCGGCTGTGGGATCTCGAGATGGCGGCCTCCCTGGCACGAACGTCGAGGCTTTATAGGCGCTACAGTGTTCTCGCAGCCTAGGGTTTGCAGCGGGTCGGGTTCTGTAGTGGTTCGGGTCTGACCCGCGATGGTGGGTTTAATATAGGTTGGTTTGAGCTTGGTTTGGTTCGGTTTAAGAATCAATTCGTTTTATAGGCTTGAAACGCCACTCCAGAGTCCAATTAATTCGCCAAAAAATACCATAGGTCCGGTTTTCCATTTCGCACAATAAAATCTTATTTCCATCATATTTTCATACTAGTTAGCAACAATTAAAATTCTTTTAAATCATAATCACCTTCATTTTAAATTCCTGAAAAATACCAAAAATTATGAATAACTCTTTAAAATTATTTCTAAAAAATTCAGGGTGTTTACAATCTTCCCTCCTTAAAAGGATTGCATCCTCGCAATCAAAGAATAAGCTACTAAAGAAAAGTTAGGGAAATTCTAGGTTGCTTAGCTTACAACGGCCTCCTCAAACAGGTGGGGGTAACGCAGGCGCATACTGTCTTCTCGTTCCCAAGTCGATTCTCCCGGAGAATGATGTTTCCATGCTACACGAACCAGTCTGATTGTCTGTCCTCGCAATGTCTTCTCGCTGACGTCGAGGATGCCAACGGGTTGTTCTTCATACCTCAAGCTTGGGCCCACTGTAATTTCTGAATGATCGACTACGTGACTTGGGTCGGTCACGTACCTTCGCAGCTGTGAGACGTGGAATACGTCATGCACTTCTTCTAAGGATAGAGGTAATGCAAGACGATAAGCCACCTCTCCGACGCGCTCTAGAATGTCGAATGGCCCAATATACCTTGGACTCAACTTGTCTCTGCTCCCGAATCTGATAGTACCACGAGTGGACAAAATCCTCAAGAATACATGCTCTCCTTCTTGGAACTCTAGGGGACGTCTGTGCGTATCTGCCCAATGCTTCTGTCTGTCTTGGGTTGCTCGTAGATGATTCTGAATCTGTTTCACCTTTTCCACTGTCTGCGTTACCAATTCTGGACCCAGTATTTGACGTTCACCAACGTTACTCCAACATATAGGCGATCTGCACTTCCTTCCGTATAAAGCTTCAAATGGTGCCATCTGGATGCTGGCCTGATAACTGTTATTGTAGGATAACTCTACTAAGTACAGATGATCTTTCCAAGATCCTCCAAAGTCTAGCATACATGATCTCAACATGTCCTCCAATATCTGTCACTACAACATTTTAGGAAAAAGGGTATTTTGGTAATTTTCTATTTAAATAAATATTGTGCATGGTAAATAATTTTTGTTGTATTATTTAATTATTGTTGGATGTTATTTAATTATTTTGGACTTATTTTAGTGGACCCAACTAGTTTAGTTTGGACCCATGGACCAACATGAATTAATTATTTAGACTTGGCCCATTTAGAAAGCCCATGGTTAAGGAGATGGATTAAATTAATTAAGTGATTAGACTAGAAGCTTCCTTCCTTAATTATTTCTTCATGAGAGGCCCCAAGGGGTACATTGGACAATTTACAATTGCTTGGGGAAGGGGGCATGGCCGGCCTATATTAGAGGGGGAGAATTTTTCTCTTCTCTCATTCTCATTTCCAAATATAGATCTAGAATTTCCCACTACCAAATTCCCTCCATTCCCATTCCAATTCTCCACCAAATTCATTCCAAATTCTTCCCAATTCACTATTAGAAAGTTGAGAAGCAAGAATCTAGAAGGAGGAAGCAAGGATCTACAAAGAGGAGCAAGGATCTACAATTTGGAAGCAAGTTCATCTCAATTGGAGGTTTCATTGGGAATCCATCTTCCAATAGGTATAATTCAGTTTTTTCCATTAAAATAGCTTCTAAATCTGAGATTTAATCATGTAAAATCAACCCATATGTATGTACTACCCATAGAAATTTGTTTTGTGTTCATAGGAGACCCATGGAGAAAGTTATGGTACTTTTTGTGTCAATTTTGTTGGAATTCCGAATTTACATTTTGTTGTGTGTGTCAATTGATCCTATAGATCAATTGGGCATGTGATTATGTGTTTGGGGCTTGTTTCGTATCCATATTTGGGTACATGTGGTTCGTATCCCAACTATTTGGTGATACGTGTCTTTTTGGGGGTTTTCCTCCGACACGGGGCTTTGAACATGTCGTATTTTGACACGGACACATAGATCTACTTTTGACACTTTAATTTATTCATAAATATTATTTGTGACTTTTTTGTGTCCTTCGGGGTGCAATTGGTTGTGTGTTGGACTCGTGTCACATGCGTATCCTAGATCTAGTGGGATACGGTGGAAAACTTTCCAATTTGGTGTGTTTATGTGTAGATTTAATTAATTATGCTTTAAATTCTTTATTTATAATTAGTAAATATATATAGATATTATATATTATTTTAGTGTATTTATTATGATATTTATTGTAGCATAGATCTATAGATATTTCTATGTGTTCTAATGTGGTGTATAAATATATATATGTATGTAGCTTTCTTGCATGCAATTATATATGTACTTATGTTAATAACATAAATTATACATAAATATTTTATAAAATATATTTATGTGTTTAAATGTGTAATTATATTTTTATAATTATTATATAATTATTTGTATATTAATGAATGTATTTTTATGTGTGCTTCTAGCCATGTAAAATATGTACATTAATATGTGCAATGTGTTTTGTAACTATTAGTATTTGATTGTGTAAAGTTTATGTGTATATATATATAAGTATATATATTTATTAAATTGTTTTATAAATGTATATATATAGGTGTTTTTGTGAGGTATAATACTAATAATAATATATTATTTTATTTGTATAAATATTGGTTTGTATATACATTATTTAGAGTGTGCATTAATTGTATTATTAGTATACTTTGTGTGGGTACCAATTGAGATCTAATTTGATTCCTAAATTGTTGTATATTATTTATATAGTTGTCTTGTGAGGTTGACCTTGGTTTGACCATGTTTTACTTTAGTTGACTTTAGAGTTGACCATAGTTGACTTTTAACTTAGAATTGATTTATTGACCTAGAAGTTGACTAGTTTGACTTGTTCTCTTTCCGGGACCTTGTATTAATGTGGTATTCTATATCTAGGTCTTCGAGGTATCGATTCAGACATCTGTGAGACTGTTCTTTGGACTTTAGGCGAGTACATTCTCTGATAGTTTCTCATTTATGATATCCTCTATGTTCGTTGTATCTAGTGTAGATATACATGTTTCTCTTGACACTATGGTTACACGGATTGGTATATCCGGATCTCGTCATGAGATATTATTCCTTGGTATATGGTGTATATGGTGCAAGTATTGTTTCATTGGTTATCTTGTACATGTACAGACACCGATTTTCGGGAGGAGTCGCTCTCTTCTTGGAGAATCTAGTGCCATAGCATACCGTGGTTGGATCTATTATACCAGTCGGGGGTGGGGAGTATTAGTATAGATATGTGATCAAATCCCTATTGAATAAAGTATTGGTAAGCGAATAGTGTTGATCATGTACCGCACGTATGATTAGCCAGGCCGCATTGTATCTTGCCCAAGATGATCACATGTTAAGCTAGTACTCACACACTTAGTCATTAGTATTATTGTTTCATTGGCATATTATTCATTATAGTATTTCTTTCCAGTATTTCCTTATTGTATATATATCTCTTGTATCTATTTTGTGCATCTTGTTTATCCACAGCTATTTACTGTTACATAGTTTTTATCATGGATTAGAACTGCTGTTAGAGATGTACTCTGCTCCTTTCCTGATATATTTTTCCAGATGACACTGAGGAGTACCCTACCTATTATGGACCCCAGGATGTTGTGGGTTTAGATTCGGAGACCCTGGCTTAAGAGGGACTTATCCCAACTGAGACAGTTGACCCTGGAGTGTAGCTTATAGTATGATAGTATTCTTTTGTACTGGATTTGTCTCCAGCTTATTTTTGTTACTCTTCAGACTCATTGATGTATTATTTTAAACTCATGAGTTGATGACTATTCTATTCTTATCTGATTCGTGTTTATTCTATCTTAGTTCTGTGATTAAGTACACTATCTTTTGGTGGTTCATTATATTAGATAGACTTTCTAGACAGCGTTCTACCGCCGATTCTGCGACGTAGGCTGGGCGTTGTTTCCGACTAGTACCCTTACCCCGGGTGCGGGTCGTGACACGTTTTTGGTGGTGGCCCATGCAGGTCTAGCTTCACAAGTATGTGATATCGTGGTAGTGCAACAACTTAGTTGTACTACTGCGAGCCTGTAATAAGATATAGGATATAGGTTGAGATACTCAATCACATCTAGGAAAATTCTTTTGATTCAACTATTCTCCTTTGACATTGATACTTGAACCCTTAAACTGTCCTTTCCTTGATGTCTTACATCATGTGCCATATTGATCCTCATTTTGTCTTTTTATGAGACATACTCGGAGATACTTGCGGAGGCACGCAAGGTTGAGCGGGATCTGGGTTTGAAGACCAAGAGAGACTGTGATTCTTTTCTGGGGGCCAACGGTAGTGCAGTATCTGCCAAACGTCCTTATTTCCAGTCCAGACCTTTCCAGCAGCCACAGCAGAACCAGACTCTAGCTAGAGCACCTTTTCACCAGGAACCTCAGTAGCAGAGACAGTAACAGCAAGCTCTATGCAACTTTTGCAAGAAGCCTGGCTACATCTGGGAAGTTTGCAGGAGGAGGTTAGGAGTTTGTTTGTATTATGGTACTGAAGGGCATTAATCAAGGGAGTATCCTTGTCGTATAGTTCAGGGAGCAGCTCCAGCTCCGAGGACACAGACGAGACCACCTGCAGCACAGCCGAGGGGACCACTTCCGACACAACAGCAGCGTTTTGTCCAGCATCAACAACAGGAAGGTGCTCGATAGGGACGAGCGTTTGCTATGACCGTCGAAGAGGAGGAACCCACCGGAGATGTCATCGTAGGTTCTATTCTTCTTGATTCTATTCCAGCTTTAGCTTTGTTTGATAGTGGTGCTTCCCATAGTTTTGTATCTATTTCTTTTGCTCTGAAGCATGGTTTGGTAGCTGAGTCTTTGCTTAGGACTTGCAAGATCATGACCGGAGGAGGTATTATCCTGGTTAATGATATTTACAAAGATCGGAGAGTTACTTTGGGAGGCCGGGAGTTGAGTGCGTGTCTACTTATAATGCCACTTCCGAGCTACGATATTGTACTTGGGATGGATTGGTTGAGTAGGCACCGTGCTAGCATAGACTGTAGAGGAGGTAGAGTTTTGTTTGGTTCGCCAGGAGAGCCAGAGTTCGAGTTTGCTAGAGGAGCTGCGGAGCAGGAAGAAGGCATTATTGTGGAGCTATGGTAGAAGACAAGGAGTTGCCACATCCGTTGATAGCAGAATTCTTGGATGTGTTTCCAGAGGAATTGCCAGGATTGCCACCAGATCGAGATGTTGAATTTTCTATAGACTTGGTGCCAGGTGCAGAACCAATTTTGCAGCATGTCTATAGAGTAAACAATAGCGAGCTGGTCGAGTTAAAGAAGCAGGTGGACGAATTGCAGGATAAGGGGTTTATCAGATCGAGTTCTTCACCATGGGGAGCCTCGGTATTGTTTGTACCAAAGAAGGATGGATTGGTGCATATGTGCATCGATTACAGGGCTTTGAATAATCTCACTATCAAGAATAAGTATCCTTTGCCACGGATTGATGATCTGTTTGATCAGTTGAGTGGTGCGAAGGTATTTTTTAAGATAGATTTGAGATCAGGCTACCATCAGGTAAAGGTGAAGCCGGAGGACATACCGAAGACTGCTTTTAGAACTCGGTATGGTCAGTACGAGTTTATGGTGATGCCGTTTGGTTTGACTAATGCACCAGCAGTATTTATGAACTTGATGAACAAGGTGTTCCACCAGTACCTTGACAAGTTCGTGGTGGTGTTCATCGACGACATACTCATATACTCGAGGACACCGGAGGAGCATGAGGAGCATTTGAGGATTGTGTTGGATGTGTTGAGAAAGGAGAAGTTGTATGGGAAGTTGTCCAAATGTGAGTTTTTCTTGGACAAGGTAGAATTCTTGGGGCATATTGTGACTGATGATGGTATTTTAGTGGATCCGAAGAAGATTTCAGTAGTGGAATCTTGGAAGACTCCGAGTTCGGTAGCAGAGATCAGGAGTTTCTTGGGATTGGCAGGCTATTACAGGAAGTTTGTGCAAGATTTTTCGAGGATTGCCGAGCCGATGACCAGACTCACAAGGAAGGATGTAGAGTTTGTTTGGATGGAAGATTGCCAAGTTGCTTTTGAGGAGTTGAAGAAGAGGTTGACGTCTGCTCCTATTTTGACGTTGCCATCAGGGTCTGGAGGTTTCACTATTTATAGTGATGCATCAGGAAAGGGTTTAGGTTGTGTTCTTCAGCAGCATGGGAAAGTGATTGCCTATGCATCCAGGCAATTGCGTCCTCATGAAAAGAACTATCCTACCCATGATTTGGAGTTGGCAGCCGTCATCTTCGCTCTGAAGTTATAGAAATATTATTTGTACGGAGAGCGTGTGGAGATCTTCACAGACCACAAAAGCTTGAAGTACGTTTTTACACAGAAGGAGTTGAACATGAGGCAGCGTCGGTGGTTGGAACTGATAAAGGATTTTGATATCTCTTTGCAATATCATCCTGGAAAAGCTAATGTAGTTGCCGATGCTTTGAGCAGGTATCCGTTAGCTATGTTCTTAACGTAGGATCGATATTTGTTGGAGGACTTGGAGAGCTTGGGCATTGAGGTGATTATTCCTGGGTGTGCTATGTAGATGTGGTGTCACGACCCGCACCCAGAATTTGGGCATGAGTCATGGGTACGTCCAGCCTACGCCGCAGCATCGGCGGTAGAACGCTGTCTAGGTCACAAACATAATATATCCTGTCAATAGTCTCAACTCCGAACGGAGGACAAGATAAATAAACCACAGTTCTATAATATACTCAATCACAATCTATAAGAATAATGGCACGATGAGAATAGAAAAGAGTTCTAATAAAACCAATCACAATAATCCAACTCAAATCCTGGGTCTAAATGACCTCACAAAGTCACAAAATAATAAATACATCTCAGTCTCAGTCTAAAACAATAATGCAGAAAAAGTAGTCTAAGAGCAGCCAGGTACGTTCTCCTCTAGGCTAGGCAACTCCTCTGGGGTTTCTGGAGTGAAATCACCCTCTAATCTTGGGCCGTAATGAGTGGGGCAAAGATCCTCCAGGTCCTCTGAAAAATGTTATCCAGTCAGGATTGGAGCGAAGCACAAGCACTAACAGCAGTTTCATTAAATTGACAAAATCTATAAACAGTGTAAGAGATACAAGATGGAAATAAATGCTGAAAATGAGAAGTACAGGAGAAAATGAAATAGACAATAGAGCATCTAGCAATGAACAATAAACAGTGAATGCTAGAACAAGTAAATCTGAATAAAATAAACATCTAACTAAGTATTTGAAATATTAGTTTATCATGTGATCGGCTTGGGACTAGATCAGGCTGGTTATATATGATTAGCTATGATTCTTGAAGGTCAGGCTAACCATATGGTTAGCTATGATGCATGATAATGGTCAGGCTAATCATATATAACAGCTATGAAGCATGATGATGGTCAGGCCGCACCCGACGTGAGAAGTGGGGTGAGCTATGATGCATGGTAAGGATTTGGATATGATCACATAATCTACTAATAGTTCCCCATCCCCAGCTAGCACGGTGGATTCCAATCATGACTCCTCATGATGGGGATCTAGGGTGCTAACTCGTGTATCCACAGTGTCGGAATCAAGTATGTAATACACTACAATTTATAGAAGTAATCAACCATGAAAACTGTCAGAGAATGTACTCGCCTGTGGTCCTGAGCAAGGTGTGAGGATCGATGTCCAAAGTGGGATCACAATGACCTATTTATGGAATATTAATGTCAGATATTAAATCAAAAGAATAACATGTTTAACAATTAAATACGGGGTTTCTAGGTCATGTCTAAGGTTTATACTAGGACATTCTAACTGATGTGGTTTATACTAGGTCATAGATACTAACACTATAATATACATCCATACCCTATAGATACTAATTATAATACAATACATGCATACCTATATATATACCTACATATATACATTTATACATGTAGCTAAACTATATGCTAACATAGATATTAATCTACCACTAACTATCTAGACTAATAGTTTTATATATATATACTAACCCTTACCCAACTACTAATACTACTAGTGAAACTCAATAACCCAATACCATATACCTCATCTACACCCTCAAGTATCATGGATACATTGATACCCTTTCCATGATATGTTGACCTTTACTAAACTGACACACTCACTTATCATTTGCTGAACTCCCAAGTACCTGCAGTAACTTACAGAAACTACACACCTACACTACACAATCTAACTGAACCTAATTTACTGCACAGCATACACAGGGAAACACTAGTTATAATACACTAGTACACTGACCTGGGGATTTGTGGGACACACACACACTAGTTTAAACAGGGCTGCACACTGGTACCTTACTGCCACAGTGTAAAAATTGTACTGATACTAGTCACTGCACACACACATGTAATATCTGATTTCCTATTGAAACACACAGGTATTTCTTACTGATTACACAGTACATTGAAAACCCACACTGCACAGTTTTCCTAGCCTCTGACTACACAGCACTTCAGCTGAAAATTGCTGATACAACTATTCTGCACATATAGGTAACACAGGTATGCTGAAACCAACTCCTCACTGAATTCTCACTACACACAGCTACACTAACACACTATATACACAGACACTATAATACACTCTGCACTCCTAGCTCATTGGTACACAGGCAGTTACTGAGACTAACACTCACAGAAAACCCCTCTCACTGGCACACACTCAGTGCACTGGTTTATCATACACAATTTCACATTCATATAGGCATACTGGTTTCTCACTGCTCTCCCAGAATTTACACACACACACTGGTCATGTCTAATTCACAGTCACACTCACACACAAGGTAGACAAACACTCTTAGTCTAAACTGATACACATACTGGTTTTCTTCTAACTGAGACACATAGGTTTTTAAGATATAACACACACTAGAGTTCACTGAACAAAATACTGATACACACCTAGGACCTAACACACAGGAACACTCATGTATCTCTCAGGCATACCCTGTAGTACCCATCACTGTATCACTCACAAACTCTCTCACTGCTCACTGGTTTTTCTCTCCTAGGCACTCTGAGAATACACAGGTAACCCACATATAGCTACTCACTGATACATTATACATAGAAATTAACACCCTCAAGTATCTAATACACAGGTACACATCTATACTGACACAGGTTTACACCCACACACTATAGGGACTTAAGTTATCACTCACAAAATATCCTCCCACTGTGACACACACTAGAGATACTGATCTCAGCCAATAAAACCCATATGAACAATCCACACAGGCACAGCTCACTGGATACACTAGGTTCTATGATACATACACACAGGCAAGTTGCTGAAAACACACATACTCAGACGGGTAGCTATTCACAGTCATCTTAGGGATACACACAAACTGGAATTTAAATACCTACAACACAGGCACATACATAGACACATATACTGAGACACAGAACTACACACATAAACACCTACACAGAATTTCCTCCCCTTCCTCTGATACCAGATGCACTGAAATACAGTGCCACACACACACAGCCACCAAAAGCCCGACTGCACAGTAAGTCCAAACACACAGTAATACACTCCACAACCCAATTGTGCACAGTTTACTCCAAGCCCAACTGTACACAAGAATATTCATAATGCAATTATATATACATATATCTATATAGATTGGTATATCAAAATACATGAACTTAAAACACAGGGATAGGCAAAACTCTAAGAAACATAGCACCAAACACTTGGTGTGCAGGAAACGAATTTACATAAGGACCCATAATTCCTCAAATCCAACCCTAAAATCGGGATCTAACCTACATGAAAGAGATGAAATCAGTCTACATACGAATACCTAGGGTTAGGGTTCACGAAAATTGGGGAAAACCCCATATTGGTCACCAAAACCCAAAATAAAACCCTAAAAGTCGAACTACACAGCAAGGGTGGGTTCCTAATGGCCATGAACAACAGAAAACAGAAATTAAAGGAATAGAAATAGGGTTTTTACCTGCAGGGATGGTTTCTTCAATGAGGTTCTTCTTCTTCAAGGCTTCCTGACCCACGTTCCTTGCTTTCCTTGCTTGGAGAAGGAAGGTGGAAACCCTAGGGTTAGGATTTCGAAATCTGGAAGTGGGGAGATGGTTTCTCTTGATGGAGGCTAGGGTTTCTCTACTACATGAAGAATGGTGGCTCCCTTTTATATAAACAACTAGGTTAGGGTTTCCAAGCTTAGTTTTAGGTTAAACCTTTATGGTTAGGTCATGTAGAACCCAATTAACTAGGGTTTAGGCCTGCTAGAGTTTGAGGGTTCACCCTAAAATTTGAATTCTAGGGTTTCACTAGAACTGGGTTTTTAAATTAGGGTTGACTCACTAGGGTCTGTCCTAATGAGTTCTAGGGTTTAGACCTAAAACTAAATATTACAAATAATAATATAATTAGTTACAAAACTCAGCAATTAATTAAATTCATAATTATTTAAATAGCTAAATTACACAAATGCCCTTATATGGAAAAGTGGTAGTGACAAGTCTACCCTCCTAAAAGAAATTTCGTCCTCGAAATTGGACTGAACTACAACAAGAATGAAATCAGAAAAGGAATTATACCTCAAGTCTGGAAGAGATACGGGTATTGCTCGCGCATTTCGTCCTCTCTCTCCCAGGTCGACTCCCCTGGAGAGTGATGTCTCCGTGCAATCCGAACCAAAGGAATAGTTTGGTTCCGCAACACCTTCTCTCTGCGGTCCAAGATCTCTACGGGCTGCTCAGGGTAGCTGAGCGTCGGACCAACCTCAATCTCCGAGTGGTCAAGTACATGACTAGGGTCTGCCACGTACCGTCTCAGCTACGACACGTGGAACACATCATGCACTCCCTCCAATGCAGGCGGCAAGTCCAGTCTATATGCCACTGCACCTACCCTCGCGAGAATGCCAAAGGGTCCGATGTAGCGTGGGCTAAGCTTCCCGCCTCTGCCAAAATGAATCGTTCCACGCGTCGGAGAAATCCGTAGGAATACCAGATCGCCAACCTAAAACAAAACAGTCTCAACACGCAGTCTAAACAAACAAACGCAACCAGAAAATTAATAAGCTATACCTGAAACTCAAGGGGTCTACGGTGGCTGTCGGCCCAATGCCGCTGTCTGTCCTGCGCCACTCGCAGTCTGTCTCTGATGAGTTTTACCTTTTCTGCTGCATCTACGACCATTTCTGGTCCTAGCAAGGCTCTCTCTCCAACGTCGTCCCAAGATAACGGTGTACGGCACCTCCGTCCATAAAGAACCTCAAATGGTGACATCTCGATGCTGGCCTGGTAGCTGTTGTTGTAAGCGAACTCTACCAGGTGCAGATAATCCTCCCAAGAACCTCCAAGATCTAGAACGCAAGTGCGTAGCATATCCTCGAGAGTCTGAATAGTCCGTTCAGACTGCCCGTCTGTCTGGGGGTGATATGCGAAACTGAACTTGAGCTGAGTGCCCAAGCTAGCCTGTAGACTCCTCCAGAAGTGGGAAGTGAAACGGCTATCCTGATCCGAGATGATGCTCACTGGAACTCCATGAAGTCTAACAATCTGCCGCACGTACATCTCTGCTAGCTTCTCTGTCGACGTGCCCACTCTAAAAGGTAGGAAATGGGTTGATTTGGTCAACCTGTCCACGATGACCCAAATCGCGTCCTTCCCTCCTGGAGAACGTGGAAGCCTTGAAACGAAATCCATGGTCATGTGCTCCCATTTCCATTCTGGAATCGGTAAAGGTTGAAGCAAACCACCTGGCCTCTGCCGGTCTGCCTTTACCTGCTGGCACACTAGACACCGGGATACGAAGCGTGCTACCTCGCGCTTCATTCCATACCACCATACGTGCTCCCTCAAGTCTCGATACATCTTGTTGGCACCGGGATGCATCGAGTACTGAGAGCGGTGTGCCTCTTGCAAAACCTTCTCTCGCAGCTCCCCGCTCGGCACACACATCCTCGTGCCGTGCCGTAAGGAACCATCATCTGCGATAGTAAAATCGTCTGACAATCCCATCTGAACTTGTGCCCTGATGCTCCTCAGAGCCTCATCATCGTACTGTGCAGCTCTAATCCTGTCCATCAGCTCGGACTGTATCTGCAATCCCCACATCTGAATCTCAGTACCGGAAACTAACACCTCAATCTCCAAGCTTTCCAGATCAGCCAACAAATGTCTATCTGTCATCAAGTACATAGCCATCGGATACCTGCTCAAGGCATCGGCGACTACGTTGGCCTTTCCTGGGTGGTACTGTAATGAGATGTCGAAGTCCTTCATCAACTCCAACCACCTCCTCTGCCTCATTTTCAGCTCCTTCTGTGTGAATACGTACTTCAAGCTCTTGTGGTCCGTGAAGATCTCCACACGCTCTCCGTACAGGTAATGCTTCCACAGCTTTAGAGCGAAGATAACTGCTGCCAACTCTAAATCGTGGGTGGGGTAGTTCTTTTCATGAGGGCGTAACTGCCTGGAAGCATAGGCAATTATCTTCCAGTGCTGCTGAAGAACACATCCCAGACCCTTCCCTGGAGCATCACTGTAGATGGTGAAACCACCTGCCCCTGCTGGCAACGTCAAAATTGGAGCTGTCGTCAACCTCTTCTTCAGCTCATCAAATGCGGCCTGGCACTCCTCCGTCCATACAAAATCCACATCTTTCCTAGTCAATCTGGTCATCGGCGCTGCAATCTTGGAGAAGTCTTGTACAAACCTCCTGTAGTATCCTGCTAGCCTGAGAAAACTCCTGATCTCAGCTACCGAACTGGGGGTAGCCCACGACTCCACTGCCTCGATCTTCTTTGGGTTTACCGAGATTCCGTCACCCGATACCACATGCCCAAGAAATTCGACCTTGTCAAGGAAGAATTCACACTTAGAGAGTTTTCCGTATAGCTTCTCCCTCCTGAGAGTCTCTAAGACCAACCTTAGGTGCTCTTCGTGCTCCTCCGGGGTTTTGGAATACACAAGAATATCGTCTGTGAACACCACCATGAACTTATCAAGGTACTGGTGGAACACCTTGTTCATCAGGTTCATGAATACTGCCGGTGGATTGGTTAAACCAAATGGCATCACCATGAACTCAAACTGGCCGTATCTGGTCCGAAAAGCTGTCTTCGGCGTGTCTTCTTTCTTCACCTTCACCTGGTGATAGCCTGATCTCAAATCTATCCTTGAAAATACCCTCGCCCCGCTCAACTGGTCGAAAAGATCATCTATCCTCGGCAGCGGGTACTTGTTCTTGATAGTGATATTGTTCAAAGCTCTATAATCAATGCACATGCGCACCGTGCCGTCCTTCTTCGGTACGAACAATACCGGAGCTCCCCATGGTGATGAACTGGATTTGATGAAGCCTTTGTCCTGCAACTCCTCAACTTGCTTCTTCAGTTCTGCCAGCTCGCTGTTGTTGACTCTATAGACATGTTGTAAAATGGGCTCCGCTCCTGGAACCAAATCTATAGAGAATTCAACATCTCTGTCTGGCGGCAAGCCTGGCAACTCTTCTGGAAATACATCCAGGAACTCCGCTATCAGAGGATGTGGCAACTCCTCTTCTTCTGCCCTGGCTCCGCAAAATGTGCCCCTGCTCTGTTCCGTTGCTCCTCTGACGACCTCAAACTTTGGCTCTCCTGGTGGTCTAAACAATACTCTGCCTCCATAACAATCTATAGTAGCATGATGCCTACTCAACCAGTCCATTCCGAGCACGATATCGTACCCCGGAAGTGGCATGACGAGTAAACTCACGCTCAAGTCTCGGCCTCCTACTGACACTCTCCGGTCCTTGCAGTGATCATGGACTAGGATAATACCTCCACCAGTCATAATCTTGCAAGTCCTAGCTAATGGTTCTGTGTCTAAATGATGTCGAAGTGCATATAATACAGACACAAAACTATGGGAAGCACCAAAGTCGAATAAGGTAAATGCGGGAATACAATCGAGAAGAACCGAACCTGTGATCAAGTCTCCTGCTGGCTCGATCTCCTCGACTGCCATGGCGTATGCTCGCCCCTGGGGTGCACCTCTCTGCTGCTGATGCTGGGCGAACTTCTGATGTTGTGGTGGAAGTGGTCCCCTCTGTTGTTGGCCTCCTGGTGCGGTAGGCACCCTGTCTGATCCTCTCTGGGCGGCTGCTCCACCCTGACCTGGACGAAAGGTAGGACAATCCTTCAGCTGGTGTATCGTCGATCCACAGGATAGACATAAGCCCAATCTCTTCCTGCAGATATCTCTAGTATGTCCCATCTTTCGCAGTACGCACACTGGATGGCGGGCTGGTTCTGTCTCTGTTGCTGCTGCTGGACCTGCCCTCGGGCTGGTGCCTGATGCTGCTGCTGAAAGGGTCTCTGCTGTTGCTGCTGAAAGTGTGGACGCTTGCCCGGTCCCGTACTACTGTTTGCTCCTCCGGAGCCATCGCGTCCCCTCTTGGGCTTGAGGCCCAAATCGTCTTCGGCTACTTGGGCATCCATCAATATGCCCTCGTAGGTAGCTGTGCGACGTCCCGACGTGCGAGACTTGATCTCCCTTGTCAGCCCCTTTCTGAATTTCCGGGCCCTGTCCCCCGGATCTCTAATCATCGAGGGCGCGAAGCGGCTCAGGCGGGAAAACTCTGCGGCATACTCGTCGACGGACGAGCTCCCCTGGGCTAAGTCATGGAACTGACTCTCCAAAGCTCCTAGGGCGACATCAGGAAAGAACTTTTCTTTGAAGAGTTCCTTGAAATCCTCCCAAGTGAGTCCCCTGCGCAAGAGTCTCGGCTCCGTGCGAAACCACGTCAAGGCAATGTCGAACATCTGGCTGCCCGCGGCCTCGATCTGGAGCGCCTCTGGAATCTGCGCCAAACGCAAGTTCCTCTCGATGTCCTCTAGCCAATCATCGGCGTAGAGTATCCTTTCTGTCCCCTTGAACTCCCGAGGCATCATCCTCTTGAAGTCCACAATGGTGCCCGGCCTCTGGTGGTGCTGATCAGGACGCTGCTGCTGCTGAGTGACTCTCTCCACAGCCTGGAGAGCCACTTGGTGAGCATTCTCCATGTTCACCCTCATCATCTCTGTCTGGGCCTGATGTGCCTCAGCCTGCACTCTCTGGGCCTCTGCCGACGTCCTCTGGGCATCGACCATGCCCTGAATCAAAGCGAACATCTGTGCTCCATCGACGGGCACACCTCCTGGATGCTGAACGGGTGGTGGAGGTGCCGTCGTAGCTGTGGGGACCCTCTGAACTGGTGGTGGAGGACCCCCGAATGCTGCAGACACTCCCATATGTACTGGAGATGTAGGAGGTGCTGCGAATGTCTGTCCGACCGGGCGAGAGGTGGCAGACCTCTCTGAAGCTGCTGCTCCGAGTCTCTGGGACCTGGTCCTCGGCATCCTGAAGACAGATCGAAAGAATCAATTAAAGTAATAAACACGATATCATCAAGGAAGGACAGTAAATTCTAAAGGAAAATCATTAAGAGTAATGTCATAAGAATCAGAATTTCCTAATTGTGATTGAGCATATCCTCGGCCTAATTCCTATTTCCTAAAACAGGCTCGTAGGAATACTCTAAGCGAGCACCACTACGATATCGCTCTAATGCGGTTCTAGGACTCGACTACTGACCTGCATGGGCCACCACTAAAAACGTGTCACGACCCGCAGCCGAAATTTGGGCATAAGTCGTGGGTACGTCCAGCCTACGCCGCAGCATCGACGGTAGAACGCTGTCTAGGTCACAAACATAATATATCCTGTCAATAGTCTCAACTCCGAACGGAGGACAAGATAAATAAACCACAGTTCTATAATATACTCAATCACAATCTATAAGAATAATGGCACGATGAGAATAGAAAAGAGTTACTAAAAAAACCAACCACAATAATCCAACTCAAATCCTGGGTCTAAATGACCTCACAAAGTCACAAAATAATAAATACATCTCAGTCTCAGTCTAAAACAATAATGCAGAAAAAGTAGTCTAAGAGCAGCCAGGTACATTCTCCTCTAGGCTAGGCAACTCCTCTGGGGTTTCTGGAGTGAAATCATCCTCTAATCCTGGGCCGTAATGAGTGGGGCAAAGATCCTCCAGGTCCTCTGAAAAATGTTATCCAGTCAGGATTGGAGCGAAGCACAAGCACTAACAGCAGTTTCATTAAATTGACAAAATCTATAAACAGTGTAAGAGATACAAGATGGAAATAAATGATAAAAATGAGAAGTACAGGAGAAAATGAAATAGACAATAGAGCATCTAGCAATGAACAATAAACAGTGAATGCTAGAACAAGTAAATCTGAATAAAATAAACATCTAACTAAGTGTTTGAAATATTAGTTTATCATGTGATCGGCTTGGGACTAGATCAGGCTGGTTATATATGATTAGCTATGATTCTTGAAGGTCAGGCTAACCATATGGTAAGCTATGATGCATGATAATGGTCAGGCTAATCATATATAACAGCTATGAAGCATGATGATGGTCAGGCCGCACCCGACGTGAGAAGTGGGGTGAGCTATGATGCATGGTAAGGATTTGGATATGATCACATAATCTACTAATAGTTCCCCATCCCCAGCTAGCATGGTGGATTCCAATCACGACTCCTCATGATGGGGATCTAGGGTGCTAACTCGTGTATCCACAGTGTCGGAATCAAGTATGTAATACACTACAATTTATAGAAGTAATCAACCATGAAAACTGTCAGAGAATGTACTCGCCTGTGGTCCTGAGCAAGGTGTGAGGATCGATGTCCAAAGTGGGATCACAATGACCTATTTATGGAATATTAATGTCAGATATTAAATCAAAAGAATAACATGTTTAACAATTAAATACGGGGTTTCTAGGTCATGTCTAAGGTTTATACTAGGACATTCTAACTGATGTGGTTTATACTAGGTCATAGATACTAACACTATAATATACATCCATACCCTATAGATACTAATTATAATACAATACATGCATACCTATATATATACCTACATATATACATTTATACATGTAGCTAAACTATATGCTAACATAGATATTAATCTACCACTAACTATCTAGACT
This sequence comes from Iris macrosiphon, assembly GCA_036927795.1. NCBI lineage: Eukaryota > Viridiplantae > Streptophyta > Magnoliopsida > Asparagales > Iridaceae > Iris > Iris macrosiphon. The sequence goes on from JAYESA010000006.1 coordinate 54,556,750, forward strand.
AATAGTTTTATATATATATACTAACCCTTACCCAACTACTAATACTACTAGTGAAACTCAATAACCCAATACCATATACCTCATCTACACCCTCAAGTATCATGGATACATTGATACCCTTTCCATGATATGTTGACCTTTACTAAACTGACACATTCACTTATCATTTGCTGAACTCCCAAGTACCTGCAGTAACTTACTGAAACTACACACCTACACTACACAATCTAACTGAACCTAATTTACTGCACAGCATACACAGGGAAACACTAGTTATAATACACTAGTACACTGACCTGGGGATTTGTGGGACACACACACACTAGTTTAAACAGGGCTGCACACTGGTACCTTACTGCCACAGTGCAAAAACTGTACTGATACTAGTCACTGCACACACACATGTAATATCTGATTTCCTATTGAAACACACAGGTATTTCTTACTGATTACACAGTACATTGAAAACCCACACTGCACAGTTTTCCTAGCCTCTGACTACACAGCACTTCAGCTGAAAATTGCTGATACAACTATTCTGCACATATAGGTAACACAGGTATGCTGAAACCAACTCCTCACTGAATTCTCACTACACACAGCTACACTAACACACTATATACACAGACACTATAATACACTCTGCACTCCTAGCTCATTGGTACACAGGCAGTTACTGAGACTAACACTCACAGAAAACCCCTCTCACTGGCACACACTCAGTGCACTGGTTTATCATACACAATTTCACATTCATATAGGCATACTGGTTTCTCACTGCTCTCCCAGAATTTACACACACACACTGGTCATGTCTAATTCACAGTCACACTCACACACAAGGTAGACAAACACTCTTAGTCTAAACTGATACACATACTGGTTTTCTTCTAACTGAGACACATAGGTTTTTAAGATATAACACACACTAGAGTTCACTGAACAAAATACTGATACATACCTAGGGCCTAACACACAGGAACACTCATGTATCTCTCAGGCATACCCTGTAGTACCCATCACTGTATCACTCACAAACTCTCTTACTGCTCACTGGTTTTTCTCTCCTAGGCACTCTGAGAATACACAGGTAACCCACAGATAGCTACTCACTGACACATTATACATAGAAATTAACACCCTCAAGTATCTAATACACAGGTACACATCTATACTGACACAGGTTTACACCCACACACTATAGGTACTTAAGTTATCACTCACAAAACACCCTCCCACTGTGACACACACTAGAGACACTGATCTCAGCCAATAAAACCCATATGAACAACCCACACAGGCACAGCTCACTGGATACACTAGGTTCTATGATACATACACACAGGCAAGTTGCTGAAAACACACATACTCAGACGGGTAGCTATTCACAGTCATCTTAGGGATACACACAAACTGGAATTTAAATACCTACAACACAGGCACATACATAGACACATATACTGAGACACAGAACTACACACATAAACACCTACACAGAATTTCCTCCCCTTCCTCTGATACCAGATGCACTGAAACACAGTGCCACACACACACAGCCACCAAAAGCCCGACTGCACAGTAAGTCCAAACACACAGTAATACACTCCACAACCCAATTGTGCACAGTTTACTCCAAGCCCAACTGTACACAAGAATATTCATAATGCAATTATATATACATATATCTATATAGATTGGTATATCAAAATACATGAACTTAAAACACAGGGATAGGCAAAACTCTAAGAAACATAGCACCAAACACTTGGTGTGCAGGAAACGGATTTACATAAGGACCCATAATTCCTCAAATCCAACCCTAAAATCGGAATCTAACCTACATGAAAGAGATAAAATCAGTCTACATACGAATACCTAGGGTTAGGGTTCACGAAAATTGGGGAAAACCCCATGTTGGTCACCAAAACCCAAACCAAAACCCTAAAAGTCGAACTACACAGCAAGGGTGGGTTCCTAATGGCCATGAACAACAGAAAACATAAATTAAAGGAATAGAAATAGGGTTTTTACCTGCAGGGATGGTTTCTTCAATGAGGTTCTTCTTCTTCAAGGCTTCCTGACCCACGTTCCTTGCTTTCCTTGCTTGGAGAAAGAAGGTGGAAACCCTAGGGTTAGGATTTCGAAATCTGGAAGTGGGGAGATGGTTTCTCTTGATGGAGGCTAGGGTTTCTCTACTACATGAAGAATGGTGGCTCCCTTTTATATAAACAACTAGGTTAGGGTTTCCAAGCTTAGTTTTAGGTTAAACCTTTATGGTTAGGTCATGTAGAACCCAATTAACTAGGGTTTAGGCCTGCTAGAGTTTGAGGGTTCACCCTAAAATTTGAATTCTAGGGTTTCACTAGAACTGGGTTTTTAAATTAGGGTTAACTCACTAGGGTCTGTCCTAATGAGTTCTAGGGTTTAGACCTAAAACTAAACATTACAAATAATAATATAATTAGTTACAAAACTCAGCAATTAATTAAATTCATAATTATTTAAATAGCTAAATTACACAAATGCCCTTATATGGAAAAGTGGTAGTGACATGTGGGGATTGCAGATACACTCAGATTTGATGGACAGGATTAAGGCAACACAGTATGATGATGTATCTTTGAGGAGTATCAGAGCTCAGGTGAGAGCAGGATTGGAGGATGATTTCACTATTGCAAAGGATGGATCTTTGAGTCATGGAGTTAGATTGTGTGTGCCTAGTGGGGAGTTGCGTGAGGAGGTATTGCAGGAAGCGCATCGCTCTCAGTATTCCATACATCCAGGTGCTAACAAGATGTATCAGGATATACGAGAGAGTGTGTGGTGGTATGGCATGAAGAGGGAAGTGGCACAGTTTGTATCCAGATGCTTAGTGTGCCAGCAGGTGAAAGCCGAGAGGCAGAGGCCAGGAGGGTTACTTCAGCCATTACCCATTCCAGAGTGGAAGTGGGAACACACTACTATGGATTTTGTGTCCGGACTTCCACGATCTCCAGGAGGGAAAGACGCAATTTGGGTCATTGTTGATAGGTTGACCAAGTCGGCCCACTTTTTGCCTTTTAAGGTGGGTTTGTCTACGGAGAAGCTGGCAGAGATGTATGTGAGGCAGATCGTTAGGATACATGGAGTTTTCGTCAGCATAGTCTCAGATCGGGATAGTCGTTTCACTTCTCATTTCTGAAGGAGTTTGCAGGAGAGTTTGGGCACTCAGCTCAAGTTCAGTACTGCATATCATCCTCAGACAGATGGGCAGTCTGAGCGGACTATCCAGACTCTCGAGGATATGTTGCGCACTTGTGTACTAGATTTTGGGGGTTCTTGGGAGGACCATCTCCATTTGGTAGAGTTTGCTTACAACAATAGTTACCAGGCCAGTATAGAGATGTCACCTTTTGAAGCTCTATATGGTCGGAGGTGTCGTACTCCTTTGTCTTGGGACGATGTTGGAGAGAGAGTTTTGCTTGGGCCAGATTTGGTTGTGGATGCAGCAGAGAAGGTTCAGTTGATCAGAGACAGACTTCGAGTGGCGCAGGACAGACAGCGGCATTGGGCCGATAGCCATCGGAGACCTTTGGAGTTCGAGGTATAGTTTAGATTTTGTTTGTGCTTGTTCTTGTTTGTTATAGATTAAGTTCTTAAGATGGTATTTTGTTCTAGGTGGGTGGTTTGGTGTTTCTGAGGATTTCTCCGACACGAGGCACGATTCGCTTCGGTGGAGGCGGAAAGCTTAGTCCGCGATTCATCGAACCTTTCACTATTCTAGAGAGGGTCGGTGCAGTTGCTTATAGACTAGACTTGCCACCTGCATTGGATGGAGTGCACAACGTGTTTCATGTGTCGCAGTTGAGACGATACGTGGCAGATCCTAGTCATGTATTGGATCACTCAGAGATAGAGGTGGGTCCTACTCTTAGCTATCCAGAGCAGCCAGTTGAGGTTCTGGATCGGAGAGAGAAGGTGCTGAGGAACCAGACTATTCCTTTGGTACGCGTCGCATGGAGGCATCACTCTCCGGGGGAGTCTACCTGGGAGAGAGAGGATGACATGCGAGAGCGTTATCCATATTTGTTTGTACCTTGAGGTATGTTATTTTCTAGTTATGTTCTGTTCATTGTTATGTTTTGTTCATTAGTTAGTTGTGATTCTTTAGTTCTGTTCTGTGATTTTCTGGGGCTAGTTTTCATCTTTAAATTTCGAGGACGAAATTAGTTTAAGGAGGGTAGACTTGTCACTACCACATTTTAGGAAAAAGAATATTTTGGTAATTTTCTATTTAAATAAATATTGTGCATGGTAAATAATTTTTGTTGTATTATTTAATTGTTGTTGGATATTATTTAATTATTTTGGACTTATTTTAGTGGACCCAACTAGTTTAGTTTGGACCCATGGACCAACATGAATTAATTAGTTAGACTTGGCCCATTTAGAAAGCCCATGGTTAAGGAGATGGATTAAATTAATTAAGTGATTAGACTAGAAGCTTCCTTCCTTAATTATTTCTTCATGAGAGGCCCCAAGGGGTACATTGGACAATTTACAATTGTTTGGGGAAGGGGGCATGGCCGGCCTATATTAGAGGGGGGGAATTTTTCTCTCCTCTCATTCTCATTTCCAAATCTAGATCTAGAATTTCTCACTACCAAATTCCCTCCATTCCCATTCCAATTCTCCACCAAATTCATTCCAAATTCTTCCCAATTCACTATTAGAAAGTTGAGAAGCAAGAATCTAGAAGGAGGAAGCAAGGATCTACAAAGAGGAGCAAGGATCTACAATTTGGAAGCAAGTTCATCTCAATTGGAGGTTTCATTGGGAATCCATCTCCCAATAGGTATAATTCAGTTTTTTCCATTAAAATAGCTTCTAAATCTGAGATTTAATCATGTAAAATCAACCCATATGTATGTACTACCCATAGGAATTTGTTTTGTGTTGTCACTCCCCAGTCCCAAAAATACGTAGGACTAGGACACGTAAGCATGCCAGCCGCATGGATATGGCAACTCCAATATATGGAAACCAAATCCATACGTACGCTGTAATATGAATATAAAATCCACAAGTGGTATAAAATGTAATACAAGTCACAGGGTAAAATCTAAATCTCATCCCCCAAAATCATATAGAAACAAATAACCAGTATCTATGAAACTAGATCTCAACAAGAAGTATCTAAAGATGATAGTTGGATGGAAACAAATCCACTACCAACTCGAATGGGAAATATAAATACAATATAAGTACAACTCACTCAAACAATAAGTACCAGCTACCAATCACGGCTCGAAGAGAAGACATCCACGAAGCTTCTATATCCTCCCAAATCTGTGCTCCTGCAAATACTCAAGAACAGGTACACCTGGCAGCGGACCAGGTCCTCAGAGGGACTTAACAAGTATACTTAAACACATGCCAATAAAGTACTGAAATAAATATCCAATGGGTCGCCTAACCATCTAAAGTGAATGCAGTTAAGAACAACTTTCCCCACAAGTGAGCTATCTGGCTGAAAACTGGGATTTGGCATAGTTCTCTTTTGAAGATCCAGGGGCCTACAAGGCACGTCGTCTTTTGAACGCCGGTGGCCCGCCTGATAGTACATAATATATAGTGGTCATCATGGCCCGTATCTCCAGCGGAGAATCCGGGCGTACAGGAGAAAAAGTGTAAAGGAGCTCAAATGCGGTACTTGTTGTTCTCCCCACCCCATGCTCTAAGCATGTCACATCAATGACACGATTCGGTCCATAGCCTATTCTTAGTACCCTAGCCCAATCCTGCAACCAAACAAGGACAAGGATGGGACCACCGTACTATAATAAGCTATGTCCATGGACCTCTAATAACTGCCAAGTCTACTAGCATGCAAAGTTTCTAACAGCAGTTATCCCTACGCACGTCCCACCCGTACCGATGATCAGTCAATACGCGCGTCCGTGATCTATATGAGACTCACAACTCGTGTAAAAATATGTGTCACGGCCAAATGAACCTAATGATACTATATGATAATGGGGTAGTCTCATGAACAGGGTCAATGCAATACATAAATAAAAACATATTGCGACGTCACCGTCGCGCACATTTTAAATAACAATTAAAATATATGAACTAAAGACAGAAAATAAAGATGCATGCAACATATGGAATATAAATAACAGTACAATGGCAAGGTATACTTGCCTGGCAAGAAATCTGTAAAGTGTACGCGCCCAAATGTCAAGGACACTGAACCTGGAACTAAGGACTCCGAACAAACGTCTCCGGATGCTGAAATAAACATCACCAACGTTTCCGGAATGAGCAAAATAGCTAAAAAGCACATCCCTTTCGTCCAATTTGGACACAGGGGCAAAACGGTAATTTCGGGCAAAAGTGGGGTCCATGTGTGGCCCATTTTGCACCGAAAAGCGTGCCGAGGGTAACAGTCTCTAAATGGGACAAACTATGGGTCAAACAACTCTAAATGTCAATACGAACCCAACGGTATGTCCAAATTTGGATTCCGATGAGCCGAACAAAATTTGGTCCAAAAAGTCAACTGTGGGACCCGCCAATTGGCGATCTGGTCAACCGTCTCAGAAATGCGTGAAAATTGGGTCACAGGACCAGCGCGTTACCACGAGTCCAGTGGCGCAAGTTTTGCCGCAATCTGACAATCGTGCACAAAATACTCGCGAGTTCCACAAAAATGGCGACACGAAATGTGTCCGCGGATACGGTCTGATTCCGGCGCGCACACGCGTCCGAATCAGTCCCCACGAATTTTCTCGTGTCCCGTTATGCTGTGTGCACCATTTGGTACACTTGGCACACGGCGGGGCGGTCCCGTTTGGCGGGGCGCGCTCCGATCTCCAACTTTTGGAAAACCGGAAAAAGTGGGTGCGCGCAGTTTTGTGACGAATATATTTCTGTCCACAGCGACTAATAGCACAAAGTTATAATACAGAAAATAAACTAGGTCTTGTAATCTACAGGTATCAAAAAGAATCACCGAATTCGGATCTCTGTGGTGGGAGATACGAACTCGGCAATATGGGTGGTCAATCTGGAATTCTGCGATTGCAGAATTCGGTCTGTCCGTCCACTTTGGACACTGTTTTTCACCTAGGGGCACACGTTTTCCGAGGTTGACTATAAAATAAATACTGGAGGGGGTTGAGGGAAGATCATACCTATGAAAACGGAACAGCGTTTGGTCGAGCGAGTCAACGGAAAAACATGCCGGAGCGAAAGTGCCTCGAGTGGGAGACTGCAGTCCGCGATGTCGGCGTCGACGGGGTGGTTGGATGGCTTGGGGAGGCTTCTCTGGCTGCGGTGACGGCTCTTAGATGGGAAGAGGAGGTCTGGAAATAGGTTAGGGTTTTAGAGAGCTATTATATATATATATATATTATATATATTAAGGGAGAGAGAGAGGAAGGATCGGGTGGTTCGCGGGTTTTCCGTGAAGGAATGCTTAACGCCCAGTTTGAAACAATAAGGTGGTGGGTCCCTGGGTATATGTTGAAGTGGGCGGTCAGATGCTTTGCTAAGGATTGAAAATCAAAGTTAAGATGCTGTGGGATTCCTAAGACTTGAAGTACCTAAGCATATTATTATTATTATTAGTATTATTATTATACTATTATACTTATTTAATTCTTTCTTTTTCCTTTCTTTCTTTATAAAATATATATACATATATATATATTTGTATATACATATATATATATATATACTCATAAGAAAATTTATATAATAGGGTATTGCACATCGTTAGGCTAGCAACTGCTCAAGGGGTCCCCTACATGGAATAAATTCCGAAAAATTCCTGAAGGTCCCATAAGTCCTCTAAGTGCCCGAACACCTAACATAAAATTATTAAAAATCTATTTCTCCTATTTAGACCTAATTACTACAATTTAATTAATAATTAATAAAATAAAGGGTATATACGATTTTCTAGGAAGGGGGTTTTACATTCTACCCAACTTATAAAAATTTCGTCCTCGAAATTAAAATTAAGCCACGATAGAATGCAAGGATGGTCTAAGATTTGCATTGTTTAAAATGCAAGGCTAGGTTTAAAGGGGTGGGCGATGTTGCACGTCGCACATCCCGAAGAAGAAGAAGAAGAAGAAAAAAAAATCATGGAAAAATCCATATGAGCGAAAAATAGGTTTCTTCATGTGTCATGTCCAATGGTGTGGACACATAAATGCTCTTTTGCATAAAAGCGTCCAACAAATGGGAAAATTGCACAAAGATGAGAATTGGATGATGGGCATGTCTAGGACAAGGGTGTGAAATTCGTAGGAAGGCAGTGACTAGTGTAGTGCTCCAATTATCGGAGCACGGTAAGGCGTGTCAAGTGATATAATATTGCAAAATTAAATAAAATACTGTGTTCTACTTCTAACTAGATTCAAGCTAACCTTAGTCTCACTAACTCAGCCAAGTAGGTCAAATTTTTTTTTTTTTTTTTTTTTTTTTTTTTTTTTTTGTGAGGGGTTCACACTCTGCCGAACTTAAAATAATGTCGTCCTCAAAATTGAAATAAGGTAGAATCGGTTAATCCTTTATGTTCAATAAGGCAAGTCAGTCGCAATCTTCTTGCGATAACGAAAATCCTAATCATATCCATTGCAATCATTTCTAGGTTAGGATGACCACTGCTCCAATCAAAATTTAACCTATGGTTATCTCTTCTCCCCTTGTTTCAAATTATCCATATCCACATAACATCTCCAAGATTTACATACGCATATAACTTTTACCTCACGATCTCTAACTATCATAATTTCCTCTAGAAGTAATTCGAGTCCAATATTATTCCCACTTCCACTTATAAAATTTTGTATACCTCAACTCTTTAAATTCTATTCACATCCTCATTATTTCAAATAGGTCGTCCAACCAAAATTTTAATTCTTAATTCAAATCACCAAATTGAAAATAATTTAAATGCAGTCCACCAATATTCAAGTCTGAAATTCTATATTTATCCTCTAAATTTAAATTGGTGATCCTACCTTCATTGTTCAAATTTAACTCATGCACTTAAGGTATAAATATTGGGTCCTCAATATCAATTCATTGATCCTCATCATCTTAGTCATCCTTCTAAATTTTTCAAAATTATAATGGCTTGAACCTCTCCCAGTCTAATCTTACTCGATCATAATCTAAAAGAAATTCCTCTCGAGTTGCCAATGCACTGCTACCCAACTTAGAATTTACACATCTATCACAGAAGGCTATACATCTAGAAAAACTATTGCTCAAATTATTTAATCATATTATTGAATCCTTGAAGTCTTTTAACACCAAATATATCCTCTATGATATGCCCTTAATCATTTATGAAAGAGGGTCACCAAGCAAAGCGACTGGCCTGTGGGGTATATCTAGTACTATCTATATATCAAACTTATACCATGCAAGATGTTTCGTCTTTCTGAAATAAGGAAAGACGTAGATCAATAATAAAGAGTTCAAGGGAGAGGTAATAGAATGCAAGTATGGGGATCAAGGCGCTTTAAAGAATTCAATTGGGAATTGTCAAAGCAGTTGTGGATTGAAATCCTCTTTTGGTAGTTCCTATTCCCATGCTCGTATCAGTTCAGTTATGTAACCGATACGATGTGTCAGACATATCTAGGGGTAAGTATATCTGTCTACTACCATATATCTCAATCCACGTAAAGTAGTCATGCGAAGAGCGAACCAAGCGCACTAAGGTTAGCTAGACCTTAATACACCGATTCTGATTAGGCAATTGTATCATTGTGTGCACCCAATAATACATATGCCATGAGCAAGCTCGATAAAAGAATATGCTTGCAAAAACTAGGCTATAATAGCAGCATAAATCAAGGTAGTACAAAGATCATAGATACGCTGGATTATGATGAGAGAAGTTACAAATAATTCAAGTTGTAAAAACAAAACAACATAAGCAACAATAACAAAAGACTCTACAATCTCTACAGTTATCATATTAATTCCTTGTCTAAGTCGATAGTCGACAAGGTAGGAGTATGAGCCTCTAAGTTCTATAGTTTGAATAAACACTATCATCTTATGTTAGCATACAATTACTGCCATTCAGTTACACTTCATCAATGGATCACAAGAGCTATATGATACTAGGTGGTGAGGTATACCACCTAACTTAAATAATTAAACTACTACGGTGACAGTCTTAAGAGGGTCCTACAAAATAATCTTGCACATGTAAATAGAGCAGAACTCTTATTAGGGTGTATGAGGAAGGATCTTGGTACTGATTAGGGTATCCTTTTTATGTAGGTAATGGTCATCCTAAGTCTTAGTCATAGCACTTATAAGCAAGTGTCAATGGTAAAGATAGAAGAGTTACTGGCCGTTAAGGGGGAAAGGGGTCTAACTTGTATCGAGGTGAGGGTACAAATTACACGGTTTAAAAACTAAGGGTTAACCATTGGTCACAATCTACAAAATAACTTAAACTTATCAAGTTCTAACTACCAAGAAAAAAATTCGCACTCAAGGCCACAACTATAATCCTAGCAAACTATGAGCCCTTAACAAAGAATAAATTTTACTTGGCCTACTATCCGAAGTGTCAGATGGCACGAGTTGAAAGATGAAGAGAAGAAACGTAATTAGCCGCCGCAAAATAGCGAGCGCTATGGTCGCAGGGAAACAAAAAAAAAAATAAAGATAGAGGGCTCTAGATAGCATCATGGTTCTCTAAGGGGAGTGGGGTGTTGGTTGCTATGTTCGGGGTATGATCAAGGGAGAAGTGTTGATTACATTCCTCTAGGCTTCCTAGGGTGCTGTCTACTAATAACAAGACAATGACATAAGTTTTATAGTTCTCTAATACTATCCAATTATGAGGGTTAGGTTCAGTCCTAATGTTCAATATTGGTTCTCCATTGGTTCCTCAATACTAGGGTCAAACATTATGGTAAAACTTCTAACTAACTATAGTAGTGTCTATACTACTCTCAATTCTTCATAATACATCAGGGGGTAATGGTAAATCAATTCTAAAGATAAGGAATTCTAGGGTTCACTAGATATTCTAAACTTAGTGGTGTGTCTATATTCTCGTTGTATTCTTAATAGGTGTGCTACTCTAATTATCATCCTAATAACAGGGGTTCCTATATTCTAGCAGAAGGCCATATATACTCAAGGAACTTATTAGGGAAGTACAGGAATCAAGCAGGATACAATTGTTCGAATAGATCATAGAGGAGGAAGGTGAATCACAGTCAATTGTGGATGAGATCCTATATTCTAGTCCTAGGTGCAGGCTTGTTCGGTACAGTAACGTAACCGAGACAATATGCTCTAGACCTGCATGGGCCACCACAAAAACATGTCACGCCCCAGTCCCAAAAATACGTAGGACTAGGACACGTAAGCATGCCAGCCGCATGGATATGGCAACTCCAATATATGGAAACCAAATCCATACGTACGCTGTAATATGAATATAAAATCCACAAGTGGTATAAAATGTAATACAAGTCACAGGGTAAAATCTAAATCTCATCCCCCAAAATCATATAGAAACAAATAACCAGTATCTATGAAACTAGATCTCAACAAGAAGTATCTAAAGATGATAGTTGGATGGAAACAAATCCACTACCAACTCGAATGGGAAATATAAATACAATATAAGTACAACTCACTCAAACAATAAGTACCAGCTACCAATCACGGCTCGAAGAGAAGACATCCACGAAGCTTCTATATCCTCCCAAATCTGTGCTCCTGTAAATACTCAAGAACAGGTACACCTGGCAGCGGACCAGGTCCTCAGAGGGACATAACAAGTATACTTAAACACATGCCAATAAAGTACTGAAATAAATATCCAATGGGTCGCCTAACCATCTAAAGTGAATGCAGTTAAGAACAACTTTCCCCACAAGTGAGCTATCTGGCTGAAAACTGGGATTTGGCATAGTTCTCTTTTGAAGATCCAGGGGCCTACAAGGCACGTCGTCTTTTGAACGCCGGTGGCCCGCCTGATAGTACATAATATATAGTGGTTATCATGGCCCGTATCTCCAGCGGAGAATCCGGGCGTACAGGAGAAAAAGTGTAAAGGAGCTCAAATGCGGTACTTGTTGTTCTCCCCACCCCATGCTCTAAGCATGTCACATCAATGACACGATTCGGTCCATAGCCTATTCTTAGTACCCTAGCCCAATCCTGCAACCAAACAAGGACAAGGATGGGACCACCGTACTATAATAAGCTATGTCCATGGACCTCTAATAACTGCCAAGTCTACTAGCATACAAAGTTTCTAACAGCAGTTATCCCTACGCACGTCCCACCCGTACCGATGATCAGTCAATACGCGCGTCCGTGATCTATATGAGACTCACAACTCGTGTAAAAATATGTGTCACGGCCAAATGAACCTAATGATACTATATGATAATGGGGTAGTCTCATGAACAGGGTCAATGCAATATATAAATAAAAATATATTGCGACGTCACCGTCGCGCACATTTTAAATAACAATTAAAATATATGAACTAAAGACAGAAAATAAAGATGCATGCAACATATGGAATATAAATAACAGTACAATGGCAAGGTATACTTGCCTGGCAAGAAATCTGTAAAGTGTACGCGCCCAAATGTCAAGGACACTGAACCTGGAACTAAGGACTCCGAACAAACGTCTCCGGATGCTGAAATAAACATCACCAACATTTCCGAAATGAGCAAAATAGCTAAAAAGCATATCCCTTTCGTCCAATTTGGACACAGGGGCAAAACGGTAATTTCGGGCAAAAATGGGGTCCATGTGTGGCCCATTTTGCACCGAAAAGCGTGCCGAGGGTAACAGTCTCTAAATGGGACAAACTATGGGTCAAACAACTCTAAATGTCAATACGAACCCAACGGTATGTCCAAATTTGGATTCCGATGAGCCGAACAAAATTTGGTCCAAAAAGTCAACTATGGGACCCGCCAATTGGCGATCTGGTCAACCATCTCAGAAATGCGTGAAAATTGGGTCACAGGACCAGCGCGTTACCACGAGTCCAGTGGCACAAGTTTTGCCACAATCTGACAATCGTGCACAAAATACTCGTGAGTTCCACAAAAGTGGCGACACGAAATGTGTCCGCGGATACGGTCTGATTCCGGCGCGCACACGCGTCCGAATCAGTCCCCACGAATTTTCTCGTGTCCCGTTATGCTGTGTGCACCATTTGGTACACTTGGCACACGGCGGGGCGGTCCCGTTTGGCGGGGCGCGCTCCGATCTCCAACTTTTGGAAAACCGGAAAAAGTGGGTGCGCGCAGTTTTGTGACGAATATATTTCTGTCCACAGCGACTAATAGCACAAAGTTATAATACAGAAAATAAACTAGGTCATGTAATCTACAGGTATCAAAAAGAATCACCGAATTCGGATCTCTGTGGTGGGAGATACGAACTCGGCAATATGGGTGGTCAATCTGGAATTCTGCGATTGCAGAATTCGGTCTGTCCGTCCACTTTGGACACTGTTTTTCACCTAGGGGCACACGTTTTCCGAGGTTGACTATAAAATAAATACTGGAGGGGGTTGAGGGAAGATCATACCTATGAAAACGGAACAGCGTTTGGTCGAGCGAGTCAACGGAAAAACACGCCGGAGCGAAGGTGCCTCGAGTGGGAGACTGCAGTCCGCGATGTCGGCGTCGACGGGGTGGTTGGATGGCTTGGGGAGGCTTCTCTGGCTGCGGTGACGGCTCTTAGATGGGAAGAGGAGGTCTGGAAATAGGTTAGGGTTTTAGAGAGCTATTATATATATATATATATTATATATATTAAGGGAGAGAGAGAGGAAGGATCGGGTGGTTCGCGGGTTTTCCGTGAAGGAATGCTTAACGCCCAGTTTGAAACAATAAGGTGGTGGGTCCCTGGGTATATGTTGAAGTGGGCGGTCAGATGCTTTGCTAAGGATTGAAAATCAAAGTTAAGATGCTGTGGGATTCCTAAGACTTGAAGTACCTAAGCATATTATTATTATTATTAGTATTATTATTATACTATTATACTTATTTAATTCTTTCTTTTTCCTTTCTTTCTTTATAAAATATATATACATATATATATATTTGTATATACATATATATATATATACTCATAAGAAAATTTATATAATAGGGTATTGCACATCGTTAGGCTAGCAACTGCTCAAGGGGTCCCCTACATGGAATAAATTCCGAAAAATTCCTGAAGGTCCCATAAGTCCTCTAAGTGCCCGAACACCTAACATAAAATTATTAAAAATCTATTTCTCCTATTTAGACCTAATTACTACAATTTAATTAATAATTAATAAAATAAAGGGTATATACGATTTTCTAGGAAGGGGGTTTTACATGTGTTCATAGGAGACCCATGGAGAAAGTTATGGTGCTTTTTGTGTCAATTTTGTTGGAATTCTGAATTTACATTTTGTTGTGTGTGTCAATTGATCCTATAGATCAATTGGGCATGTGATTATGTGTTCGGGGCTTGTGCGTATCCATATTTGGGTACATGTGGTTCGTATCCCAACTATTTGGTGATACGTGTCATTTTGGGGGTTTTCCTCCGACACGGGGCTTTGAGCATGTCGTATTTTGACACGGACACATAGATCTACTTTTGATACTTTAATTTATTCATAAATATTATTTGTGACTTGTTTGTGTCATTCGGGGTGCAATTAGTTGTGTGTTGGACTCGTGTCACATGCGTATCCTAGATCTAGTGGGATACTGTGGGAAACTTTCTAATTTGGTGTGTTTATGTGTAGATTTAATTAATTATGCTTTAAATTCTTCATTTATAATTAGTAAATATATATAAATATTATATATTATTTTAGTGTATTTATTATGGTATTTATTGTAGCATAGATCTATAGATATTTCTATGTGTTCTAATGTGGTGTATAAATATATATATGTATGTAGCTTTCTTGCATGCAATTATATATGTACTTATGTTAATAACATAAATTATACATAAATATTTTATAAAATATATTTATGTGTTTAAATATGTAATTATATTATTTATAATTATTATATAATTATTTGTATATTAATGAATGTATTTTTATGTATGCTTCTAGCCATGTAAAATATGTACATTAATATGTGCAATGTGTTTTGTAACTATTAGTATTTGATTGTGTAAAGTTTATGTGTATATATATATAAGTATATATATTTATTAAATTGTTTTATATATGTATATATATAGGTGTTTTTGTGAGGTATAATACTAATAATAATATATTATTTTATTTGTATAAATATTGGTTTGTATATACATTATTTAGAGTGTGCATTAATTGTATTATTAGTATACTTTGTGTGGGTACCAATTGGGATCTAATTTGATTCCTAAATTGTTGTATATTATTTATATAGTTGTCTTGTGAGGTTGACCTTGGTTTGACCATGTTTGACTTTAGTTGACTTTAGAGTTGACCATAGTTGACTTTAACTTAGAATTGATTTATTGACCTAGAAGTTGACTAGTTTGACTTGTTCTCTTTCCGGGACCTTGTATTAATGTGGTATTCTATATCTAGGTCTTCGAGGTACCGAGTCAGACATCTGTGAGACTGTTCTTTGGACTTCAGGCAAGTACATTCTCTGATAGTTTCTCATTTATGATATCCTCTATGTTCGTTGTATCTAGTGTAGATATACATGTTTCTCTTGACACTATGGTTACACGGATTGGTATATCCGGATCTCGTCATGAGATGTTATTCCTTGGTATATGGTGTATATGGTGCAAGTATTGTTTCATTGGTTATCTTGTACATGTACAGACACCAATTTTCGGGAGGAGTCGCTCTCTTCTTGGGGAATCTAGTGCCATAGCATACCGTGGTTGGATCTATTATACCAGTCGGGGGTGGGGAGTATTAGTATAGATATGTGATCAAATCCCTATTGAATAAAGTATTGGTAAGCGAATAGTGTTGATCATGCACCGTACGTATGATTAGCCAGTCCGCATTGTATCTTGCCCAAGCCGATCACATGTTAAGCTAGTACTCACACACTTAGTCATTAGTATTATTGTTTCATTGGCATATTGTTTATTATAGTATTTTTTTCCAGTATTTTCTTATTGTATATATATCTCTTGTATCTATTTTGTGCATCTTGTTTATCCACAGCTATTTACTGTTACATAGTTTTTATCATGGATTAGAACTGCTGTTAGAGATGTACTCTGCTCCTTTCCTGACTGGATATATTTTTTCAGATGACACTGAGGAGTACCCTACCTATTATGGACCCCAGGATGTTGTGGGTTTAGATTCGGAGACCTTGGCTCAAGAGGGACTTATCCCAACTGAGATAGTTGACCCTGGAGTGTAGCTTGTAGTATGATAGTATTCTTTTGTACTGAATTTGTCTCCAGCTTATTTTTGTTACTCTTCAGATTCATTGATGTATTATTTTAAACTCATGAGTTGATGACTATTCTATTCTTATCTGATTCGTGTTCATTCTATCTTAGTTCTGTGATTGAGTACACTATCTTTTGGTGGTTCATTATATTAGATAGACTTTCTAGACAGCGTTCTACCGCCGATTCTGCGGCGTAGGCTGGGAGTTGTTTCCGACTAGTACCCTTACCCCGGGTGCGGGTCGTGACAATATCTGAATGGTGCGTTCTGATTGGCCATCTGTCTGCGGGTGGTAAGCCATGCTGAATTTGAGTCTGGTGCCCAGACTCTCTTGCATGCTTCTCCAAAAATGAGAGGTAAATCTGGAATCTCGATCCGATACAATACTAACAGGCACTCCATATAGTTTGACGATTTGTCGTATATACATATCGGCTAGTACCTCTGTGGACTGTACCACTCTAAATGGCAAGAAGTGTGCCGATTTAGTGAGTCTATCCACGATAACCCATACTACATCTCTTCCGCTGGGGCTCCTCGGTAATCCTGTGACAAAATCCATCATGATATGTTCCCATTTCCATTCTGGTATCGGAAGCGGCTGTAACATACCTGCAGTCCTCTGATGCTCGGCCTTTACTTGCAGGCAGACTAAGCATTTGGCCACAAATCTTACAATCTCTCTTTTTATTCCGTGCCACCAGTAATACTGTCTCAAGTCTCGGTACATCTTGGTTTCTCCTGGGTGAACAGAGTACATAGAGCTATGTGCTTCCGTCATTAACTCCTGTCTCAATTCTCCATTTGGAACATACAGGCAATTTTCGAACCTCAATGTCCCGTCTTCGTGAATGCGAAGTCCTGTCTGCATACCTGCTTCTATCCTCTCTTTGAGTCTTCGAAATCTAGCATCGGTGGGCAATGCCTCTTTAATCTTCTCGACGAGTGATGACTGAATCTCAAGATTAGCCATCAAGCTATCGTGTCCCGGTAAGACAACCTCTATCTGAAGCTCCTGTAGATCTTTCAATAGCTCAGGCTGCATCGTCAAGAAATAAGCCGTAGGCTTCCTGCTGAGCGCATCTGCAACAACATTTGCCTTTCCCGGATGATACTGCAGATCTATGTCAAAATCTACCATCAGTTCGAGCCAACGCCTCTGCCTCATGTTAAGCTCCTTCTGAGTATATACATACTTCAGACTTTTGTGATATGTAAAGATGTCTACTTTCTCTCCATAAAGGTAGTGCCTCCAAATCTTTAATACAAATATAACTGCTGCTAACTCCAGATCATGTGTTGGGTAGTTCTTCTCTTGAACCTTCAACTGTCTCGATGCATAAGCAATAACTTTGCCATGTTGCATCAAAACACATCCCAGTCCGCTACCGGATGCGTCGCTGTAAATAACAAAACCTCCTGACCCTGAAGGAAGAGTCAAGACAAGGGCTGTTGTCAATCTTCTCTTCAGTTCTTCAAAGACCTTTTGACAGTCTTCTGTCCATATAAACTCCTGGTCTTTGCGTGTCAGCTTCGTCATCGGTTCTGCAATCCTCGAAAATTTTCTACAAACCTTCTGTAATATCTCGCAAGTCCGAGAAAACTTCTCACCTCTACAACTGATGTGGGCGTAGGCCAAGTCTCTATCGCCGCAACTTTCTCTGGATCCACTGAAAGTCCTTCTCCTGAGATGATATGTCCCAAGAAAGGTACTTTGTCTATATAGAACTCACACTTACTGAGTTTGGCATATAAATTTTCCTGCCTCAAGGTCTCTAACACGATTCTGAGATGCTCCTCGTGCTCTTCAGGGCTCTTGGAATATATGAGAATATTATCAATGAACACCACCACAAATTTAGCCAAGAACTGATGAAAGACTCTGTTCATTAAGCTCATAAACAATGCTGGCACGTTGGTTAAACCAAACGGCATCACCAAGAACTCATAATGTCCATACTTGGTCCTGAAAGCTGTCTTCGGTATGTCTTACTTCCTTACTTTGATCTGATGATAGCCGGATCGAAGGTCAATCTTCGAGAATACCCTTGCGCCACTCAATTGATCAAATAGGTCATCAATGCGTGGCAAGGGATACTTGTTCTTGATAGTCACAGCATTCAGTGCCCTGTAGTCGATGCATAACCGTACTGTTCCATCCTTCTTTGGCATAAATAATATGGGTGCTCCCCAAGGTGAAACACTGGGCCGAATGAAACCCTTCTCCAAGAGATCATCGACCTGTGCTTTCAACTCCACTAACTCCTTAGGTGCTAGCCGATAAACCGATGAAGTGATTGGCTTTGCTCCTGGAGTTAAGTCTATTGTGAATTCTATTTCCCGATCAGGCGGTAAACCTGGAAGATCATCAGGAAATACATCCACAAATTCTGATATGACTCTTGGGTAACCTGTCTCCTCTTCTACCGATAGTACCCTAAGAGTAGGCTGAATTCCTTGCTCCACTGCTCCTCGAAGAAACTCGAATTCTGGATGCCTTGGCGTTCTAAATATAACCCGCCCAAGTCGGCAATCAAGAGTCGCATGGTACTGACTTAACCAGTCCATACCAAGTACACCATCATAATCCGGCATAGAAAATATCAGAAATTGAGCTCGCATTTCTCGGCCACAAACTACTACAGAACATGATCTACAGACGTCACTTACCGGAATAATTCTACCTCCCGTAAGAATTCTCTTCATCTTCGGAAGGGGTGCGGTAGCTACTCTATGGGTGGCTACAAAGCTAGCTGCTATAAATGAATACGATGCTCCGGAATCAAATAATGCTACAGCTGGTAATGAAGCTACTAAAATAGTACCTGCGATGACCTCGCCTGCTGTAGCCTCCTCTTCAACAGCTAATGTGAATGCTTGGCCTCGTCCCTGAGCTTGGCCTCGCTGCTGCTGAGCCTGCTGAAATAGAGCTGCCTGTGGTGCCAGGGGTGGTCTCTGCTGATTCCCTCCTGGGGCTGGTGGCCTGACGCCTCCAACTCCTGCCTGCTGTGCTTCTACGGCTGGATAAGCTGGTCGTGGTGTAGGCAAAGCTAATCTCGGTGCTCCCTCTCTGTGCTCGGTGCAATCTCTGGTCTGATGCTGGTTGGAACCGCAAGCTAGGCAGAGTCCCAACTTGCGTCTGCATTCTCTCTCAATGTGACCTATCTTGCCGCAGTGGTGACAAGTAGGGAGAGATATGGTCCTATGTGCTGTCCTCTCGGGCATACTCCTCTGGGTCTGTTTTGCTGAATCCCCATGTACTGTCCTGGATGGTGCTGAGTTGATAGGCCTCTTCAGGTTTGACTCTCTTCTAGTGATGCGCTCCATGCGTCGTGCTGCTGCGAGAACGTCGGTATAAGATGTAGGTGCGACCGATCCAATCAATCTCTGGAGCTCGAACTTCAGCCCGTCAAAGAACTTCTCAGCTTTCTCTTCCTCGGTCGAAATCAAGGTTGGGGCAAAGCGACTAAGGCGAATGAACTCTGCGTTGTATTCTTCCACTGTCATACTGCCTTGGATAAGGCGGTGGAACTTGTCTCTGAGCTCTGACCGTGCTACTGCGGGAATGTACATCTCTTTGAAGAGTCTGGAGAACTCTTCCCAGGTGACTCGGTCCTGCCCGAGCCTCATCTCCTCTGCTAACCACCAGTGATGTGCATTCTCCATTAACTGCATTCTGACTGCAGTCATCCACTTCTCTCTAGGAAGTTCAGCGGCTTCTAACTGATGCTGAATGTTTGTGAGCCATTCATAAACTTCTGTTGGTTCCTCTTTACCAGAAAATGTACGAGGCTTGAGCTGACGGAAGTCGATGATAGATCCAGTCGTTGATCGCCTTGCTGGTGGATTTAACTGCTCCAATGCGGATACCAGGCTGGTTCTCAGATTCTTGGCCTCCTGACGATGTGCCTCTTGCTGAATCTGTTGCTGTGCTTGCATCATAGCATACATCATCTGGAATATCTGTTGCCCGTCCATAGCTTGTCCTGGAGGAAAAACTGGCATCTGGAGAGTGAACTGTGGTGGAGGTGGGATGTCATCTCTCCGGAACCTTGGATTTGGCTGACCAGTTTGATCGCTCTGCGAGGCTTGTCCTCCATTCCCTGGAGTCACTCCGTCAATATAAGTAACCATAGCGTCGTGTGGCGTATCCAAGGGAATCTCGTCTCCGTTCCTGGGATTCATTTCTCTGCAACCTAAAGAAAAACTGTAAGAAGCTCATAGGAATCAATACAGGATGCAGTTCAAGTAACAAATTTCGAGTTCGATATAGAGTTCAACAATGGGTTAAATAATGGATGAGATCCTATAACTTATCCTATCCTTAGGGCAGGCTAGTTCAGTTCCTAAGTTGAAACAGAACAATTTATCGTAGACCTGCATGGGCCACCACAAAAACTATGTCACGCCCCAGTCCCAAAATATCGAGGGACCAGATACGTGGCAATAGCCAGCAGTACGCACCGATGGACAAACCCAATCTAATGGATCCATCAGGGCATACTTAAGCTGTAAAATCAAGTCTACGATAATCATGGCACAACTAATCTCATCCACACAAGATATAAAATATGATCCACAGAATAAATATGGAATGTAAATCTTCAGCTAGTCTCAACAAGTGCTTCGGGGAATAACCCGATAAATATCTGATACAATGGTTCAACAGACCAGAAATAAATGACTGAAATAAGTAAATAAATGCTGAGCATGATCATGGATGCTCAGGAAAAGTCTTCGGCTAACACCTCTTCCTCGGATGGCGGTACAGCTCCTGGTTCAGCTCCTGCTGCGGTCCCGTATACCTCGGGATAGATCTCGTCTGCAAATCCTGGGGACATAATCCATATCCAGGTCCTCAGGGGACATAGCAAGGTACAGAAAATAATACAAGCCAGAATATAAACAGTGCAGCAAATAATAAGATAGACAGGGTAAGTATGTAAACATCTGTGTAAAATGCAAGAGAGAATATCAATAGTACTCAGGTTGAACATCTACAAGCTCTGTGTAGGGAAGCCTGTAGCAGTGGTGTCAAGAGGTGGTCTAGCTCAGCGGGAGACTGAGTAGCCGGCATAACATAGTCAACCTGTAGCCTGTGGGTTTCTCCAGCAATAGATGGAACAATAGGGAGTACTAAATAACCAGCTAAGTGATATGCAAGATGAGAGCAGCACTAGATCTCAGGCTGAAGCCACTACAAGCTCTGTGTCGGGGAGCCGGTAGTAGCAGTAATAATGAGTAATGGGCCAAGCTCGGGCTTCAGAGTCTTGGGCCTCACAATAGTAGGGGTGTATATATATATGATCAGCCTGTAGTCTGTGTGTCTCTCCCCACCCAATGTAACCACGCATATCATGAGCATAACATCTCATGTCCATGTCAGCGGGATCATAACTAATGCACAAGTCATAATGTATCAAAGAATATAATATCTCTGTCAAGTCCTCTATCCTATACAGAATCACCACGAATATCTCGGGAAGGTCATGTCTCATGAACAGTGTCCAGTATCCTGGGTCATAGTGTACTTGGTAAGACAAGTACGAGAAGATTAAGTGTCACGTATGTCCATATCTAGATGACAATACCCAACACCGCGTACGATGTTGGCACCCGACTGATAATCGGACGCTAAGTATGTCATGCGGTCCTAGGTTAAGCATGCACAACAATATAATGAAGTAAGAAAAATAGGTAACAATACTGCAGAGTTGGCAAGGTACACTTGCCTGATGTTCGAATATCAACAACTGTCCCTGTATCAGTGGATCCGGTAGGTGCTACTCCAAAAGCTGTAATAGACATCACCAACAGTCTCAGAAGGTATCAAACTGCTAGAATTGCCTGTCCTTACGTCCAATTTGGACACAGGGGCAAAATAGTCATTTTTGGGCCAAAACGGGGTCCACATGTGGGCCACTTGCACCGAAAATTGGGTCAGGATCAAAGGTCTCCAAATTCCTCAAACTCTGTGTCTACAAGTCAGGAATGATGACACAAACCCAACGGAACTTCCAGAATTGGATTCCGATGAGCCGATCACAAAATTGTCCGTCAAGTGGAGCTTGTGGGGCCCACGATACGCGATTTTGTCAACGTTCATAGAATTGAACCAAAATTGGGTCACATTACCAGCGTATTACTACGAGTCCGATGGTGCAAGTTTCGTCTCGATCCGACGTATGTACACGAAGTTACAGCATATTCCAGAAAGGTCGGATACGGGGTGTCGTCGGCGGATACGCGTTGATTCCGGGGTGCACGCACCTCCGAATCGACTTCTGCGAAATCCCACATGACCGTATCAAGGATACGCACGGTTCGGTAAAGGCCGCGTGTGACCAAGTCGTCCCGTTTGGCGGGGCGCACTCAGTTTCGGGGTAAAATAGGGCATTGTTTTTCCTATTTTTGGATCGCGGTGTGCGATCACCATAGGACGCGATGCTCTGAGCGGGTTGCACGGGCACCGAGAGGGTTATACCGTCTAAGCATAGCAACTGACGGAAACTAAAATAGAGTTACGATGAGGGAGGAAACTGTACCTGAACCGAGCTCTGTGAACGCTGAATTCTGCGTGTCCGAAAGCCAATTTGACGTCCTGGTCGTGTCCTCACGAGCTGTGTCCGATGTCTGCTTCTCGCGTCTAGGTCGGGGCTCCGTGAACGCTGTTCGGGCTGCGTTGACCGACGGGGAGGAACTCGCGGTGGTCGCAGCGAGGATCGAGGATGCGTGGGGTCGAGCAGTTGCTCGAGCAGAGTCGTCGAAGAGGGTTCAGGTGTCGGGTTGGTCCAGGGTTCGTCGCTCGACGGCCTGGCGACGAGGTGGGGGAAGTTGGCCTCGGCGCATCGATCGGAGACGGAGTCGAACGGGGCGGCTACTATCGGTCCGGTCGTTGGCGGCTGAGCAAACAGCGGGGAGCGGCAACAGAGGTCTGGGTCGAACGGCTAGACGAGGTGGGGAAAGTCGGACTCGGCGCATGGGAAAGCGACTGTGGGATCTCGAGATGGCGGCCTCCCTGGCACGAACGTCGAGGCTTTATAGGCACTAGAGTGTTCTCGCAGCCTAGGGTTTGCAGCGGGTCGGGTTCTGCAGTGGTTCGGGTCTGACCCGCGATGGTGGGTTTAATCTGGGTTGGTTTGAGCTTGGTTTGGTTCGGTTTAAGAATTAATTCGTTTTATAGGCTTGAAACGCCACTCCAGAGTCCAATTAATTCGCCGAAAAATACCATAGGTCCGGTTTTCCATTTCGCACTATTAAATCTTATTTCCATCATATTTTCACACCAGTTAGCAACACTTAAAATTCTTTTAAATCACAATCACCTTCGTTTTAAATTCCTGAAAAATACCGAAAATTATGAATAACTCTTTAAAATTATTTCTAAAAAATTCAGGGTGTTTACAGTCAGATTGCGTCTCTCTATTATGAGTTGCTGCAAAGGATGGAGGAGCAGCCCCTATCCTAGCCGTAGGAGGACGACGCGACGCTCATCGCACGATTTGATATGTTCAAGCGCAGCATCATGGAGCTCTGGGATATGACAGCTGATCTTAGAGCGTCGATAGATCGCAGCATGACGGAGTTGTAGGTATCACAGCTGTCCATGGGCGAGAGGCTGACGATGTTGCAGGATTCAATGGTTCATAGAAGTACGAGGCTGTTATCTACCATGGATTCATACAACCATCGACTAGCAGAGTTGGAGCAAATACGTCCTTATGGTGCGTCTTCATCGACACAGTCTCCACAGACGTCACTGCCTTCTCCATCAACATCGGTATCGATTTTACGGGAGCAGTATGATCTGTCCTTATCCATGATGTGCGCCGGTGTTTATCCTCCTGCAGATCTGTAATAGTCCTAGTTAGGACCGTTTATTCATTATTTGTGTTTCAGACCAATGATATTTGGTTATTTATGAATATTCTTTATTTTTGAGGCATTCAGATATTATTTCTTGTTATATTTAGGATGAGGTTTTCAGACTCAGTTGTGTGGATATTTGTTATATTTTTTACGACAATATTTTGTCCTTACTCGGTTTGTAATCTCAATATTTTGTTTTCTTTAAATTTTACTATATTATTCATATTAAATGTATGTTAATTTATCCATGTTGAGTATTCAATCGAATGGGGTCGGCAAATCTAGTAAATTCAAAGGAGGGTTGCTCCGGGTCTATTTGTACAAAATATGAATACATAAACTGAAGGAAGAATGGTTTGGAAACAATTTAATTTTTTTCACTGTATCTTTAGCGAAGTTCTTAGCGACGTTTTGCAACGTTTAGCGACGTTTACTCACGTCGCTAATTATGTCACTGATTACGTCTCTATATACGTCACTATCTTCGTCGCTTAACACGTCGTTGACCATCGTAAATTGCTGACATGGTAGTATTGTCAGGTCAAAATAATGTTGCTAAATGTGTCGCACAACGTCGCTATATACGTCGCTAAACACGTCGCTGCCCGTCACAAATTGCTGACATGGCAGTATTGCCAGGTCAATATAACGTCGCTAAATGAACCTCACAACATCGCTAAAAAGAAATAACTTAGCGATATATAGCGACACAAAATATGTCGCTAATTTAACAATGTTGCGTCGCTAAACTTCGTTAATATAGCGACGCATTTGCGTCGCTAGAAAACGTCGATATCGCGACGTTTTGCGACATTTTTTGGTTAGCAACTAGTTTAAAGGCGACTTCATCGAAATGTCGCTACATACGTCACTAAAATTATTTAGCAACATTTTTTAGCCATTTAGTGACGTTTGTAGACGTCGCTAATTTGACTTATTCTGGTAGTGAGTGGCAGAGATCAGGAGTTTTCTTGGATTGGCAGGCTATTATCGAAGATTTGTTAAGATTTTTCCAGGATTGTGGAGCCGATGACTAGACTAACCAGGAAGGACGTAGAGTTCATCTGGACTGAGGATTGTTAGTCTGCTTTTGAGAAGCTAAAGAAGAGGTTGACTACAGCTCCAATATTGATATTGCCATCAAGGACAGAAGGATTTTCTATATATAGTGATGCATCAAGTAAGATTTTGGGTTGTGTGTTACAACAGAACAGAAAGGTGATTGCCTATGCTTCCAGGCAATTACGTCGCATGAGAAGAATTTTCTGACCCATGACTTGGAATTAGCAGCAGTTATTTTTGCTCTTAAACTGTAGAAGCACAACTTGTATGGAGAGCGGTTAAAGATCTTTACAAATCATAAGAGCTTAAAATATGTGTTCACACAAAATAATCTCAATATGAGGCAAATGAGGTGGTTAGAGTTGATAAAGGACTTCGATATTTCCTTGCAGTACCATCCAGGGAAGGCCAACGTTGTTGTTTCGGTGATAATATAAACGAGAAAAGATTTGATGAAATGCGGAAAACGAGGTCTTGTATGAAGACCCACCCTTTTTTTATGTTTACAAACAAGATTGTACAAATTTGATTCTACACGAGGATGTCTAAGTATAATTTATTTAATCTGGGTGAATATTGCTATAGGTGTCTGATCTGCAGTCGATCACTTTAGCCCTTGGACCACACGATGTTGAAGAAGTGTCGTGGAAGACAGGTAGCAGCTTCGAGGGTTGCAAATGAGGGTGGACGCCCGATGCCAAAGTCATCGATCCCTTCTCTTTGCCTGAGCTCCGGACTCTTCTCTCTCTCTCTCTCTCTCTCGACCGTTGGATCTGGTACTGGATCTCTTGATCAGTTTTCAGACCTAACTTCTTTGACCCTCCAATTTTTCGACCTTGTTCCTCATTGATAGAGGTCTCTATTTATAGATTTTTTAGTGACAGTGACCACTCAATCGGTGTAAAAACCGAGTAGTTGAAAGTACAGCACCCTTTTACACAACGGTTAAAATAACCAATGCCTGTGTATAGATGATCCTTTGAATGGGCGTGTGACGCGGGTCCAACTAAGGGACAAAACGCGTATAATCGCTACGAAGATCATGACGTAAAAACCAGGTAGGTAGGTATCCCTCGTGTAGAAGAGGTTGGCATAGAAGTCAATGTCTGTCACCATGGCATAGAAGCCAAATAGTTATCAAACCAGCATAGAAGCCGAATAGGCGTAGAAGTCGAGTGATCATAGAGGTCGAGTGGGCATAGAAGTCGAGTGGTCATAGAGGCCGAGTAGGCGTAGAAGCCGAGCAGGCACCGAAGCTGAATGGGCGTAGAAGCCGAGCAGGCACCGAAGCAGAATGGGCGTAGAAGTAGCTGTATAACGTGCCAGAGTAATGATGTGGACGTTTTAGCCGAAATTATGGCTCTTAAAGATAATCAGATCTCTTGCATTAAATGCAGAGATCTGCCCCCATCCTGTGCATTAAATACAGATGCTTGTCTTTAAGATTTTCCATCATTCTGCGCATTAAATACGGATACGCACCTCGAACCCTGTGCGAAGAGTAACCGCTGTCGTGCAGTCGGTTTGTCTTTCGCGGAGCGTAAGAAGCTCTCATCTGCCTGTGTAAAACTAGGCAGCATATTCCCTTGTATGCGTAGGAGCAGCTCTAGTAAAGGGGATGCCACTAAACGATGGTTCGGTGATATTTAATCTAATCTCCTGCATTAAATGTGGAGATCTGCCATCATCCTGCACATTAAATGCAGAGGCATATTTTGAAGGTCTGCCACCCTTCTGTGCATCAAACACAGAGATGTGTCTCAGGCATCTGTCAGTATTCGGCGCATTAATTGCAGAGACGTGCCTTGAGGGCCTGTCACCGCCCTGTGCATTAAATGCAGAGACGCGCCTCGAGTCCCGTACGGAGTGCAGCTTTTGACGTGGTAGGCGGTTTGTCTTCCACGGAGCGTAAGGAGCTCTCATATGCCTGTGTAAAACTAGGTAGCGTATTCCTCTGTGTACGTAAAAGCGGTTTACGCAAGGGAAATGGCAGTAAATGACAGCCTGGGTTGCAGTGCCGCGCCATCATTATTGCCGTCGCCTGGGTAGTCGAGCAGTATTCCTTTGTCAGAAGTCGCGACGTCAGGTTCATTTCAGGATCTGACAGGTTCATTGCAGGGAATACAAAGCGTCCCTCGTACACTTCAATGCTGCTTTGAAAGAGGATGAGTTTTACGCCATAAAGGCGATGAAGCACCCTATTTACGCTGAAGCAGCCCAGACATACTGCCCTACGCGGATGGTCCTCGAGCCTATATTTTATGTTGTGCTTGGCGAAGAAGCTCTGATTGCACGTTGAAGGCTCTGAAGTCCTCTGTTTACGCTGTTTTGCATCAATATGCTGCGTAGAGCTTCCAGCGTATTTTTCATGCTTCAATAATACCCCCTTCAAAGCTTTTAAAATTCTCATAATTTGAAATGCTTTGAATGAAGCATGACCCGCTCCTCGTAACTCGAAACGTTTCTGAATGGAGTTTTGAAACGGTCGAGGCTGACTTTATGGCAGATTCATTGGGGATTGGTGCTCTCTCTCGCTTATAAAAAGGCTGAGGATTTCTCCTGTTCTTCCCACACTTCCTTTATCATACAGAGATGATGGCCGTAGTTCGTTGAGCCGATTTAAGAAAGAAGGAGATCATGCTCTTCCAGCATGTAAGGAGCCAAAAAAGATGGCGTCTTCGAGCAAATGTCCTCTGCAACGATAGATCATGGAAGGATATCATAGCCTCCTTTGCTCGGGATAATCAGCAACTTTGTATGGTGGTTCTTCGGGAGAGACGAAGAATCGTATTTCACCACGCTGCTTGCAAGTGGCACCTTCTCCCGTTACCTCGGGGGACGAGAGTCAGACAGACTAGCTCTGTCCCGGCTTGAGTGGCGGTGGTCTGTAGGTAAGCTGATTTACCCTGCTTTTCTTCTGTTGGAGGATGGGTCTATGCCCATTTTTGTATCCTCCCGCCACTGATCATCTTCTTGGAAGAAGAGGAAGATCTCCACTAATGCGGGAACCTGTCAGAACAGATTCTGGACGTGATCTTCTGCCGACGATGAGGAACCCCTTTGTCGACGGGATTTCCCTCATATGTAGTCATGAAAATGAAGAAAGAAAACCCTTGTAGACTGGATTTCCCTCATATGTAATCATGACTTTAATTTTTAATAAAATTGTCTTTCTTCTTCATATGATCATCTTGCCATACTTTGCTATGAAGTCTGAATATGTGTAGCTTCAACACGTCTGATTCTTTACGCCGACTCTGTTTAGAAAGAGTGCTAGGTCATGTCCTGTCTTTTATGCATAACTAGGGATACGTAGAAAGCCGCTTTAGTATTCGAGTGTTCGAACTGTCCTGCTGTTTAGGAGTGAGGAACCACGGAGAATCCTGAACTGTTACTTCTAATAAACAGAATTTCTTTGTTCAGACATCATCTTCAAGAATGATTTCTCGAAAATCCCTTTGAACAGGGCGAGAAATGGCTGTCAAACTGATTTGCCATCTTGGTAGATGAAATATTCAGACTGGAGTTTGGATGAACTTTGAATTGAACCGTGAAGAAGAGTAATTTTTCAATGTTGAACTCTGTATGCTTCGGGTACTTGGGATATCTTGAGGTTAAGAAGGAGTATCTTCTGTGTGAACTCCTGTAATTGACCGCCTTGAGGATCGTTCAGATGCACGCGTACTCTGGCCTGCGTATCTTTCAGATGTGCGGGAAGTCATGAGCGCAAAATCATAAGTTGGCAGCCTCTGAGCATAAACTAAACATCATCGAGCGTGAAATCATAGACTTGTAGTTCCTGAGCGTGAAGTCGTAGGTTTGTAGCCTCTCGAGTATAAAAGCTACCGAGCACAAAGGCATCCGGGCGTAAAACCTGACTTGTAGCTGTCGAACGTAAAGTCGTAGATTCGTAGCTGTCGAGCGTAGAAAGCTCCTTAGCGTAAAACTGTAGATTTGTTGCTTCTGAAAAGAAAAGTCTTCCGAGCGTGAAGTCGTGGATTCGTCGCCTCCGAGCGTAAACTAAGCGCCACCGAGCGTGAGATCATCGATTTGGTATCTGCTGAGCGTGAAGTCGTAGGTCTGTAGCCTCTCAAGCATAAAAGCTACCGAGCACAAAGGCATCAGGGCATAAAACCATAGACTTATAGCTTGCGAGCGTAAAACTGTAGATCTGTAGCTGTCGAGCGTAGAAAGCTCCTTAGCGTAGGAACCATGAACCTGCTTTGCGCAAAAAACTTTTCGAATTCGCTGACTGTCCGTCTTCTCTGAATAATAGGCTGACGTGGGACCCAATCATAACCGAATTTTAATTAGGAGATTTGGTTCGGGGTCCGAGGAGTCCATCCGAACTCTATATATATCCCAAGTTTTCTGAGGGGAAAAACAAACTTTCCATCCGTCTTCTGCGAGAGAAAGCTTTCGACTGTTCGAGTTCTTTTCCTTTTCTTCTTCAAATCTTCAAAGTTTCAAGTAATGGCTTCGAAACAAACTTCCTCTGCTAAGGGAAAGAAGGTTGATTCTTCTTCTCGTTCCTCCGCTCAAACAAGAGCGTGTCTGGTTGGACAAGAAGAACTTCTTTCTGAGCGGAGCATCCCGCCGACGAGTAGTGCACCCGGCCTGGAAGGTAGTGCTCTTGGAAAAGAAAGAATGACTGAAAATCCTTCGCACATGTTGAACGTGACCACGCTAGGTCATCTCCTGTGTTGATAGCCTCTTTGAGGAAGATGATGCACGGAGATATTTCATCTTTTTACGCCCACATTCCTAATATGCCAGCGTAAAAACTCTATTTTTTCTGCAGTCAAGCGTAAAAGCTTTGACCGCCAAAAACTTAGTGTATACTATTAAAATTTGAGTTTTATGCTTGTGGATGAAAAATCCTGGCGTAATAACTCAATTTAATCAATCTGGCGTAAATCACAGACCGTATACTGCCAATTTTGAATTTTACGTTTAAGGAAACAGATCCCAGCGTAATAACTCAAGTTTCACAGTCTCGGCGTAGAGCACGGACCGTTGATTTTTCCTTTTTGCGGATGCTGCAAGTACCAAAATGTCTAGTTAGGAACTGACGTGTTTTTTTTGTGCTTTTGCAGTTAACTTGCATGAGTCTCCGCTGGCTGAAGTGATGGACTCCGCCGCCGGGATGTTGCACTCCAACTATTTGGAGGATCTGTCACACGTAAAATTTCCTATCTCCGGGCCCCATTATCTCCAAGGAAGGGCAATTCTGATATCGGCTCAGGGCGAGCGAACGCTGCTGAATTTGATCAATGGGGAGCCCCTAACGTATGTAGACGGGGAGCAATACCTAAAGCCGGCTTTCCTCTTCGGGGACATAATTGACAAGCAGTCCCAGACAAAGCCCAAGAGAGAACTCTGGGTTTTCCCTACCGAGGGTTTGGTCTTGTATCTGCCCAATATGCCGAGAGACTACCCCATCTCGGCCTTCTTCCATGCTACGCATCCCAGGAAGATGTCGTGGACGCTGACCCCCGATCTTCACGGCAAGCCGGGGAAGATCTTTCATTTGAGAGAAGCTGACCAGGGTTCGTTTGTCAGCCGCCCTTCTGGCTCTGTGACGCTGTTCAGGGGGCTGTACCCGGGCAGTGTCCTAAGTGAAGACAGTTTGGTGAACCAGCCGGTCCAGTTACCGACTTTCTGTAATAATTTTATGGGGCGTGGGGGAGTATACCCTAAGGTGAACCCTCGTTATGGCGGGTGGATCACCCCTTTGAATCTTCGATGGGCTCGCTTAGTTGATTGGGCCTTGAAGCATTTCCAGACCAAGTTGGAGAACATCGGTCTGTTTGCAGCTGTGAGTTCGACTAGTGTTGGGTTACCTCCTAACCCTAACCTGTTTCTGGCACTGATGGAGCGATATATTTCGCTTACCGGGACCTTCTCCACTCCATTGGGGGAGTTGGGATTGGCCCTGCATGAGATGGCAGAGATCTCAAGACTGCCGATGGGGGATACTCCATACGAAGAGTATGTTCCCACGAATCGGGAGCTGGGGGGTTCAGACCCTCGGGTAGTGGAAGTGTACCAGGAGTTGATGTGTCACTACCTTGCTTGCACCGTTTTTTATGATGAGCCCTCAGATTTGGCTCACATCAGCAAATGGACGTCCTACCTCTTCTTTCACCGGTCCAGGACTGCTAGGCCAGAGAAGGTATTGGAGGGCAAGGATCTGCCTGTGAATCCCCTGAGTGCGCTTAATGCTCAGGTAGTTGACGATCTCATTGTGGATGCTGGGGCTCCGGACCGGTTCCTCGACGAAGGGACAGGAAAGTATCCTGAAGGCACTAAGGCCTATAGTTATTTGAGGCGCTATCGCAGGCCTTTGTCCAGGGAGGCTCAACTGGCTGGCTTCCTTTCCATATGGCTGCGCCGAGTAGTAGTGCCTGGCGTTGCATCTGTGGACCGCATTCACCGCAACACGCTATGGCCTGCAGTGCGTCTGGTGTTTGGGACAAGACTGGGCTTGCTTCCCGCCATGGTGTGCCGTATACAAGCTGGCCTGAGGGCCATGATTGACGGGCTGCTCGTTGATGAAATTCGGCGTG
Source organism: Iris macrosiphon (assembly GCA_036927795.1). Lineage (NCBI taxonomy): Eukaryota > Viridiplantae > Streptophyta > Magnoliopsida > Asparagales > Iridaceae > Iris > Iris macrosiphon. The sequence continues at coordinate 54,588,676 of JAYESA010000006.1, forward strand.
ATAGCTTTCCCCGGATAGAATTACCATACATGTATTTGATGGGGTGGTTAATTCTCCATAATCCCCGGGTGATGTCACCCGGTTCCGGCAGTAGTTCGGGGGGTAGTTTCTTGTAGAACTATCGGAAGTCTTCCTGGAACGTGAGCACAGTTATAGACTGTCGGCGGGCGCTAGGCTTCAGTCATAGTTGGAAGCTTTTCTGTACCGTCCCTCCTGTACATCGCAATCAGTCGGGGATTAGGCTCGAGGATTCAGGTAGAGAGAAGACCATTCTTTCTCCCGACGCTTTTAACTGGTTGGTCTGCATTAGACCATCCCATATGCTGTACAGAAGCGAAGATCATTGCTTTTTGGAGCCCTACTTGCCCAGTCGGTTCACCCAGCAGTTTGGATATGACCAGTTGCACGTGGGCAATGCCGTCACCAGCTTCAGGTCCAGAGGTGGACTCATTGATGGAGCACGGGGATGGCAATATTTTATCATGGGTGCACTGGGGCAATTTTTATTGTGCCCGTCATTACACTCTCTACGGATCTGCGCATCCTGCATTCACATGCCTAGTTCTATGTGGCAACGAACACCTTCCATCGTGATTTTAATATGCATGGAAGCTTTAGGGTGCCCTCTTCCAAGCCTGGGGGAAGAGTTGAAGTCCCCTCGGTTTCTTCCGACGAGGGTGAGTTCGTTACTCTGGATGAGCCTCTGGTGTCGGTCCCTAGGGGTGAAGTACCTCCGCCTGCAGGGGCTTTGGTAGTTTCTGGGAAGCGAAGGGCTCCTGCTTCCAAGGAGACTTCCCCTCGTAAGAGGAAGAAGAAGACGGTAAACCGTTCTCTCAGGATTCCTGGCATTGATGCTCCTGGAGGTGAGCTTGCATCTCCCCGTGCTGGGGACGATTCTTTGATTGGAGGTTCCTCGCCTTTTAGAGAGGGATCTTTCACAGTTCCGGCTGGTAGTGCCGGAGAATCTCAGCTGGATGCCGCCGTCGCTGCTACTGCTTCAGGTAGTGGAACGAGGTCGCCTTCGGGGCTGAGTGTAATAAAGTTCCGTATACCTCTAGTCGGATCGGCATCGGGAGGGACTTCTGCCGTGCCTACGAGCGCACCTAGGTCGATTCTAGCCGATGAGCCTCGGTTGGATTTTGAGGAGGACCTGGAGGACTACTTGCCAGTGTCAGTTCGCAGACCCCTTTCTTCAGGTATGACAGCTCGCTTAGCATTATTAAGAAATGATTTAGCTGTACAAGATGCAGATGCGACGTATGTGCCGTCGGCCAGAGGTAAATGTCGTCTTTTATGCCTCTTCTTTGGGAAAATTAATATTGCATTGATATTAACTTCCTTTTGTCTTCTTTTCAGGGGAAGACCTCTTCGGAGAGGGTGATGTAGACGCACCCGTTGGCTCTGTGTCAGGTCCTAGTGGTGACACGGAGGTACCTGATTTTGAAGAGGAGACATCTTCAGGTGCTGGCTTGCCTGTCGAGGAGACTCCGATCTCTCTAGAGGAGGACGAGCCTGTTATTGCGACAGTGCCTCTTTTGAGCACGCCGGTCACTTCGTCCGGTGTTGGCGATTCTTCTTTGGTCGCACCTCCTGTTGAGGCGACGGCCGTGGCGACATCGTCTGTGGTTATTCCTGGAGGGGAAGTTGCCACGATCGCGGACACTTCCCCCGTTTATGCGGACCTAGTTGCGCTGACCGAGCAGTACACCGGCATCTTCTACGCCACTTTGAGAACGCTAATGTCAATGGTGTTGGCAAAGAAGCTGGACTTTGCGCAGCTGAAGAGGTCTTCTCGGTTCTCTATAAAGACGATCCGGGAATTCGGTGACCCCGAGGTAGCTGACGCGCTGGAGGCGATGGTTAATGGTTTGGAGCAACCCATTAACGAATACCTGCAGCTAGCTTGAGGCAATATTGAAGCTCTGGTCCAGGCCAGATACGACTCCTTAACTGCGCATCTTGTTGAAAAGAAGGAAGGTCTGAATAAATTCATCGAGACCAATCAGCAGGAGATGGATAGAGGGAAAGTCGTCTTGGAGGAGACTCTCGCCCTTCAAACGAAGTGCCAGGCCGAGCATGACGGCAATGTAGCGAGGGTCCACAAACTGGAGACGAAGCTTGCCCTGGCTAAGGAGTGGGCTTCTCAGTCGTCTGAAGGTCTAGATGTGGTGAATGGCCGACTGGTCGCAGTACAACAGAACTTGGCGAGTGCAGGAGTCGCCCGTGCCGGTCTCCTTCGGGCTAGAGCCGAGTTTTCCCTCCTGATAGATGATGAGGCACGGTTGGAGCGGGTCCACGCTGATGTCTTGGATTCCGGGGTTGAGAGGATGGTCGTACTGGCGCAACAGCTTCGCGACCTGACATCTCCCCCTTCATGATGCACTTTTGCTTTTTGTTTTTTAATGTACTCTTGCTCTTTCTGGGAATAATAAAGAGGCTTTTTATCTGACTTTGTGGGCCCATCATTTCGGAATATAAATGACAGGTTTGGGTGAAAGTGATATCAGATGTAGTATGGACGTGATATACTTTTGGTAAGCTTTAGCAAAGCATATCTATTCAGAGGTCATATGGACATAATAGAATATGATCCAACTAGTTTCGTTTTGGAAGTAGTTTTGTCAGAATGAGATCACCTTATTCCACTTGAGCAGAGAAGGTTTAAGCATAGTACCTTTTCAGGAATTTGCCATTGATAGGAGCCATTAGTAGGTCTCCATTAGGTTGGGCTAACCTGTAAGTGTCGTTTGAGAACGTTGTCTCGATCACGTAAGGGCCTTCCTATTTGGGCTGGAATTTGCCTTTACTTCTGTGAGTAAGAATCATCGGCCTTCTTACAGCTAGCTCGCCGGCTTTGAACACTCTTCCTTTACTTTTTGATTAAAAGTTCTGGAAATGCGTGCTTGGTAGAGCGTAATGCGCTGCTGAGCTTGGAGGCGTTTCTCGTCTAATCCTTCTAGCTTTTGAAGCCTTAAAAGGTCATTCTTTTCTTGAGTTAGCTCGTTGGCCACGGCTATCCTGAGTGACGAAATTTGAATCTCGATGGGGAGAACTGCTTCACTCCCGTAGACCAATGAGAATGGCGTGCAACCTGTCGGTGCTCGTACCGTTGTGCGGTATGCCCAGAGACATTCTCCCAGCTTCTCATTCCAATCTCTCTTGTTTGAAGAGACGAACTTCTTTAAGAGCTTGATAATGGTCTTGTTGAAGGCTTCCGCCAAACCATTAGCAGCTGGATAATATGCCGTGGAGGCCATATTTTGTATCCGATTTTTATCGCAGAATCGGTGAAACGCATGGCTGATGAACTGAGGCCCGTTGTCATGGATTATCCCTCGGGGAACCCCGAAGCGGTAAATAACGTAATGCTTGATGAAGCTGGTCACATTAGATGTCTTTACCTCAGCAAGAGGGATCGCCTCTGCCCATTTGGAGAAGTAATCCGTGATGGCCAGTATGAACCGGTGACCTCTGGAAGAAGACGGGTGAATAGGACCAATGATATCCATACCCCATGCTTCGAAAGGCCATGATGCAACCGTAGGATATAGATGTTCGGACGGTTGATGTATGAAGTCTGCATGGACCTGACAGGCCCGACATCGTCTGGCATACTGGATTGCGTCTGCGATCATAGTGGGCCAGTAATAGCCCATTCTCTTGATACGATCCTGTAGCTTAGGACCGGGTTGATGCGCCCCACACATGCCATTGTGAGCCTCACGGATGATTCGCTGTGCTTTATCCCCAGAGAGACATCGTAATAATAGCCCATCATAAGACCGGCGATATAGGCATTGTGACGATGCGTCAAAGTAGAAGCGTAATGATCGTCTTTTGACAGATATTGCTTCTTTAGGCTCTTCTGGCAAGATTTCGTATGCTACAAAATCTATAAAGGGACTTCTCTAGTCTCTCCTGCGAGGATCTGTGTCCACCGTGTAGCTGTATTCGATGTGAAAGTTATTTTTCACACAGAATAGGTCTCTGTTAAGAAGGATTATCGAATTCTGCCTTCTTATAGGGGTAGCTAAATCTGCAGCTAGACTGGCTAGGGCATCAGCTTCCAGATTCCGAGACTGAGGTACATACTCAAGGAAGAATCCTTTGAATGTCATGGCTATCTCGACCGTTGCTCGGTGGTAGGGGATGAGGTCGGGATTCCGGACTTCATATATTCCTCTAACTTGATTGACGATCAGCAGAGAATCACCGAAGGCTTCCAGAGATTCGACCCCCAGCTCTTTGGCGACTTGGAGCCCGATTAGTACAGTATTGTATTCTGCCACATTGTTGGAATAGGGCTCGCTAAGAGAGTACGCTCGATAGATGACGAGCTTATCAGGAGTAACCAGGACGATCGCTACTCCTGAAACCCCGTTTCCCCTGGGACCAGTTCTGGAGGCGCCATCGAAGAACAGTTGCCATGCATCGCCTTCCGTTGCGGAATTATACTCTGCAACTTCGTCGGGAATGTCCTCGTATAGTTTGGAGGACTCCGGGATGGGATGAGCAGCTAGAAAAGTCAGCCAATGCTTGGCCTTTGATGGACTTCTGAGGGACGTACACCATGTTATATGGCGTTAATAACATTGCCCAAGTCACGAGTCGGGAATTAAGGACACTTGGCTTGCTCATCAGTACCCGAAGGGGATTGATCCTAGAGATGATGTGAATGGTTTGGCCCGTGACATAGTGTCACATTTTCTGAATAGCGAACATCAGAGCCAAGCATTCTTTCTCCACAGGGTTGTACCGGTGTTCGGCTCCGACCATCATCCTGCTGAGGTAGTAAATAGCCTGCTCGTGGCCCATATCGTTCTTTTGAGCGAGAAGAGCTCCCAGATAATGATCTATTGCTCGAACATATAGCACGAATGGTCTTCCTATGATGGGCGGTACCAGAACTGGCGGGCTAGTGAGGTAGCGCTTGATATCTCCGAACGCTTGCTGACAGGCTTCGTCCTATACGAAGGATACGCCTTTCTTCATGAGACGAGAAAAGGGCTGGCATCTCCCGAAGAGGTTGGATATGAATCTTCGGATATAAGCCAGACGACCTTGAAATCCCCTGAGTTCCCTCAGATTATGGGGCGACCGCATTTCTAAGATGGCCTTGACTTTATCAGGGTCCACTTGAATGCCTTTGGCGGTGATGAAAAATCCCAGAAATTTGCCACTAGATACCCCCAGAAAGGACTTTATAGGGTTCATTTTGAGTTGATGTTGGCACATTAATTCAAATACTGTCTTCAAGTCTCGGATGTGATTATCCCTGAGGCGGCTTTTGACAGCTACATCGTCCACGTAACACTCCACTGTCTTGCATAAATACTTATGAAAGATGTCACTCATAGCTCGTTGGTATGTAGCCCCGGCGTTCTTTAATCCAAAGGGCATGACTGTATAGCAGTATACCCCTAGTGGTGTTGGAAGGCGGTATGCTTTTCATCTTCAGGATGCATCTTGATCTGATTGTATCCCAAGAATCCGTCCATGAAAGACATGCGTTCAAAATCGCATGTATTATCGATCATGACGTCTGTGATAGGAAGAGGGAACTCATCCTTGGGGCAGGCTGCGTTCAGATCTCGGTAATCGATGCAGATCAATACTTTCCCATTCTTTTTCATGACCGGGACAACATTGGCGACCCAGTCGGGATGTTGTTCTTTACGGATGAAGCCGCAGGCTATCAACTTCTTGACTTCAGCTTCAATGGCGTCCATCATGTCCGAGCGAAACCGGCGTTGGTGCTGCTTCACAGGCTTTGAATCGGGCAGTATGTTGAGTTTATGAGTAGCCACCTTTGGATCAAGACCTGGCATATCCTCATAATTCTACGCAAAGACGTCGATATATTCTTTTATCAGCTGGGTAATTTCTTCCCTTTCTTCTTTGGAAATGTCGTTACTGATAAATATCGGCTTTGGTGAAAGTTCATCCCCTACGTCAATCTGGATAACTTCATCTTTAGTAGGAGGTTCTCTCTGCTCGAAGCGGAACTCCCAATGTGTATCCATCTGCTGAGCCCAAGCGTCATTCTCGAATGGTTCGGATTCTTGTTCGTCTGATTCGAAGGAATCCGTCGCTACCATATTTGCTGATAATGTTTTCTCGAGGGCATGAGATGAGCTAAAGGGCGATGAGCCGTCTTGGAAAGAAGAAAAGATATCCTCGTTCGACTTGGAAGTCGTAAGGGAGGTGGCGTACCCTAACCCGGAGCGGGTTTGTTGATAGTGGGGATTGCCGAGCAGCGGTGTTCGTCTGCCTTTCCCGTAGTTGAGGCCTTGTTTCAGCTTCAAATCATAAACCATGCTTTGCATAATATTTAATGCTTGCGAGCTATATCTGTGGGTTTGTATCCTGCCAGTTTCAGACTCGCAAAATTCTTCCTGTATGATCGGGGTATTCCGTCTGCGACCGAAGATTATTGGATGCTTATCGTCGCGAGTTGGTAGAATAATAAAGATAGAATCTTCGTGTGGTCCACCTGTCATGACGACATTAGACATTGATGTATCTTCCCATAAGATCTTCCCGTGTTTGACCGTTAGGGGAACTGAAGTCTGTTTATGACTTTTGTCTTTGCGTTTCTGGATCAGATAATCCCGCAGGTCAGGAGGAGTTGCAGAAGAAGAAGATGATGGCTTGTTTTTTCTGTTCCCATTGGTAGGCATGCTGATGTTGGGAATCATAGTCTTCCCTGTGCCACCCATATACAACGGGTTGGCCATCTGGGTGGCGGATAACCCCCGAGGAGGGTGTCTTTTCGTAACTGAAGCCTTCTTTACGCCTAGGGACTTCGCTTGGCGTAATTTGGAGCTTCGCTCTGGTTGGCATAAAGCTGAGGATGTCCTTAGTCGGCCATCAGCGTCTCGCGTAATTCGGAGGGCGTGCAGATTGTTTCCTTGCAGGCGTAAATGCTGAGAAGTTGAGTAGTCCGCCGCTCGCTTTCCTTTGCGGAGATCACAGGGATCATCTGGTTCTCCGTAGAGGTCAGATGTTGTTTTATGCGCGGAGCATGTCTTGTACTTCTGATTTGGCGCTGAGGCTTTATCAGAAGCTTTGTCTATTCCGCCAGGGACGGGAGACTGAATTTCATGCACAGAGCGCGGAGTATACTTCTGGGTTAGCGCTGAGGCATTGCCAGAAGTTTTGTCTGTTCCGCCAGGGATGGGAAACTGAATTTCACGTGCAGAGCGCGGAGTATACTTCTGGGTTAGCGCTGAGGCATTGCCAGAAGTTTTGTCGGTTCTGTCAGAGACAGGCGAATAAATTTTACGTGCAGGGCGCGAAGGGAGCAAGGCTACAACCTCATTAGTCGAAGAGATCGAAGAGATCGGAGAGTCCACAGGAATGGTAGAGGATGTCTTGGGCATCCAGACCTTACGCAGCTTCCTTTTGTTTTGGTGAGAGAGAGAGTGAGAGCCGCCCTTTGTCCGGAGCATATCTTCGTAGACAGTTTGGTCGAACTGGACGACCAGTGTCTTCTTCACGGATCCCACAGATACCATATCGTGTTGAGCAATAGCTTCCTCATCAGAAGAGAAAGACGTCCCCAGCAGAGTCGCCATCTTATTTCGGTGATAATATAAACGAGAAAAGATTTGATGAAATACGGAAAATGAGCTCTTGTACGAAGACCCGCCCTTCTTTTATGTTTACAAACAAGATTGTACAAATTTGATCCTACACGAGAATGTCTAAGTATAATTTATTTAATATGGGTGAATATTGTTATAGGTGTCTGATCTGCAGTCGATCACTTTAGCCCATGGACCACACGATGTTAAAGAAGTGTCGTGGAAGACAGGTAGCAGCTTCGAGGGTTGCTAAAGAGGGTGGATGCCCGATGCCAAAGTCATCGATCGCTTCTCTTTGCCTGAGCTCCGGACTCCTCTCTCTCTCTCTCTCTCTCTCTCTCTCTCTTTCGACCGTTGGATCTGGTACTGGATCTCTTGATCAGTTTTAAGACCTAACTTCTTTGACCCTCCAATTTTCGACCTTGTTCCTCATTGATAGAGGTCTCTATTTATAGAGTTTTTAGTGACAGTGACCACTCAATCGGTGTAAAAACCGAGTAGTGGAAAGTACAACACCCTTTTACACAACGGTTAAAATAACCAATGCCTGCGTATAGATGATCCTTTGAATGAGCGTGTAACGTGGGTCCAACTAAGGGCCAAAACGCGTATAATCGCTACGAAGATCACGGCGTAAAAGCAACGTAGGTAGGTATCCCTCGTGTAGAAGAGGTTGGCATAGAAGCTAATGTCTGTCACCATGGCATAGAAGCCAAATAGTTATCAAACCGGCATAGAAGCCGAATAGGCGTAGAAGCCGAGTGGTCATAGAGGCCGAGTGGGCGTAGAAGCCGAGTGGTTATAGAGGCCGAGTAGGCGTAGAAGCCGAGCAGGCACCGAAGCTGAATGGGCGTAGAACCGGGCAGGCACCGAACCTGAATGGGCGAAGAAGCCGCTGTGTAACGTGCTAGAGTGATAATATGGACGTTTTAGCCAGAATTACGGCTCTTGGAGATAATCAGATCTCTTGCATTAAATATAGAGATCTGCCCCTATCCTGTGCATTAAATGCAGTTGCTTGTCTTTAAGATTTGCCTTCATTCTGCGCATTAAATGCAGATACGCACCTCGAACCCTGTGCGATGAGTAACCACTGTCGTGGCAGTCGGTTTGTCTTCCGTGGAGCGTAAGGAGCTCTCATCTGCCTGTGTAAAACTAGGCAGCGTATTCCCTTGTATGCGTAGGAGCAGCTCTCGCAAAGGTGATGCCACTAAACAACGGTTCGGTGACATTTAATCAAATCTCCTGCATTAAATGTGGAGATCCGCCATCATCCTGGGCATTAAATGTAGAGGCTTGTTTTAAAGGTCTGCCACCCTTCTGTGCATCAAACGCAGAGACGTGCCTCAGGCATCTGTCAGTATTCGGCGCATTAATTGCAGAGACGTGCCTTGAGGGCCTGTCACCGCCCTGTGCATTAAATGCAGAGACGCGCCTCCAGTCCCGTACGGAGTGCAGCTTTTGATGTGGCAGGCGGTTTGTCTTCTGCGGAGCGTAAGGAGCTCTCATATGCCTGTGTAAAACTAGGCAGTGTATTCCTCTGTGTACGTAAAAGCGGTTTACGCAAGGGAAATGGCAGTAAATGACAGCCTGGGTTGCAGTGCCGTGCCATCATTATAGTCGTCGCTTGGGTAGTCGAGCAGTATCCCTTTGTCAGAAGTCGAGACGTCAGGTTCATTGCAGGATCTGACAGGTTCAGTGCAGGGAATACAAAGCATCCCTCGTACACTTTAATGCTGCTTTGAAAGGGGATGAGTTTTACGCCATAAAGGCGATGAAGCACCCTGTTTATGCTGAAGCAGCCCGGACATACTGCCCTACGAGGATGGTCCTCGAGCCTATATTTTACGCTGTGCTTGGCGGAGAAGCTCTGATTGCACATTGAAGGCTCTGAAGTCCTCTATTTACGCTGCTTTGCATCAATATGCTACGTAGAGCTTCCAGCGTATTTTTTATGCTTCAACAGTTGTCGCTGATGCCTTGAGCAGGTATCCAGTGTCTATGTACTTGACTAGGGACAAACATTTATTGGCCGATATTGATAGCTTGGGTATTGATGTATTAGTTCCTGGAGTTGCAACACATATGTGGAAACTTCAGGTATAATCAGAGTTGATGGACCAGATCAGAGCTGCACAGTTCAAGGATGAGTCTCTGAAGAGCATCAGAGCGTAGGTCCAGATGGGATGGGCAGAGGACTTCGGTATTGAAGAGGATGGATCATTGTGGTACGGTACCAGATTGTGTGTGTGTGTCGAGTAGAGCGTTGCATGAGAAGGTTCTTTAGGAGACACATCGATCTCAGTACTCTATGCATCCAGGTGCCAACAAGATCTATAGGGATATTAAAGAGCATGTTTGGTAGTATGCTATGAGCTATGAAGCAGGCGGTAGCTTGCTTCGTATCTAGATATTTGGTTTGCCAGCAGGTAAAGGCAGAGAGACAGAGGCCAAGTGGATTACTTCAGCCTTTACCCATTCCAGAGTAGAAGTGGGAGCATGTGACGATGGATTTTGTTCCAGGGCTTCCATGTTCTCTAGGAGGTAAAGACGTAATTTAGGTCATCATTGACAGGTTGACCAAATTAGCCCACTTTCTGCCATTTAAACTAGGTACGTCTACGAAGAAGCTCGCAGAGATGTATGTGCGTCAGATAGTCAGATTGTATGAAGTTTCTGTGAGCATCGTCTCGGATTGGGATAGTCACTTCACTTCCTATTTCTAGAAGAGTTTACAGGCTAGCTTGGGCACTCAGCTCAAGTTCAGTACTGTATATCACCCTCAGACAGACGGGCAGTCGGAGAGGACTATCTAGACTCTCGAGGATATTCTACACACTTGTGTTTTGGATTTTGGAGGCTCTTGGGAGGATCATCTGCACTTGGTAGAGTTTTCTTACAACAATAGCTACCAGGCCAGTATCGAGATGTCACCATTTGAGGCATTGTATGGATGGAGATGCTGCACTCCATTATCATAGGATGATGTTGGTGAAAGATCCTTATTGGTACCAGATATGGTCGTGGATGCAGCTAAGAAGGTGAAGCTCATCAGGGATAGACTTCGGGTGGCGCAGGACAGGCAACAGCATTAGGCCGATAGCCACCGAAGACCATTGGAGTTTGAGGTAGAGATTTTGTTTTGTATTGCTTATGATTGCTTGTTTTAGTTAGAGTGCTAAGGCTGTGTTTCATGCTAGTTTGGCCATATGGTATTCTTGAGGATTTCTCTGACACGGGACATGATTCGCTTTGGTGGAGACAAAAAGCTTAGTCCACGGTACATTAGACCCTTCGGTGTTCTTGAGAGGGTCGGTCCAGTATCCTACATACTAGACTTTTTACCTGCATTAGAGGGAGTGCACAACATGTTCCAAGTGTCACAGCTAAGACAGTATGTGGCTGATCCTAGCCACGTACTAGATCACTCAAAAATCGAGGTTGGTCCGACTCTCAGCTACCCAGAGCAGCCCGTGGAGATTTTGGACCGCATGGAGAAGGTGCTGCAGAACCAGACGATTCCTTTGGTGCGCGTCGCGGAGATCCATCACTCGCCAGGAGAGAGTACCTGGGAGCGAGAGGCCGAGATGTGCGAGCGATACCCTTATCTGTTTGAGCCATGAGGTATAATTTTTTCTTGCTTGTATTGATTGCTATTGATAGTTAGTTCTTCCTTAATTTTGAGGACAAATTTTCTTTAAGGTGGGTAGGATTGTCACCCTCACTTTTTCAGCTAGGGGTAGTATGGTAATTTTGGCCTGAGTATTTAACTTTAGGATTTAATATTGAATATTATTGTTATGATTGTATTAATTATTTGTTTATGTTTAGCTATAATTATTTGTGGCTAGTATTAGTTATTTAATTAGAGACTTGTGTTATTTAGTTTAGTTAGAGATACTAGCCCAATATTTAGACTTGACACATATGGACCTTTTAGACTTGTCATGACAACATGAGCCCAATTTGGACCCAAGTCCATTAGTCATTTCTACTAATTAATTAAGGTAAATTAGTTTAATTACAATTAGTTAGAGACTTCCAAAAATATCCACCCTTAATTATTCCTCATAACTCATCATGTAGGGGTAACTTGGCCATTTAATTTTGCTTGGGGAAGGGAAGAATAGGTCTACCATATTTAGAGGGGGGTTATCCTCTATCTCTCTCTACTCATTTTTATTCATTTTGATCCAAAAATTATAGATCCCCAATTTCCTATTTCCCTCCATTTTTTTACTCAATTGACCACCATTTCCTTCTCAAATTCATCACTCTTGAAACTTTGGAGCTTGGATAAGCAAGGAGAACAACAAGAAGGAACTTGGGAGCTAGAGATCGTGTCCGAATTATGACCAATTACATTTTTATTGGGAATCCATCTCCCAATTGGTAATTTTTGAATTTTTCTTTTCATTATAGCTTATTAATCATGAATTTGACCATTAGTAATGACCCCATGGCATAGAACTACCTACAGGAACAAGTTCTAGACTATTTGGCTATGTATTATGAGTTCTATGTGGTATTTTGTGTGCATGTTGGGGGAATTATGAATTTGACACATCAATTGTGTGTCATACGATTAATTAAATCTAATTAGACTTAGATCAGGGTTATGAGACTAGGTACGTATCCACAATTGCATACGTGTAGGCCGTATCATGGTATTTTATGATACGGTGTGACACGGAGCCAATTTTGGGTGTTTTGCATGATTTCTCCTAATTTTTTGTTCTAGCAAGTTGTAATTGTTGTATTATATTGAAATTGATTAGTAGGAATAAGTATTATAGTGGAATTTAAATTTTGGCCTTCACATCGAATACATATCATGAATATTCTATATTTTGTGCACCAAGTGTTTGTTGGAATATTTAGTGATCTTGTAGTTTAGAATTTCAGTTTTATATATATATATATGTGTGTGTGTGTGTGTGTGTATTGATGCATATATTTATCATAGTGAATGTGTTGTGGGGTTTCAGTTCGCAGATGGGTAAGGGCATTGATCGTGTGGTGTGCTTGATATTGAGGAAAGATGGAAGTAATAGCAGTAACAGCAACTTGAAGTTGCTGCAGTTAGCATAGTAGATTAAGATCCCTGATATCTGTAGTTGGGATAGCAATAGCAGTAGCAACAGTGCATACTCGTGCACTTCTATAAAGCAGGCAGTATGCAGCAGCAATAGCTATGTGCTACAGTAGAATTAGCAATTGCAGCAGCATGGGCAAGCAGCAATATCAGTAGCATTAGTAGTAGCATATTAGAGAGCAATGATAGCAGTGCTCTTCTAGTAGCAGAGGTCGGTTCAGGCCTCAGCACAAGAGATGTGTACAGTTGGGCAGTTTTGAGAGTCTAGGTGAGGAGTGAATACGAGCTAGTGTAGAGTGTCCAACTTGAGTACAGGTGCATGGTGTGTGTTTCAGTTGGTGTGTTTTAGTTGGTGTGTGTGTATGGGGGACTAGGAGGAAGTATAGTGGTGCACTAGACTGTGATAGAAATGTCGGGCATCAGACCTGATGGTATCAGCAGTGAGTAACCTTGGGGCAGTAGCTTGGGAACTTAGGAACTGTGCTAATATACTGATAGTAACTGTGTATGGAGCAGGCCGTAAGGGAAGGAGGTGGACTTGATAGGAACATGGGCTTTAACAGCAGCAACAAGGGAAAAGTGCACTTTCGTGCACTACATAAGAGGGGAATCTTGGATGCACATGTGGTGTGATAGAGTGAAGGGAGTCAAGTTAGAATACATGACTGGGTATGTTAGGTTGGTAATTTGTTAAGGTATGTTGTGTATTACAGTGTATCAGTGAACTTAATAGATAGAGTATCAATGTAACACCAGCTCGGGTAGGGGGCTAATCTTAATTTCAGTTGGTGTATACCAGGGTAGGTATCAGAGGGTGGATTGGATGGGTTTTGACCAACAACAACATTGTCAGTAGCTGCAAACAGAAAAAGGGGGAAATACCAGAGTATTAGAACTTTGATGCGTGAGGTCTATGATTAGTGTGGATATTGGGGTTAGTATACTAGTGTAGGTAAATTTGGTACCGATGAGGGCTAAGTATCTGGGTAAGTGTTATGAGTATTGGTGAGGGTATAAACAATAGTGGGTATTAGTTAGAGTTATGATACTAGTATAGTGATATTGATACTAAGGTATCCTAACACCTAGTATAGGCTAGTATGACTTGTATCTTGTAGGTATGAACCTCAAAACTCAAGCATAGGCTAGTACGACCTATAAATGACCTAGAAAGCATATTTTAGCATTTTATCACCTCATTATACTCAAATGACATGATATTCCTATGTAGGGTTGTCTGACACCAGCTTGGATACCAAAATATACTATTTGCCCAGGACCACAGGCGAGTACATTTTTCTCTTACTTTTTATTTCATGATAGTGTATATATCACATGTTCTAGAATTGTATACTTGATTCTAACACAGTGGTTTCACGGACTGGTACAATATGGATACTGTCAAGAGATGTTATTCCTTACCGCGTTCAGCGGGTACTCTTTCACATGTATTTCATCGTGTGTATCGGGTATTAATTTAGTGTACTTCGTGTTCAAACACTGCTCGTGTTCAGTTATCCCATATTCGTGTTCGTAATATATCGTGATTGGTTCCATCGTTATTAGTTGGGGATGGGAGAGTAAGAGTTGGTTATGTGATCAAGCCCAAGTGTATTCGTGTACATGTCAATTAATATCACCCGTGTAATCTAGTTACCATATTGTATTCGTGTTCAACCCAAATCGATCACATAATGAACTTGTACTCCATGGCACTTTAGTTAGTTTTAGTTATTTTCATTGCTTGTAGTTATTCATATTTCATGTTCTTTATTCCAGTACATCACCTGTTCACTCTAGTTCGTTACTTTCTGATGTTTAGTTATATTGTATTCTTTTCTATTATCTATTGTATATGCTCGATTATATATTTAAAACTGCTTTTAGAGGTATGTACTTCGCTCCAATCCTGACTAGATATATATTTTTAGATGATTGGCTCATAGACTAGTGTCACACGTACTACGAACCGCGGGATTGCATACTATTAGAGGATACTCTTTTAGAGCAGGATGACTTAGTACCAGAGTCTGAGAAGGCTTAGATTATCTGTTTAGACTTGTATTAGACTATTATTGAGGCTTATGACATGTATAAATTATTTCGGACTTGTGGATGTATGTTGACTCTTTTCCTTCATGATTCCATCTTGTGCTTTATCTTTTTTAGTTTGCTATGTGATTGAGTATAGTTTAACATTTATTAGATACCCTTTTTTTCCTCCTTTTGGAGTTGAGATGATTGATATGTGCCATGTATATATTATATGAGTTATTTAGATAGTAGAGTTGACCCAGACAATATTCTACCGCCGATGCTGCGGCATAGGCTGGACGTTGCTCACTACTCTTGCCCTTATTCCGGGTGCGGATCGTGACAGTAGGTACTTGAGTGGCCGTCTATTCATATAATTGTATGGTGTGTTGCTTGCTAGTCGCCTGGCACGTAGCATGTTCCGGTGCAGAAATTTATTCCCTTGTCCTTGTTTGATGTAGGGGTGGATTACTGTTCTGATGACAGATTGTGGACTCCAGATGGCGATATAGGTATTATTGCATGATATGATGATAGTGATTGACTATTGGTCCTTTACCTGCATTAGTTGTTGATTGACGCTTATTATTCTATAATCGTGCGTTAGTTCCGCACGATTCATTTTCCCTGTTTACTGTTATTTCTTTATGCTTATATTATATGCTTCTTATTGGGTTTTCTTTGCCCGTCCTTAAGCATTCCTTTCTGGTACGTGTTGCGGTTGGCCTGACCAACCCTTAATTATTTCCAGATTGCCTGCGATCGACCCTTTGGATCTTTCAGACCTGGTTTAGAGGATGCGCTTCAGTTCTACATCATATTGGAAACTGTGTGGGAAGGTACTCTCGTCTATACCTTTTCCTGCAGTAGACTTCCTGATTATCATTAATATTTTTGGCTGTTTGGTGTTACATGATTTCTAGTTGATATCATTCTTGTCGCTTATTTCATTACGGTTGCCTATGGATATGAGATTAGATTTAGTCCATAGATTGTATTGCTTGCTAGGATACCCAACATGACTGACAGTCATGACTATCGTACGACGTTCTATACCTTGTACGGGGGAGCTGGCCATGTCCATCCCCGTATTTACCCACTATTCTGGGAGCTGAGCAAGAAAAAAACTAATCACAAAAATGCATTAATCAAAACCAAGCAGCAAAATTCCAAGAAGCTAACCAAAAATCCAATAAAAACTATATGACTCATTCCAACAAAAGCTGATCCATCAATTAGAAAGGTTCGTTGCATTGTCCGTGATCGATTCCGTCATAAAGTTTGCCCATACTCAATTTCGACTGAGTCAATCGAGCCACAAGCCTTATATAGTACACCACTAGGAGTATGGCACTACATCAAAGGCCAAGCATTGACAAATTTCCTGGCCGCCCACCCTATACCGAAAACCTTAAAGCTCTACGAGGAGATCCCAGACGTAGTAGCGGACTCAAACATGACCACAAGAGTAGAAGTCGTTTGGCAAATGTTCTTCGACGGTGCTTCAAGAACAGGGCCCAAAGGCGATATTGTCGTTGGCGTCAGCATAGTACTAATTTCTCCATACGATCTGGTCATAAACCATGCTCACTCTCTCACAGAGCCATGCTCCAACAATGTGGCAGAGTACAATACCATCATCATTAGACTCCAACTCGCTAAACAAGTAGGAGTGGACAACCTGGAAGCTAAGGCGATTCCAAGATGATAGTCAGCCAGGACCGGGGCAAATACGAGTGTAGAAGCATAAAAAGTGCACCTCAAATAGATAGCATAATTTTCTAAAAATAAACCCCAACAAGTAGAAGAATGGCATACTTTCTAGTTGTTCTAGAGGAAATACGGGCATTTTCTTACTTTGGTGCAATTTCCATTAATTTCAGAGGATGGTGCAGTATTCAGAGAGTAGAAAAGTGGCATACTTTCTTAATGTTACGAAAGATGGAGCACAAATGATCTTCTCTCCCTCAATATTGAATGCAGCAGACTGACAGATGACAGATGCATAAACCGAAGAGTCAGAGGTCATCATTACAGCGGAGCTACGGCATGCGGACCCAGGTTGTTATTTAGCGACCCAAACACAGTGCCAATCTGTTCAAAAGTGTGCCGCAATGCCAATCTCTTCAAATGTGCACCATAGTGCCATTTTATTCAAAAGTGCGCCGCAGTGTCATTCTCTTCAAAAGTGCGCTGTAGTGCCATTTTCTTCAAAAGTGTGCCGCAATGCCATTTTTTTAAAAGTGCGCTGCAGTGCCATTTTCTTCAAAAGTGTGCCGCACTGTCATTCCTTCAAAAGTGAGTCCCAGTGCCATTCCTTCAAAAGTGTGCACCCGTGCCAACTCCCTCAAAAATGCGCAGTAGTGCCAAACTTACTAAAAATGCGCCAGTCTCCAAACGACTTCAAAAGTGCACATACTATCGTAACAGACAATGAGCAGTTACGAATGTGTTTCTTACACGACGTACTTCTCGTGAAAGGTGTACAAATAACTGTCCCCCACGACCTATGCTTTTGTCGTATAGGAAGCTACGTGCCAAGCAAGTAGTAAGTTGTGCACCCACTTATGCAGAACGTGTGGTGTTAAATAACCAAAAGTGCGCTAATACTGGTAAAATAGTATTGACTATCCATAGTGCACACACACTCTCGTAACCACTCCTAAACTCTATAAATACAGGTTTTGTACAACCAACACAAAGATAGGCAGCGGATACCTTCAGAATAAACACCGAAAGGAGCACATACAGACAAATAAAGAGAAAGGGGCTAAAAATTTTATGTCTTTGAAATTCAAGAAAATAGTGAGAGAAATAGAACTTCTCGTGCCGTTGTGCCAGAGCTTTCCTATTTTCAACTCTCCAAGTTGTTCGCAGCATTCCCTATATTTCTTCGTCTTTGTGTGCAATTTTCCGTCGTCGAGTGCATTTCTTCATCGTCGAGTGGTCCAAGTTGTAAAGTGATCGTCCGTATATCAGATCTCTACAGCTATACTTCCCCAAAATCAATTATACTTAGATTTATATTTAGTATCTATTTTGTACTTTTCTTTCATTTCAATAATTTATAACACAAAAGTTTCGTATAAACTTTTTCTCGTAAACAAATTGGCGACTCTGCTGGGGACTTCCTCCTCCTCTGTCGAGAAGATGCTAGCTCAACTCGACGTTGCTTTGGTCAGCTCGACGTAAAAGACCTTGGACATAAAGTTTGACTAACAAGCATATGAAGAAATGCTCCATTCTGGGGGTAGTGCTGACCCCTCATCCGAACTCAAGTCAAGGAAAACTTGCAAAGAGTGGGTGCCCAAACCTTGTCATGCATATCCAGAAGTTGTTGCTAAAAAAGGAAAGAGCATTCTGATTGAAGAAAGTTCCCCTGTTAATTCTGTTTAGATCAATAACTTGGTGGACAATTCTCTTGCTTTAAACAATGGATACAATTGGCGCAACTCACACAATTTCAAGTAAAGGGTGATCCACACCCAAGCTTCTGAATCCCTTGCGTTAAACAAGGGATACAATTTGCATAACTCGCACAATTATGAGAAAAGGGTGATCAATACCCAAGCTCCTCATCCCGTACATATTCGCTGTAATATGCGAGGCAAGTAAGGCATAGACACCACTGTCCAAACCAACCAGCGTACAAATGAAATGTTGGTCAGGGAAAATTATTCTCCTAACATCTTGATTACACATACAATAGATAGAAAATTATGCGCCACTCTTGTGCCAGGTCAAGACCTCCGTGCAAAATTAAAAGCGTGTAGACAAACTGTGCCAACTTTGTATGCGCCACAAAATATGCGCCAAATATGAGCAATCTCTACACAACATATTGATTATGCGTGTGTGAACAAGAGGACTGATTGAGACAACTTCCTCTCCTCCATGAAGAGCAAAAATCAAGATATGATGAATCACTTGCCCATCAAGCTAGCATATCACTCTATACACAAGAGACCAAAAATGTGCACAGAAGATTCAATATATCTCATGTAAAGAGGTAGAGTCTGTCCTCTTCCTCCTCTTCTCTTCTCTCTTTTGATTTATGTAAGCTTATTGTACAAAAATGTAAAGAGAGAGGCCCTTCTGATATTACAACGGTGTTTCCTAATGAACATCGTTGCAATTATCATAAAGTTATAATCGAATGTTGCTGTGCATTAGTAAAATTGTTTGTGTTTTACTGATTGACTTACACTATATCTCATAATCCTCCACATACAAAGCAAGTTGACAAAGAGGAGCACGATGATGAACCGCTCTTTGCTTCAGCATATATGGCTTCACATCTTCCCTTTGGTAGGAGACAGTAAAGACGAAGTTCTTCAAGAACACCCCGCCAAATGAGATTTGACTAATTCGTCGAATCTTTTGAAGGAGTATACCAAAATACTCGTTCTTGAAGATGGGAGTTTGTTTATCATTAGAATCCTGATTCCTCATAATCCGAGGCTTGGGGCAGCAATCCCCCTGATTCTAAAACTGTCAGTGTAGACTCCAACTACATGGTTCTTTCTAACAATCCCTCTGTCGAATATAGGGATGTTAACATTTATGCCATCATTGATGAAGAAGAAGCTTCTCCATCAGAAGCTACCGACAAATACCTCAACTCATTAGAGGCCCCTCTCAAGGACATGAATACCATGATGCAAAATATGCATCAAATGATGATAGGCCAATATTCTGCTACACCAGCACGCGTCCAAGTGGCTTCATTCATACCTGCGTAGCCTACTTCTGAAGAAAAATGCCTCTGTAGGATAATATAAATCCAGATGCGGTCATAAACCAAGAGTCAGTATCACCAACTCTTAATCCTCTCAATATTGGGGGTGGATCTCTGTCGGTGATGATTCATTTTCAACCAGGATCCTATTAGTCATCTGCACCACACCAACCAGAAGATCCTCTTGAAGTTATCAAAGAGTTACGTGCACAGGTCGATGTTTTAAAAAACAAATACCAACTCCGCAAGCTGGGGGTGAAATAGCCTTTTCCTCCATATTGGGATAATGTTCCGTTCCTTCCTAAATACAAATCCCAATCGATAGTCTTGTTTGAAGAAAGAACATCACTGAGCCAATATAATAATTACTTTAATATATGATAGCTCATCTTCTGAAAGAGGATTCTCTCTTACCTGATTATTCGTGGGATGCTTGGCCGGCATAGCCTACGATTGGTATCACACTTTAACTAATAACTGCATATCCTTCTTTGATACTATGCAGTATATTTTCTCTCACAATTCTACGAGGGAGGCATAGATATGACGATGTCTTCACTCATCAATATCAAACAAAAGGAGAAGGAATCCGCTCGTGAATTCGTTGACCATTTCAGGCAGGCAACTCTGAAGTTACCGCCCGGTATTTCAGACTCTACATTCAATAATACTTGCAAAAAGAACCTACTGCCTATAGTAGGGCTCTAGATAGGTACAACTCAATTTCAAGACTGGACGGTGTTCATCATCAAAGCCTAAGCTGCTGAAGACGATACAAAAATGGCACACAATTTGGGGTTACAAATGACCAATACAAAAGGGAAGCATCCCTCTAATAGTACGAATAATCACAATAGCAAAGGAGTCCTTCGCGATAAATCTGTCAAAGTGACCCACCTCTCCTCCATCACAAAATCCTACAGATTCTGCCAGGCCTAAGGAAGAATATTCCTTTAACGTGGGCGATATCCCCAGCATTTTCGATGCTTGATAAAAAGCAACAAGTTATAGTTTCCTGATGTCAAACGACCAAATAAGGCTTGTAAAACAGACGACCCAAAGTACTGCTTGTACCACTGATATATACATCACCCTACTAAGGCTTGTCATGTCTTGAAAAGGAAGATACATTAGTTGATAGATGCTAAAGCTATCACCCTTCATAACGAAGAGAAAATAGTCATTGCCAATAAGGTGTCTCTTCTATTCGACAACTTTCTAGCATAAGAAGTCCTGAACGGCGTCCCAATACCTTGAGCTATAATGGAAGTGGTAAATTATCTGTCACCTAGAAGTCAAACAGAGGAATATGTGTCTCTTACCATAGATCATGGGGAGATTATGTGGATTCATCCCGACCTCCTCTCAGATTGGGACCAGGGAGCAGCATCTTCCAATTCAAAATCTAAGAAGGGTAAGAAGTATAAATCATGCAATATGATTTCTTTTGATAATCATTCAGTAGGAGATCAGGACCAACATCAGAAAGATGTATCTCTCGATATCAGACTTCAAAATCTGAATATTGCCCCACCAAGCTCTACTTATAAGCTTTACTTTACACACAGGCAATGGTCCATGATAGGCAGGGTTCGACTATATAGGGCGCAACAAATTTTTAGTTCTTATGAAGGTGTTCTTACATAAATTCCTCCTCATCAGTCTACAACCAATAGTGCATAGAGCTCGACTCAAGTGCTTGAGGAGGATTGCCCCAAATTTTATCGATACAGCCAAAAATCTGTACGCTTGATGCAAAATATAGGATATGATTTCCAGAAAGCTGAAGGTTTAAACTTTGCCAAGGGACAACGTATTCCTCTACAACTCCGAGGACAGTCAAATAAATCTCATAGTGGATTAGGCTACGATGAGACCAGCCCACAGACACGCTCTAAGAAGGGGCATGATAAAAAGAAACTCAAGCCCTGTAACATGGTACTTATTTTTCTGATGCCCAAAGAATAAGCCATGACTAGTACCAAGTCCGACAAAGATTATCATAAAACTTATAAATCTGTCCTAAAAGATATTCCTGACACTCTTCCTACTTCGTCAACTCCTGCTGCTCCGATCACAACCGAACCTAGTCCTTCGAAGCCTACTAAGACAGAGAAATGAAAGAAAAAGGAAGTACGCTTCGACAAATCTTTGAAGAATAATGTACCCTAAGGACTTTAAAAGCACTACAATTTTGACATATTAGCATAACTGGCCAATACCCCAGCCCGACTCTCCATTCATTGTCGTAGACTCGTGAAGCTTTGAGCGAAGCTCTGATACATGCAGACTCATGCTTAGCTCAACTCAAGACTCCTGATGAAGAGCCATTAGCATGTCCTCGATGCCACAGCGTGACCAAGAAGATTCCTAACATCACCTTCATGCACGATGACATGATACTCAAAGATAATTAGCATGACATGCCTCTTTATTATACTGATTATATCGAATCTATTAAGGTAAACCGGATTCACATCGACCCTGATTCTTCACTCAACATCATTCCTAAAAGTTTACTGAGAGGATTGAAGATATCTATGCATAACATGTCTGCTACCAGTACTATCATTCTAGGCTTTAATACTGGAAGAAGTAAACCACTAGGAAAGATACGCCTAAAAATTCAGATAGGCGATCTACATACTGAAATCACATGCTATATGATTGACTCTGACGTATCCTACAATATTTTACAGGGATGGCCATGGATACACGAACATAAAATTGTACCCTCCACCCTACATCAATGCTTCATGTATGTGAACAGTAGAGAAGAGGTCAAAACTGAGGTAGCTGACCTCAACCCTTTCAAAGGTGTCGAAGCCTATTTCACTCACTCTGTACTCTGTACCCCGGAGTATATAAAAAAGGAAGCTAATCAAGCTAGTGATGAAGCTGAAAAACTCCAAAAGTAGAGCCTCTGATAATCAGAGTCAAAGGACATACTACTCGTCCAACTCCTTCGAAGCCTCTCGGCATCGACCTACATAAGCATCTCCATTGGTCATCAACCTTCGATGCAATGATCAACCAACACTAGAGAATGAGCTATTTATTATCGACCTTCGTCATAACAAGCAATCAATATCAGTGAATCAACCCCTAGTCATCAATCTTTCCAAGCCTCCTATCAAGGCTGAAGATTCTGTCGACTGTGGAAGATAAAAAAATTTATATTTCCTGAATAAAAAAGACTTTATTTCGTACTACATTGATGTGGAACCCTTTGCTAAATAATTCTTAGAGGCTCTTTACCTTTACAAACCTTTGTCTATACCCGTTTTATATCCATTCCAATATGGTTTGCCATTTGAACCATATGAGAAGGCATACTTGATAGTCCCAGCGAGACAGGACAAGCAACATCAGATAAATTTTGGCAAAAAAGATTTGCATAGACTAATAGTTCTGACGAGGATATTGGTACAACCATATTGTTACAACCAACCAGCCAAGAACATCATACAAGGGATAGGCTACAACTTAAAATCTGGCTTGGGATTAAATTATAGAAAATGCAGACGGACTCCTTTACGTCACCTTTCTCCTAAAGGCAAGCCAAAAATATACTCCAATGGACTGGTCCTGGTGTGGGATATGTTATACCACCAATAAGTCCTAAAAGTTCAGAATCAGAAGAAGAGAAGCATTCTCAATCCTCTGACTCATCATTATGGAATTTTGACAAAAGCATGGGTGACGTATTCAAACAGACTTTCTCTGTAAATATGGTATCAACAGCCCCAGATGATAAAGACATTGAAGATTTGATAATGATACCTATCAACGACAAATTTCTCAAGAAGTATTATGTCTAAGCATGACATATTCTTCTCCATCTCCGGTAGATTAAAATAAGTTGTACAATAGATACATTTTGTTTAATCCCCAGCAACTCATAGCCTATACGACCTCTGAAACTATTACCTATATTCATTTTTAAATAAGACATGGGTAATGGGTCAAAGTTCTCCAGCGGGACAATACTTAGATCCAAGGGAATACTCTCGTTGAGATCACCTAAACAATTCTCTTCAACCAAAATGTTCCATTCTTAAAGCCAAGTCGTTTTAAGGATATCCTATTCTTGATCCCCAGTTGGGTTGAGAATAATTTCACATGTTTATTCACCAGTCAATAAGTGTAATATGATTCATGTCCATATTACCTCTGAATCATATTTTATTTATTATCCCCTAAAGATAAGATAATAATTCGCCCTTGAACTAATCTTTCTTATCTTCCCTGGTGGAGTTAACTAGTGATCTATTACGTCCACATCACCTCTGATAGTATTACTCCTATAAAATTTATCATTTATACTCAGTACGAGTATGCCTTGAGTGATAAATCTACCATATTCCCCCACAGAGTTATTCTGCCATGTCCATAATACCTCTAAGCATATATATTTTGTGGGATCCCATTTGAAAATATATCACGTTTATCTGATCTCATTTTTACTCTAACCTATTATTTGTATCTAATAGTAGATAAGCAATAAATAATGGTTCTACAACAAACAAACATTATTTAAAGCTAAAAGTTTTAATATATTTTCATTGAGAAACTTACAAAATAGGGAAAAGCATAAGATAGAGCTCACTCAGGGGGAGTAGAATGATCAAGGAGGAACTGGGTCAGTCGAGCTAGTTGTTGATCCTTTTTAATATCGCATTCTAGAGTCATGTGTAGCAAAAGAAGCCATAGAAGCATATAACTCTATCATCTTATTTCGAACATGGTCAAGCTCTTTCTTGTTGTGCTCAAGCTCTAAAATCGGTTCTTTCGCTAGGTCGTAATATAACAGCTCATCCCCACGTCGCTCCACAGTCACCTTCAACTCCTCCCTCGTTTGCTTGAGTTGGGATTCCAGTTCTTGAATCAAAGTCTTGAGCTGTGTCACCCCATGAATCTGAGTCCTGAGATGTATTGCCCTATCATTATGTTCATCATGGGCAGAATGATTAAGATATAGAGAAGAAGTCACTTCTTTCATAGAAGTATTTATCCGGACAGTCTTCTCAGCATGGATCGTCATATGCTCCTGGAAGGTGGTTTGAAGTTCCATGAACTTAGTAGTAATTGAGTCATATTCAGTATAAACTAGAGCCGAGATATCCCTACTATTAAGCTACAGATACTCATTAATAGGATGCTCAAGGCCGATCAAGATTTGTTCAAGAGCAGTAGCCCTAGCTTCATCCTTGAAATTTTTGATAAGTTGAATCATAGACAAGCTAGCATCATTCATATCCCCAAAGGATAAACCTTTCTCGAGCACCAGATTTATCAACTCCTTCAATGTTACATAGAAAGTAGATGTATAAGCTTCTATTAAAGCATAGAAACAAGTGCTTAAACTCGGAGTCGCGGTAATTTTTGCCAATCCTCGACCATTGTGCACGAAGGAAGTTGTCGTAATAGTTGTAGCCTCGACACTGGGGACAAAAGATGAAGAACCCGCTGTTCGTTCTTGCGGGCTAATAGTGAAAGCCATTTTAGCAAAACTGGTCAATTCTACCACAAGAGCAGTTGATGATACTGGTGGCATTAATGCGATAACCGCAGCCGGAACTGTGATATCAGCAACTGAAGTTATTTTAGCATGCAAAACAACCATCTCTTCATGTCATGCCCCAGTCCCAAAATATGTAGAACCAAGTATACGTACATATGCCAGCTATACGAACAAGTATAGGAACCCAATTTAATGTTCCTAACCAGTCGTAGTACATTGTAAAATATAATTAAGACTCAATATCACAGGCAGGTAAAATCTAGTCTCATCCATAAAATATTATAGAATAAGAAACTGGATGAATTAGAATAAGTCTCACAATCTACTACAAAAGAATATCTAATAAAGAACAATCCAAAAAAATGAGTACAAATGAATACTGAAAGAATACAACTAAGCAATAAATAAATAGTCCGGGTGTCAGCTAACTAGATAAAGACACCCAAGACACTAAGCAACTGTCATACATGAATGAATGCTCAAAGAAACTCCTGTGGCTCCACCTCGAAGTCTTCGTATGCAAAATCTCCAACTCCATAATCCGTCGTGTATAAGTGCTCGTCGAAATTTGGAAAAGGCGCCAGGTCCTCAGAGGGACATAACAAGTACACAAGAAATCGACATGCATGAAAGTAAATTAGCAAATAATAAATAGGATAACTAAACCATCTATGTGATGTGCACTCGAGATATCTCTAATGGCGCATGAGGGGGAAGAAATAGAAGAACAGTCGTCTCACTAGATATTCTATAGAACTCGGGGGTTACACTGTGTCACGACCTGCACCCGGATATTCGGGCACGAGTACGTGGTTACGCCCAGCCTACGCCGCAGCATCGGCGGTAGAATGCTGTCTGGGTCATTTCTAACTATCTAATATCGCAATAATATAATATGGTACCTGTCAATCATATCAACTCCAAATGGAGAAACAATATGGTATCTCACAAGTATAACTAATCTCAATCACAAAACAAACTAAGGAAGATAAAGCACAAATGGAATAGGGAAGGAACGAAATCAAGATACAATCCACAATCTAAAATAATATACAAACTATGAATCTCAACAAATATATTCTAATATAAGTCCAACACAAATATAACTAAACCTCCTCGGGCTCTACAACTAAGTCCTCCTGGTCTATAGGAGTATCCTTGGTAGGTATACTGTCCTGCAGCCCGTAGAATATGGGACACTGCTCTATAAGCCAATCATCTATAAAAAATATCTAGTCATAATCATATCCATATAATATGCAAGTCTCATGTCACGAATCCTGTAAGCCTATACAGAATCACCATGATTTACTCAAGAAAGATTATGTCACATGAAATAGTGTCAAGTGTCCTAGGGTATGGCGTACTTGGTAAAGCAAGCACGTAAAAATAGGATCGTGGAATCAACTCTTTAAGTAATGTAACTTGACTCCACGTACGGCGTCGACACCCAAATCTTCTTCGGACACTAAGTAACGTCTCACTGTCCTAGGGTAAACACACACGTCAACCATATAAAATAACTATAGTAACTAAATAATATAATAAAGGCTGTAATACATCATGGCAAGGTACACTTGCCTGGGTTCTGAACTTTGTCAACTGCTCCTGGGAAAGTAGAATCTGCAAGTACACCTCCGGATGCTGAAACAAATATAACCATTGTTCTCAGAATACTAGAAATAGCTAGGATTGACTACCCATAAGTATAATTTGGATACAGGGGCAAAATTGACAGTTTTGGGTCAAAGTGGGGTCAACATATGGCCCACTTTGTACCGCAAAATGTGCCAAACACAAAATTCTCTAAATACGTCAAACTTAGTGTCTACGAGTATTCTATGAGTATAGAACGATGATACGAACCCAATAAAATATCCATAACTGGATTTTGATGAGCTGATCACAAAATTGCCCGTTATGTGGAACCGTGGGGCCCACAAAATAATGTTTCGTCAACGTTCTAAGAATTGAACCAAACCTGGGTCACAGAACCAGCGTAACACTGCGAATCCGTTGACACAAGTTTGTTGTGAAATGACAAGCACACACAAAATTAGGATGAGCATTAGAACAGGTCGATACGGTATTTTTTGGCGGATATGCGTTGATTTCGGTGTGCCCGCAGATCCAAATTAAGTTTTGCAAAAACTCACATGTTCGCGTTGACGATACGCGTCTTTCGATGCAACTCGCACACGATGAAGTCGCCTCGTTTGGCAGGACGCACCGCCTATCACGATATTTTGGGTATTTTAAAAATAAGTTTTTGGTCAGTTTGGAACAAGAATAATTTTACTATTAAAGTAAACTAATAAAAACTAAAAGAACAGTAAAAATCATGGTTATATTGTGAAAAAGTCCCTTCAATTATATTTTTAAAATAATTAACGAGTTGGTGGCAAGTTGGGCATGAACATAGGGGTTTGGATCAAAATTTTGAACTATTTTCGAATAATTTTTTGGCTAACATCCGATCGATTTTTCGATCAAACCGGGGTGCCTAAATTTATTCCACTTGAAGGGAATCTAGAGGGTTAGGTTGTGAATAAACCAGCGAAGATAGGGCGCAAATCGAACGAGCGATGAGGGCGGAGACTGCACGCGAAGGGGGCAGGAGATGCTACTGCTGTAGCTGCTGCTGCCAGCTGCTGCTGCCGTTGTCGCGTGCGGGCGGCGTTGTAGGGTGGTCGGGGGTCAGCCGGAGGCGACGTGGCGCCGACGGCGCGGCGGCAGGCAGTCTCTGGCGGCAGGGCTGCGGCTAGGTGATGGGTTAGGGTTAGGGTTTTGATGTATATATATATATATATATATATATATATATATATATATATATATGTATAGGAGGGATGGGGGTGGTTTACTGTGTACGTGGGGAGGGTAGTTTTAGTTAGGATTTAGCTTAATGGGTTTGGGTTTGGGTTTGGGTTAACGGATAGGGTTAGGATTAATGGGTTTGGGTTTAAATTCATTTCTGTGTCAATTACCAAACTATCCTTGATTAAAAATGTGAGGGTGACATACAGTTACACCATTTTTATAGTACAGTAAGAAACATAATACCCAGACAATCACTAGAAGATTCTTCCCTCCCAAAGAACTTACCGAACCATATACGCGGTGTAGACAGAAAGCAACGACGTCAATAAAAATCTAGAACTCAAACTAACACCAACTACTAACACAAGACGTGAACTCATGTACCGATGGCCAGTCAACACGCCAGTCCATGCACTCACTCACTCAATGAACGTATTTAAAATAGTATCATATCAGAAGATACCACGTATCTTCACAACATAACGGGTACATCTGCTACTCTAAGACGCGTGCACACAGCTAAAAAAATAAAAAAAACCAGACATATGTAAACTACACAATACAAACCAGAGGGGTGTACTTGTCTTCCAAGCCAAGATGCGAGCACAATAATTCTTGTCCAAAGCTCTCCACAGGAACGTCTCGAACACCTAGCAATTAATTATTACACTAATTATACTCTAAACTTCTAGTTAAAATTAGGTTATTAACTAGTTCTTAATTCTACGTTGATTGCACATGCAAGTAACTAGCCCTCAAAATATTACTAGCCGTTAAACATTACCAAAATTTCTTTATAAAGACATTAATTATCAAAAGTATAAATTCTGGAATTATTATTAAAAAATAAGGTTTTTAGTGATAGGGTCATCTCCTATAATTTTTATGAGTCAAAAACCAAGTAAAAACCAAAACTAGATCATAACAGGTTACCGACAAGTCAATAAAACCAATTTTTGATAAATGGATAATTCTGGAATAAATACTTAAAATCAGAATTTAAATAACATAATATAATTTTAGATGTAGAAAATATAGATTTTTGGTCGAGGTTTAAGTCTGAAATTGTCGTGATCAAGTTTTGTCAAAACTAGGTCAATTTGTTACATAAAACACCTAGAATTCTAATTTTTTTAAATAGAAAAAATTCTAAATAAATATGGTAAAATCAGTAATAAATACAATAAATACTATTTCTTTTATCTATAAAAAATAATTAGGGTTTTACTATCTACAAGTTGATCCTATTAGGGTTAAAAATCAAACTTGCTAGTATGCATATAAAAATGGTGGTACATAGGTATTGTGACAATATAATCATCAAATAATATAAATTTGATATAAATTTAGAACATATAATTTCTGGAAAAATAATACTTCATCAAAATTTTTTTAGGGTTTTCTATCTATGATCAAGTCCTAAGAATGTCCAAGCGTCTCCAACATGCATACATCAAAACTATGTCAACTAGGTGACTTTTTATGCATAAAAACTTTTAAATAAAAAATAAGATTTCTAGAAAAATATATTAAAATTTTAATTTAATATAAGTTAATGACATCATATTTTAATTATTTACAAAGTTTTAGAAGGGTTCGATGCTGGGTTTTGGAGGAAAAATAAAACTAGGTCACCCTTCCCATTGTACATACAATTTATTACAAAAATAATAACAATTTAATATTCTAAAATTATTAGTAAAAATATGGATAAAATAATTTAAACAACATATTTCTTTAATATTAACATGATTTAATCAAGGTTTGTACCTATGGTTGCATACATGGATTCATGGATCCAAATCTTTACATGCAAAATCTAAAATAAAATCCTATAATAAAGAACATAGAAATGGGTTAAAAACACATATAAAATTATTTATTTATATATATACAAATATTTATTCATGCATTCATACACATTAGAGAGGTTGGTGGATGAAGAAAACTTACTAGAGAGAGAGAAGGATGAAGAAATAGGGTTCTTGGATGGAGGAGGTGGTGTGTGTCCATGTGAGGAGGAGGGGGTCAACGGCTTCGAGGCGGCAGCTAAGGTGATGGAGAAAGGAGAGAAAGTTAGGGTTTTGTAGAGGAGATTTTAGGTTCGGGTTTAAGATGAGAAGAGATGTATATATATATATATATATATATATATATATATATATATATATATATATATATATATATATATATATATATATATATGGGTAGAGAGAGGGGTCGGCGGAAGAGGGGGCCGCGGGTTTAAAGGGCTGTAGGTCAGCCATGGGTAGGTTTAGGATTAGTTTAAATTGTTTTCTAATTAGGTTGTTAGTTATTTAAAAGTCAACAACTAACCAATTAATTAATTTGACAAAGATTTAATTTGATTTGATTCCATGAGATTATAATAGTAATAAATAAATAAATAAATCCTACAATGGAGAAAAGTGGCCTAAATTGGCATGGAAGAATTATGGGTTGCTTATTGAAAAAGATTGGATTGAAAAATAATCAAAAATGAATTATTTATATAAAAAATCTAAATATTACCCACAAGAAACTATAATTGTCACACTAGTGCCATACTAATACTAAATGATTGAATTTTGTTTCACGTGAAGATCCTACGTGGAGTGCCTCCAAATTAGGCTACTTCCTACGAAGGACGTTGTAGAATTTGGGGTCGTCCTATGTTATTAATGTTCAAACTACGGTGAAGTATCCTAATACAACAATTACATTTAAAATAATTTTAAAATATTCTAAATAAATACAATAAATATAGAATACATACAAAATACCTATTTTTGGGTGAGGGTTTTACAACCTATCCACCTTAAAAAAAATTATCCTCGAAATTAAGAATATGGCACGATCTAGAAAAACAATAATGCGGTATGTAAAGTCCATACCTGAAGACTCGCGTAAGTGAGAAAAATGCTCTAAGATTGAATCCTCTCGCTCCCAAGTCGATTCGTCCGGTGAATGATGCTTCCAAGCAACACGGACTAGTCGAATGGTCTTCCCCTTTAGCGCATTCTCTCTGCGGTCGAGAATCTCAATCAGTTGCTCCTCATAAGAAAAACTCGGTCCTACAGTGATCTCTGAATAATCTAAACATGGCTAGGATCTGCCACATACCTTCTCAATTGTGAGATATGGAACACATCGTGGACACCCTCCAAGGTCTGCGGTGATGCTAGTCCATAAGCAACCTCTCCAACACGTTCCAATACGTCAAATGGTCCGATGTACCTCGGACTAAGCTTTTCTCGACCTCCAAATATGATGGTTCCTCTAGTAGCGGAGATCCTTAAGAACACATGATCTCCCGACTTGAACTCTAGGGGTCGACGGTGAGTATCTTTCCACTGCTTCTGTCTATCTTGCGCTGCTTGAAGGTGACCTTGAATCTGCTTGACCTTCTACACTGTGCAAGTCACCAACTCTGGTACAAGTATCTGTCTCTCATCCACATCACTCCAACATACTGGCAAACGACACTTCCTTCTGTATAATGCTTCAAAATGAGCCATCTGAATGCTTGCTTGGTAGCTATTATTGTAAGAAAACTCCACCAAATATAAGTGATCCTACGGGTAGTGTCTAAATTGGCATAGAGGAATTATGGGTTTCTTAATGAAGAAAGTTGGATAAGAAAATAATCAAAAATAAATTATTTATATAAAAATATCTAAATATTACCTATAAAAAACTTGGGTTGTTACACTAGTGCCATACTAATACTAAATAATCAAATTTTGTGTCATATGATGATCCTACGTGTAGTGTCTCCAGTGTAGGCTATTTTCTATGAAGGACGATATAGATTTTGGGGTCGTCCTATGTCATTAATGTTTAAACTATGGTAAAGTATCCTAATACAATAATTAAATTTAAATTAATTTTAAAAATAATCTAAATAAACTCAATAAATATATAATACATATAAAATACCTATTTTTTGGGAGAGGGGTTTTAAAACCTACCCACGTTAGAAATTTTTGTTCTCAAAATAAAGAATATGGCACGATCTAGAAAAATAATAATGCGGTATGTAAAGTCCACACCTGAAGACTCGCGTAAGTGAGGAAAACGCTCAAAGATCTAATCCTCTCGCTCCCAAGTCGATTCGTCCGGTGAATGATGCTTTCAAGCAATGTGGACTAGTCGAATGGTCTTCCCCTTTAGCACCTTCTCTCTGCGATCGAGAATCTCATCCGACTGCTGCTCATAAGACAAACTCAGTCCTACAATGATTTCTGAATGATCTAATACATGGCTAGGATCTGCCACATACCTTCTCAATTATGAGATAAGGAACATATTATGGACATCCTCCAAGGTCTGCGGTAATTCTAGTTTGTAAGAAACCTGTCCAACATGCTCCAATACATCAAACCGTCCGATGTACCTCAGACTAAGCTTTCCTCTACCTCCAAATCTGATGGTTCCTCTAGTAGGAGAGATCCTTAAGAATACATGATCATCCGACTTGAACTATAAGGGTCGACGGTGTCTACTGCTTTTGTCTATCCTGTGCTGCTCGAAGGTGACCTTGAATCTGCTTGACCTTCTCCACTGTGCGAGTCACCAACTCTGGTTCAAGTATCTGTCACTCGCCCATATCACTCTAACATACTGGCGAATGACACTTCCTTCCTTATAATACTTCAAAAGGGGCCATCTGAATGCTTGCTTGGTAGCTATTATTGTAAGAAAACTCCACCAAATAAAAGTGACCCTCCCAACATCCTCCAAAGTCAAGCATGCACGCTCTTAACATGTCCTCCAACGTCTGAATAGTGCGCTCTGACTGTCCATCTGTCTGCGGGTGATAAAAGTGCTAAACTTTAATCTAGTTCCTAGGCTTTTCTGCATACTCCTCCAAAAGTGTGATGTGAACCTCGAATCTATGTCGAAAACTATGTTGACTGGTACTCCATGTAGGCATACAATCTCTTTCATGTACTTTTCTGCCAGAACTTTTGTAGATTGGCTAACTCTAAAGGTTAAGAATATGCTTCCTTAGTTAATCTGTCCATAATCACCCAAACTACATCTCGGCCAGCTGGACTCCTCGGGAAACCCGTAAAGAAGTCCATGGTCATATGCTCATATTTCTATTCCTGAATTGGAAGCAGTTGGAGCATTCCTGCTGATCTCTGATGTTCAGCCTTAACTTGCTGACACACTAAGCACTTCGCCACAAACTGTGCTATCTCTCTCTTTATCCCGTGCCACCAGTAATGTTGTCTCAAGTCTTTTTACATCTTCGTACCTCAAGGATGAATAGAGTATGTTGAATGGTGAGCCTCCGACATTAGCTCATGCCTAAGCTTTCCATTAGGAACACAGAGGCGATCCCCATACCTCAAGGTTCTATCTTCATGTATCCTCAGCCAAATCTGTAATCCATCCTCAGTCCTCTGTCTAAGCCTCTAAAATCTCGAATAAGTTGACATAGCTGCCTTGATACACTCTACCAATAATGATTGTACTTGAATGTTCATCAACTTTGTAACTTCTTCTGGCATAACTACCTCTTTGCCCAGCTACCCCAAATCATATACCAACTCCTTCTGTGTTGTCAAGAAGTATGCCATCGGTCTTCTACTCAACTCATCTGCTACTGCATTAGCCTTGCCTAGATGGTACTGCAGCTCAATATCAAAAATCTGCCATCAACTCGAGCCATCGTCTCTGTCTCTGATTAAGATCCTTCTGACTATATACATACTTTAAGCTCTTATGATCTGTATATATCTTCACAGTCTCTCAGTATAAATAGTACCTCCAAAACTTTAGAGTAAAGATTACTGCTGCAAGCTCCAAGTCATGAGTGGGGTAGTTCTTCTCATGGATCCTCAACTACTGAGAACCATATGCTACCACCTTCCCGTGCTGCATCAAGACACAACATAATCCCTTTTCAGAAGCATCGCTATAAATAACAAATCATACTGGTCCAGTAGGTATGGTCAAGATCGGTGATGTAGTCAGGAACTTCTTCAACTCATCAAATGCCATCTGACACCCCTATGTCCAAATAAACTTCTAGTCCTCTGAGACGTCGGTTGGGGTCGGCCACATCTCTACTACTGATATCTTAGCTGGATCCACTGATATGCCTTCTACCGATAAAATATGCCTAAGAAAAGAGACATGATCTAGGAGAAACGCATACTTGCTCAGCTTAGCATTTAAATTCTGATGTCTCAATATTTAATGTTCCTCGTGCTCCTCATGGCTCTTCGAGTACACCAAAATGTCATCGATGAATATAACCACAAACTGGCCCAAGTACTAATGGAATACTTGGTTCATTAAGTTCATAAACATAGCTGGCGTATTTGCCAATCCAAAGGGCATTACCAAGAACTTATAGTTACCATAGCGAGTCCTGAAAGCCATCTTCTCGATATCCTCGCACCTCACCTTTACTTGATTGTATCCTGATCTCAGATCAATCTTAGAAAACCCCTGTGCTCCTGTCAGTTGGTTGAACAAGTCATCAATTCGCGGTAGAGGGTACTTATTCTTGATGGTCACTGCATTAAGGGCTCTGTAGTCGATGCATAGACGGACTGTTCTATCTTTCTTTGGTATGAACAACACTGGGGATCCCCAAGGTGATACACTTGGCCTAATTAATCCCTTGTCCTACAACTCTTGCAACTGTACCTTCAGCTAATCTAGCTCCGTCTTTGCTAATTGATACACATTAGAAGATATCGATGCTGCTCCCGGCACTAACTCAATAGTAAACTCGACTTCTCTGTCCGATCGCAGACCCGGCAACTCATCTGGAAGGACATTTGCAAACTCCTAAATAATAGGTAGTGGCGCAACTTCTATTTCCATGCAAGCTCCATAAAATTGGCCTACTCCCATGAACTCAAACTCTGGCTGACCTGGCAGCTTTAAAGATAGCATAACCTTTATGGAAATCTAATACTGTATAATATTGGCTAAGCCAATCCATCCCTAATACTATATCAAAATTTGGCATTAGAAATACCAAAAGTTGAGCTCTCATCTTCCGACCACAAACAATAACTAAACAAGTCCTATAGGTACTAGTTACAGGCACTATTCCTCCTCTGGTAATAATCCTCCAACTATTAGGCAAGGGTGAAGTAGTTATTCTATGCATTACTACAAATCTAGATGATATGAATGAAAGAGTGGCCCCAGAATCAAATAAAACAGTGGCAGGTAATGATCCGACTAGAATAATTCCTGTAATAGCCTTTCCTTTAGTCTATTCTCATCCCTGAGATAGTGAAAACACCTGTCCTTGCCTCTAAGCTCCTGCCTATTATCTGGCTCTCTCAAACTATACTGCCAGCGATATCAATGGAGGTCCTCTCTGCTGACCTTCCGGTACGGATAAATTGGGTAATCCTCCACCTTGGTTGCTTGCTCCCAGTGCCGATACTAGAGGCTTCTGCCCTCCCAATTGAACTATAACTCTACACTATAGACAATCCTGACCCTGATGCTGTCCCGCTCTACAAATCAAGCAAGTCCCCAGTTTTTTCTACACTCTCATTGTAGGTGCCCCTTCTTACCGCAGAAATGGCAAGTCAAAGACTCTCTAAGCTGGTAGGGTACCGTCCTCTATTACTGTTGTTGTCCTATTGGTCTTCTGATAGGCCCTTATTGTTGCATCTTTGTTGGTACTTTAAAGTTGACTTTTTTTGGACCAAAATTAGATTTTAACAATAAAATCAGATTATAATAAGATTAAAATACTACTTTAAGTTATTTTATTCAGAATTAAAATAGATTAAAATGGAGGAACCAATTCACCCACTTTTGTAACCTAACTAGTTTAATTTATGTGACGGGTAGATCGGACGCCTTGAGTTGCGACTTCATCCCTTTTCAGACCAGGCAAGATACATTGCCAAATTGCTTACAGTACTTTGCATGCTTATTATATTTTTATATATTTATTGCATGTGTGTTTTCTTTCAGTCATAATTATATACTATATATATGTTGACACACACTTGACACATAGTATCATGGGAGGAAAGGAAAATCGGTAGGCGTATGGGCTATAACCACTCTGGTAAACTATAGTAACTAGCACGCACTTCGGTAGTTGTGTCGCGGTGGTCGCTACCCTCGAGGTATATCGATTTCTGGTGTCGCACTGGTCGCTACCCTTGAGGTATGTCGACTTTTGATGTTCCTGACGTGTGTGTGAGTTATGAGATTAGATAGAGTAGCCTACCCATGCCCATACATCAAAAAGTTGTCCTCATTATGTATTTCATATAGATTGTCTAGAACAGCATACTTATATATTTTTTGTCTATTATGCACGTTTTACTGTATTCAATTGGTATGCTTCTACGTAATGTTACGTCTCTCTGAGGACCTGGTCCCTTTCCAGGTGTAGACGATCTTGACTATTTGTAGAAGCACGGATCAGGACTTGCTACTCCATTCTCTTTCGAGGAGGTCTCTCTTCGAGTCTCATTATTCATTAGATATACTTATTTTATTTCTTTTATATTCTAGTTGGTAGTGGATTTGTTTCCACCCAACTACTTGTTCTTATCAAGCATTTTATACTTGATTCAGTTATATAGTTGATTGGTTATTTGACTCTGTGGATGAGATCTAGTTATGCCCTGTGACTTATGAAATATATATACTACATGTGAGTTAATATTCATATTACAGTGTACGTGTGTATTATGGTATCCATATATTGGAGTTGCCATATATATGCGGCTGGCATGCTTACGTATTCTTAGTCCTACGTATTTTAGGACTAGGGCGTGACATATTTTTGTGGTGACCCATGCAGGTCGAGAGCATATTGTCTCGGTTACATTACTGTACCGAGCAAGCCTGCGCATAGGATTATAATATAGGATCTCATCCACTTATTTAATCACCCCCCTTGATTTTATTTCGTATTCTTATTTGATTGCTTGTATTGCATCTTACTTAATCCTTTCACAACGTCAATCTTATCTTTTCTTTCGTGCTTGATAGGGGTTAGGAAGATGACTGGTACTAGGTATATACGCTCTATTATTCAATAACACTATTAGTTAAATTCTTGTAAGTTTGGTAGTATGCCTCATAACCTAGTATCACATAGTACTTTTGACCCATTAATGTAGTATAATTGAATGACACCAACTATAGACTTGCATAAGAAGATAGTATTTATCCAGACTGTAGAACTTAGAGGTCCATACCCTATTTGGTCGACTAGAGACTTAGAAAAGAAGTTGTATGGCAATTATAGAGGTACAACACCGGACGAGTCTCATCTTTTTGGTGAACTTGAATTATTTTTGTAGATTCTTTCATCATAATCTAGCGTACTTATATTTTCTGAACTACCTCGACTTATGCTGCTATTATAGCCTAGTTTTGCAAGCTTATTCTTTTATCGAGCGTGTTCATGATATATGTATTATTGGGTGCACACACTAATACAATTGTCAATTTAGAATCAGTGTATTATGGTCTGATCAACCTTAGTGCGCTTGGTTCGCTCTTCGCATGACCACCTTACGTGGATTAAGATATATAGTTGACTCAACTTTTTAGACAAATATACTTGCCCCCTAAAAAAGTTAGAGCATATCATATCAGGTACATAACTGTTCTACTATGAACATGTAAATAGGAATTTACCAAAAAAAAGATTTTAATCCACAACTGCCCTGACAACTCTCTTTTGAATTCTTAAAATCGCTTTGAACCCTGTACTTGTATTCTATCACCTCCTTTTTGAATTCATTATTATTGTTTTTCGTCTTCCCTTATTTCGGAAAGACGAACGCTCGTGCTTGGTATAAGTTTGATACACGAAGAGTACTAGATATACCCCATAGGCCAATCACATTACTTTATGACTATCTTTTATAATTAAGGGCATAAAATATGTGACATATTTTATGGATTGAATAACATGATTAAATAATTTGAGGACGTTTTTCTTAAATGTATAGTCTATGTGATAGATCGATAAATTCTAAGTTGGGTAGAAGTTGTATTATCAACTTGAGGTAAAAAATTTTAGATTTTGATCAAGTAAGATTAGATTGAAAGATTTTTAAGTCATTTTAATTTTGAGAATTTTTAGAAGAATGATTTAGATTATGATGATTTAACTTTAAAGATAAGAATGCCTTATAGAATAAATTTTAAATTTTTGATATTGTGGTCCAAATATTTATAATTTTAGCACATGATTTAAATTTTGAATATTGGAGATTGAATGAACGATTTAAATCTTGAGAAAAAAATATAGAACTTTAAACATGAACATTGATGGATTGAATTCAAAATTTTACAATTTGATGATTTGAATTAAAAGTTGAATTTTGATTGTTGGATCACCTATTTGAAATGTTGATAATAGAAATTAAATTTAAAATTTGAAGAGTACAAAATTTTTAAGTTGAAATATAGGAATAAGATTTGATTAGAATTGTTTAAAATCTAAAAGATATTATGATAGGTTAAATTTTAATTTCAACAGTGGTTATTTAAATTTTAAAGAGATTATGATGGATTGAATAGATTTTGTCATTTAAATTTTTAAGAAGATTGTGGTTGGCTTGTCTTAGATACGAATGTGAAAGATTTAACAAATCATTTCTTATTTTTAATTTCGAGGACAAAATTTTTGTAAGTTGGGTAGATTGTAAACCCCCTCACCAAAAATATGTATTTTGTGTGTATTTTATATTACTATATTTATTATAGATTATTTTAAATATTAAATTACTTTAGACTATTTTCTTAGTTAATTAGAAAATAAATTTCTTAGTATATTTACTTATATAAATATTTATTTAGAATCATTTTTAGGCTATTTTATATTTTTAGAGATTTTTCTAGAATTTTTAGGTAATTGAAACATAGGGAACGTAAATTCTAGGTCTTTCATGATTTACTATAAGACCATACTTACATATTATTCCTACCAAATATTTATTTTAGGTTAAAATATTTAATTATATATTTTTTAATTTATTTAGAATTATAAGAAATTTATTTAGATTTTTGAAATTATTTAGGATTTATTTGGATATATATAGTCTTAATATTAGATAGATGCTAATTTAGTGTTAATAGATATTAATAAGATTATATATAAATTATTTATATTATCTTTAATTCTATTTAAGATTGTAAATTATTGAGATGAACTCAAACTCTATTTTAAATTAATTCAAATCCTGAGCCTACTAGGAAAGCAACTTCATGCATATCATATCCTTATTTAAACTGATCATAATCATATCCAAATTAGCCAATCCTAGTCATATTTAATTAAGTAGTCTCCACCATTATAAATACCTATTAGAATTATGGAATAAACTCTTCTTTCATATTTTTCTTTCCCAAACTCCTCTTTTTTCGTCCAAAAATAGTCGAAATTCTTCATAAATTTAGCCTCATTTTCTAGTAGTTATGACGACTTAAAAAGATGATATCTCATAGCTCCGGACTCCAAACGCATTATAGTTTTTTGTGTTAGAACCATATCAAGGTTAGTTTTATAAATATATAAATTATTTTAATAATTTATGAACCTATTTTTCCAGAAAATTCTAAAAGTGTCAGCTGTCCAAAATCAGACGCATTTTCGTATTTTTGAGATTTTGGGAGATCCTGAATTCGGAATTATGAACCGTTTAAAATTTTGGAAAGTTGACATGATGAAATTAAATAAAATAATATTTTTAGAATTTAACATATAATTTTAATTTACTGTAAAATTCGTACAACATAGAGGTAAATAGAAAACTACCGAAAATTATCATTTGTGTGCCCTGTAGACATAACTCTTTACCGACTTATGATTTTATGAAACCGTCGATTCCAATATACATGTAGCACTGAAATCTATAGAATTCTACACACAAATCAAGAATTTGAGTCGATTGACTTTTTGGTCAACGGATTGTCTCGATTTGCGTGCCACAGATCACAAATCCGTAAAGTTGACTTTCTTTGGACCAAAATTAGAATTTAACAATAAAATTATATTATAATAAGATTAAAATACTATTTTAAGTTATTTTATTCAGAATTAAAATAGATTAAAATGGAGGAACTTACTCACCCACTTTTGTAACCTAACCTGTTTAATTTATGTGACGGATAGATTGGACGATGCCTTGAGTTACGACTTCATCCCTTTTCAAACCAGGCAAGATACCTTGCCAAATTGCTTACAGTACTTTGTATGCTTATTATATTTTTTATATATTCGTTGCATGTGTGTTTTCTTTCAGTCATAATTATATACTATATATATGTTGACACACACTTGACACATAGTATCATGGGAGGGGAGGACAATCAGTAGGCTTATGGGCTATAACCACTCTGGTAAACCGTAGTAACTAGCACGCACTTTGGTAGTTGTGTCGTGCTGGTCGTTACCCTTGAGGTATGTCGATTTCTGATATTTCTGACGTGTATGTGAGTTGTAAAATTAGATAGAGTAGCCTATCCATTCCCATACGTCAAAAAGTTGTCCTCATTATGTATTTTATATAGATTATCTAGAACAACGTTCTTATATATTTTTTGTTTATTATGCATGTTTTACTGTATTCAATTGTGTCACGACCCGCACCCGGAATTTGGGCATGAGTCGTGGGTACGTCCAGCCTACGCCGCAGCATCGGCGGTAGAACGCTGTCTAGGTCTCAACATATAATATATCCTGTCAATAGTCTCAACTCCGCACGGAGGACAATAATAAAAAATCCACAGTTCTATGATATACTCAATCACAAGCTAATAGAAATAATAGCACGATGAGAATAGAAAAGAATTCTAATAATAGCACGATGAGAATAGAATAGAAAAGAGTTCCAATAAGTAGTGAATGCTGGAACAGGGGAATCTGAATAAAATAGACATCTAGCTAAGTGTTTGAATTATCAGTTTATTATGTGATCGGCTTGGGACTTGATCAGGCTGGTTATATATGATTAACTATGATTCTTGTAGGTCAGGCTAAATATATGGTTAGCTATGATGCATGTAGTGGTCAGGTTAATCATATATAACAGCTATGATGCATGTAAGATGGTCAGGCCGCACCCAACGTGAGAAGTGGGGTGAGCTATGATGCATGTAAAGGATTTGGATATGATCACATAATCTCTAATAGTTCCCCATCCCCCAGCTAGCACGATGGATTCCAATCACGACTCCTCATGATGGGGATCTAGGGTGCTAACCCGTGTATCCATAGTGTCGGAATCAAGTATGTAATACAACTGCATTATAGAAATAATCAACAATGAAAACGGTCAGAGAATGTACTCGCCTGTGGTCCTGAGCAAAGTGTGAGGATCAATGTCCAAGGAGAGATCAAAATAACCTATTTATGGAATATCAATGTCAAAATATTGAAATAAAAGAATAAACATGTTTAACTAATTAAACACGAGACCTCTAGGTCAATTCTAAAGCCTACTGGTCAATACTAGCCTAACACTAGCTAATTGTGTCATCCCTAGTTATAAACACTAGGGTGTACTCATAACACCTCAATCTGGGTTCAAATCTAGTTTCTAGGGTGATTACAAGTATAACTTAGCTAATGCTAAGTGATACAATATATATAATAGTTAATCTATTATCTAATATTATCTTAGTTTTAATACTTTAATACCTATACCCAACTCTACATATTAACCCACACCAATACCCCATATTATTTCCTAACTGCTAACTGATACTCTTGTACTAGTGTATTTTCCCATATCTAAAACCTTTACCTTACATTGAACCCATACATCCTATTTACTTACCCACACTCTCTAACTGATCTCCACTCCCAATATACTGCACACACAAAATCCTAACTGACACTCTAATGCAGGTAAAACTCACACAGATACACAGATACTAAACTGTCCTCTCTTAAACCCTTAACACAGGTTAACTCATAACTAAATTCCCTCACTAAATGACTGCTCACACACCTTAACACAGGGACACTGAGAATCACTTCTCAGTCCAAATGCACAGATCCCCCCTCTCCTCTACACTTCACTAACTCACTGACACATAACAACTACACACACACAGTTCTGTTTTCCCCCTTACTGAGAACACACTCACCTAGCTATCTAACCTACTGAAAATTACTGATACACACCTACTGAAATCCTCACCTAACTGATAACACACAAAATACTCAGTTACACACTCTCTTCCCCAAATCTGATACACAGACACAAATTTAACAGGGTTGCACACACACACACAGGAACATAAACTGAACCAGGAACTCACACACTCTCAGAATCACTCACTAACATACTGATTTCTGAACTAGCAAATACCTACACACTGCACAGAATCCTCCCCCTCATAACACAGTGCACCTACAGGTTTAACTTCTCAGGCAGTCATACACACACAGATATATTAGTTCACAGGTTTATAGTCTGAACTACACAGGCTCACACACACTTAGACACACTAGGACTAA
Source organism: Iris macrosiphon (assembly GCA_036927795.1). Taxonomy (NCBI): domain Eukaryota; kingdom Viridiplantae; phylum Streptophyta; class Magnoliopsida; order Asparagales; family Iridaceae; genus Iris; species Iris macrosiphon. Next base: position 54,630,964 of record JAYESA010000006.1, read on the forward strand.
CATGCTGATACACACAGACACTCACAAAATACACAGGCACTCATCTCACACTGCTCACACACAGGTATCTGACTGCAACCTGGAACACACTACACTCTCTAGTTCACAGTCTAAAATTGTTCAGACTTACCTACAACCTACAGATACACTAACCACAGCCACACAGCACAGATATTCTCATACTGAACTCATGGACACATACCTACACACAGTCACACCTTTACTCGCTGGCACCCTAATACACACACTCATGGGTCCTCAATACAGAGCTATACTGATAGCCCAACACACAGGAACAACTCGTCCTAATCACATAGATACTGATACATTCTGTCCAGTTAATACTCTAATTAACTGATACAAAACACACAGTACATAAGAACACCCAGATATCTAACTGACACACAACACAGCCACACAGTTCTCTGGAACACATGGATACACATGCACATAATTCATATAGGTTTTCACACAGGAACTAACACTGAGAATACCCTAGTATACTTAACTGCACAGTGAGACACTGCTACTCACAGTTCTAATCCTACCCACATCAACACAGGCATTACTGATACACAAAACTCAGTGCATAGGCACATGTAAAACCTGACTGCACACAACCAAAGCACAGTTTCACACAAGAACTTGACTGCACATTTCCTCAATGCCCGACTGTACAACAACCCCCAAAACTCCAACCTATCTATACCCCTATATAATATATCTATGTATATATATATACATCAGAACATGCAGTAATTGAACACATAGCTAGGCAAATCCCTAAGGGGCATTCCTACAAACACAAGAAGTGTAGAAAAACAGATTTATATACAACCCATAAATCCTCAATCAAAAACCCTAAAAATCGAGATCTAACCTACATGTAAGAGATGAATTCAGTCTACATGCAAACCCCTAGGGTTAGGTTTCACGAAATTAGGGAAAACCCTCGTTGGAACACCAAAACCCTAGTTTCTCCTAAATCTCCATGTAAAAACCCTAAAATCGAAATCTAACAGCAAGGGTGGGTTCCTAATGGGCATTAATCATCAGAAAACAGAAATAAAAGAATTAAAAAAATAGAGTTTTACCTATAGGGAGATGGTTTCCCTATGAAGGTTCTTCTTCCCTAAGGTTCCTTGGCCCAAGCTCCTTGCTTCCCTTGCTTTAAAGGAGGAAAAACGGAAACCTAGGGTTTTAATTCCGAATTTGGGGGGGGAGATGGCTTTCTTGATGGAGGCTAGGGTTTCTCCTTTCTACATGAAGGAAGAGAGGGTTCCTTTTTATATTAACCCAAGTTAGGGTTTCAATTCATAGTTTAGGTTAAACCCCCAATGTTAGGTCATGTAGAACCTAACTAACTCAGGTTTAGTCAGTCTAGGGTTTGAGGGTTCACCCTAAAATTTGAATTCTAGGGTTTCTCTTTAATTGGTCTTCAAATTAGGGTTTAGTCATACTGACTTCTAGGGTTTGACCTAACCCAACACAACCAACATCAAATAAATAGTTTTTTTTTTTAAAACTCAACAGATTAATTAAACACATAATTATCCAAAATAGTGAAATTACCCAAATGCCCTTATCTGGAAAAGTGGTAGTGACAAGTCTACCCTCCTAAAAGAAATTTTGTCCTCGAAATTTGGACTGAACAGAACAAGAATAAAATCAAAAAGGGATATACCTCCAGTCTAGAAGAGGTACGGGTATTGCTCGCGTATTTCGTCCTCTCTCTCCCAGGTCGACTCCCCTGGAGAGTGATGTCTCCATGCAACACGAACCAAAGAAATAGTTTGGTTCCGCAACACCTTCTCTCTGCGGTCCAAGATCTCTACGGGTTGTTCGGGGTAGCTGAGCGTCGGACCAACCTCAATCTCCGAGTGGACGAGTACGTGACTAGGGTCTGCCATGTACCGTCTCAGCTGCAATACGTGGAACACATCATGCACTTCCTCTAATGTAGGCGGCAAGTCCAGTTTATACGCCACTGCACCTACCCTTGCAAGAATACCGAAGGGTCCGATGTAGCGTGGGCTAAGCTTCCCGCCTCGACCAAAACGAATCGTGCCACGCGTCGGAGAAATCTGTAGGAATACTAGATCTCCAACCTAAAACAAAATAGTCTCAACATGCAGTCTAAACAAACAATCACAAACCAGAGAATAACAATCTATACCTGAAACTCAAGGGGTCTACGGTGGCTGTTGGCCCAATGCCGCTGTCTGTCCTGCGCCACTCGCAGTCTGTCTCTGATGAGTTTCACCTTTTCTGCCGCATCCACGACCATTTCTGGTCCTAGCAAGGCTCTCTCTCCAACGTCGTCCCAAGATAACGGTGTACGACACCTTCGTCCATAAAGAGCCTTAAATGGTGACATCTCGATGCTGGCCTGGTAGCTGTTGTTGTAGGCGAACTCTACCAGGTGTAGATGATCCTCCCAAGAACCTCCGAGATCTAGAACGCAAGTGCGTAGCATATCCTCGAGAGTCTGAATAGTCCTTTCAGACTGCCCGTCTGTCTGGGGGTGGTATGCGGTACTGAACTTGAGCTGAGTGCCCAAGCTAGCCTGCAGACTCCTCCAGAAGTGGGAAGTGAAACGGCTATTCCGATCCGAGACGATGCTTACAGGAACTCCATGAAGCCTAACAATCTGACGCACGTACATCTCTGCTAGCCTCTCTGTCGACGTGCCCACCTTGAAAGGTAAGAAATGGGCTGATTTGGTCAACCTGTCCACGATGACCCAAATCGCGTCCTTCCCTCCTGGAGAACGTGGAAGCCCTGAAACAAAATCCATGGTCACATGCTCCCATTTCCATTCTGGAATCGGTAAAGGTTGAAGCAAACCACCTGGCCTCTGTCGGTCTGCCTTTACCTGCTGGCACACTAGACACCGAGATACGAAGCGTGCTACCTCGGGCTTTATTCCATACCACCATACGTGCTCCCTCAAGTCTCGATACATCTTGTTGGCACCGGGATGCATCGAGTACTGAGAGCGGTGTGCCTCCTGCAAAACCTCCTCGCACAGCTCCCCGCTCGGCACACATATCCTCGTGCCGTGTCGTAAGGAACTATCATCTGCGATAGTAAAGTCGTCCGACAATCCTGTCTGAACCTGTGCTCTGATACTCCTCAGAGCCTCATCATCATACTGCGCCGCTCTGATCCTGTCCATCAGCTCGGACTGTATCTGTAATCTCCACATCTGAATCTCATTACCGAGAACTAATACCTCAATCTTCAAGCTCTCCAAATCAGCCAACAAATATCTATCTGTCGTCAAGTACATAGCCATCGGATACCTGCTCAAGGCATCGGCGACTACGTTGGCTTTCCCTGAGTGGTACTGTAATAAGATGTCAAAGTCCTTCATCAACTCTAACCACCTCCTCTGCCTCATGTTCAGCTCCTTCTGTGTGAATACGTACTTCAAGCTCTTATGGTCTGTAAAGATCTCCACACGCTCTCCGTACAGGTAATGTTTCCACAGCTTTAGAGCGAAGATAACTGCTGCCAACTCCAAATCGTGGGTGGGGTAGTTCTTTTCATGAGGGCGTAACTGCCTGGAAGCATAGGCAATTACCTTTCCGTGCTGTTGAAGAACACATCCCAGACCCTTACCTGAAGCATCACTGTAGATGGTAAAACCACCTGTTCCTGCTGGCAACGTCAAAATGGGAGCTGTTGTCAACCTCTTCTTCAGCTCATCAAATGCAGCCTGGCACTCCTCCATCCAGACAAAATCCACATCCTTCCTAGTCAGTCTGGTCATTGGCGCTGCAATCTTGGAGAAGTCTTGTACAAACCTCCTGTAGTATCCTGCTAGCCCGAGAAAACTCCTGATCTCAGCTATCGAACTGGGGGTAGCCCACGACTCCACTACCTCGATCTTCTGTGGGTTAACCGAGATTCCATCACCCGATACCACATGCCCAAGAAATTTGACCTTGTCAAGGAAGAATTCATACTTAGAGAGTTTCTCGTACATCTTCTCCCTCCTGAGAGTCTCTAAGACCAACCTCAGGTGCTCTTCGTGCTCCTCCGGAGTCTTGGAATACACAAGAATATCGTCGATGAACACCACTACGAACTTGTCAAGGTACTGGTGGAACACCTTGTTCATCAAGTTCATGAATACCGCCGGTGCATTGGTTAAACCAAATGGCATCACCATGAACTCAAACTGGCCGTATCTGGTCCGAAAAGCTGTCTTCAGCGTGTCTTCTTTCTTTACCTTCACCTGGTGATAGCCTGACCTCAAATCTATCTTTGAAAATACCCTCGTCCCGCTCAACTGATCGAAAAGATTATCTATCCTCAGCAGCGGGTACTTGTTCTTGATAGTGATATTGTTCAAAGCTCTATAATCAATGCACATGCGCACCGTGCCGTCCTTCTTCGGTACGAACAATACCGGAGCTCCCCATGGTGATGAACTGGATTTGATGAAGCCTTTGTCCTGCAGCTCGTCAACTTGCTTCTTCAGTTCTGCCAGCTCGCTGTTGTTAACTCTATAGACATGTTATGAAATGGGCTCCGCTCCTGGAACCAAGTCTATAGAGAATTCAACATCTCTGTCTGGCGGCAAGCCTGGCAACTCCTCTGGAAATACATCCAGGAACTCCGCTATCAGAGGATGTGGCAACTCCTCTTCTTCTGCCCTGGCTCCGCAAAATGTGCTCCTGCTCTGTTTCGCTGCTCCCCTGACGACCTCAAACTCCGGCTCTCCTGGTGGTCTAAATAATACTCTGCCTCTATAACAATCTATAGTAGCATGATGCCTACTCAACCAGTCCATTCCAAGTACAATATCATACCCCAGAAGTGGCATGACGAGTAAGCTCACGCTCAACTCTCGGCCTCCTACTGACACCCTCTGGTCCTTGCAGTGATCACGGACTAGGATAATACCTCCACCAGTCATGATCTTGCAAGTCCTAGCTAATGGTTCTGTGTCTAAATGATGTCGAAGTGCATAAGATACAGACACAAAACTATGGGAAGCGCCAGAGTCGAATAAGGTAAATACGAGAATACAATCGAGAAGAACCGAACCTGTGATCAAGTCTCCTGCTGGCTCGATCTCCTCGACTGCCATGGCGTATGCTCGCCCCTGGGGTACACCTCTCTGCTGCTGGTGCTGGGCAAACTTCTGATGTTGTGGTGGAAGTGGTCCCCTCTGTTGTTGGCCTCCTGGTACGGTAGGTACCCTGTCTGGTCCTCTCTGGGCGGCTGCTCCACCCTGACTTGGACGAATGGTAGGACAATCCTTCAACTGGTGTGTCGATGATCCGCAGGACAGACATGAGCCCAATCTCTTCCTGCAGATATCTCTAGTATGTCCCATCTTTCTGCAGTACGCACACTGGATGGCGGGCTGAGTCTGTCTCTGTTGCTGCTGCTGGACCTGCCCTCGGGCTGGTGCCTGATGCTGCTGCTGAAAGGGTCTCTGCTGTTGCTGCTGAAAGTGTGGACGCTTTCCCGGTCCCACACTACTGTTTGCTCCTCCAGAACCATCGCGTCCCCTCTTGGGCCTGAGGCCCAAGTCATCCTCGGCTATCTGGGCATCCATCAATATGCCCTCGTAGGTAGCTGTGCGACGTCCCGACGTGCGAGACTTGATCTCCCTTGCCAGCCCCTTCCTGAACTTCCGGGCCCTTTCCCCCGGATCTCTAATCATCGACGGTGCGAAGCGGCTCAGGCAGGAAAACTCCGCGGCATACTCATCGACGGACGAGCTCCCCTGGGCTAAGTCATGGAACTGACTCTCCAAAGCTCCCAGGGCAACATCAGGAAAGAACTTCTCCTTGAAGAGCTCCTTGAAATCCTCCCAAGTGAGTCCCCTGCGCAAGAGTCTCGGCTCCGTACGAAACCACGTCAAGGCAATGTCGAACATCTGGCTGCCAGCGGCCTCGATCTGGAGGGCCTCTGGAAGCTGTGCCAAGCGCAAGTTCCTCTCGATGTCCTCTAGCCAATCATCGGGGTAGAGTATCCCTTATGTCCCCTTGAACTCCCGAGGCATCATCCTCTTGAAATCCACAATGGTGCCCGGCCTCTGGTGGTGCTGATCAGGACGCTGCTGCTGCTGAGTAACTCTCTCCACAGCCTGGAGAGCCACTTGATGAGCATTCTCCATGTTCACCCTCATCATCTCTGTCTGAGCCTGATGTGCCTCAGCCTGCACTCTCTGGGACTCTGCCGACGTCCTCTGGGCATCGACCATGCCCTGAATCAAGGCGAACATCTGTGCCCCATCGACAGGCACACCTCCTGGATGCTGAACTGGTGGTGGTGGTGGTAGAGGCCCCGTCGTAGCTGAGGGGACCCTCTGAACAGGTGGTGGAGGACCCCCGAATGCTGCAGACACTCCCACATGTACTGGAGATGTAGGAGGTGCTGCGGATGTCTGTCCGGCAGGGTGAGAGGTGGCAGACCTCTCTGAATCTGCTGCTCCGAGTCTCTGGGACCTCCTCGGCGGCATCCTGAAGACAGATCGAAAGATTTAATTAAGGCAATGGATACGATATTATCAAGGAAGGACAGTAAATTTCTAAAGGAAAAAATCAGTAAGAGTAGTATCATAAGAATTCAGAATTCCCTAATTGTGATTGAGCATAACCTCGGCCTAATTCCTATTTCCTAAAACAGGCTCGTAGTAATACTCTAAGCGAGCACCACTACGATATCGCTCTAATGCGAATCTAGGACTCGACCGGCATGGGCCACCACTAAAACGTGTCACGACCCGCACCCAGAATTTGGGCATGAGTCGTGGGTACGTCCAGCCTACGCCGCAGCATCGGCGGTAGAACGCTGTCTAGGTCTCAACATATAATATATCCTGTCAATAGTCTCAACTCTGCATGGAGGATAATGATAAAAAATCCATAGTTCTATGATATACTCAATCACAAGCTAATAAAAATAATAGCACGATGAGAATAGAAAAGAGTTCTAATAAAAAAACAACCACAATAAGTCCAACTCAAATCTTGGGTCTAGATGACCTCACAAAATCATAGAATAATAAATACAACTCAGTCTCAGTCTAGAACAATAATTGTAGAAAATAATCTAAGAATTGCCAGGTACATTCTCCTCTAGGCTAGGCAACTCCTCTGGGGTTTCTGGAGTGAAATCTCCCTCTAATCCTGGGCCGTAATGAGTGGGACAAAGATCCTCCAGGTCCTCTGAAAAATGTTATCCAGTAAGGATTGGAGCGAAGCACAAGCACTAACAGCAGTTTCATTAAATTGACAAAGACTATAAACAGTGTAAGAAATACAAGATGGAAATAAATGCTGGAAATGTAAAGTACTGGAGAAAATAGAAATAGGCAATAGAGCATCTAGCAATGAACAATAAATAGTGAATGCTAGACAATAAGTAGTGAATGCTGGAACAGGTGAATCTGAATAAAATAGACATCTAGCTAAGTGTTTGAATTATCAGTTTTGTCACTACCATATTTTAGGAAAAAAGGTATTTTAATAATTTCCTATTTAAATAAATATTGTGCATGGTAAATAATTTTTGTTGTATTATTTAATTATTGTTGGATGTTATTTAATTATTTTGGACTTATTTTAGTAGACCCAATTAGTTTAGTTTGGACCCATGGACCAACATGAATTAAATAGTTAGACTTGGCCCATTTAGAAAGCCCATGGTTAAGGAGATGGATTAAATTAATTAAGTGATTAGACTAGAAGCTTCCTTCCTTAATTATTTCTTCATGAGAGGCCCCAAGGGGTACATTGGACATTTTACAATTGCTTGGAGAAGGGGGCATGGCCGGCCTATATTAGAGGGGGGGGAATTTCTCTCTCCTCTCATTCTCATTCCAAATCTAGATCTAGAATTTCTCACTCCCAAATTCCCTCCATTCCTATTCCAATTCTCCACCAAATTCATTCCAAATTCTTCCCAATTCATCATTAGAAAGTTGAGAAGCAAGAATCTAGAAGGAGGAAGCAAGGATCTAGAAAGAGGAGCAAGGATCTACAATTTGGAAGCAAGTTCATCTCAATTGGAGGTTTCATTGGGAATCCATCTCCTAATAGGTATAATTCAGTTTTTTCCATTAAAATAGCTTCTAAATCTGATATTTAATCATGTAAAATCAACCCATATGTATGTACTACCCATAGGACTTTGTTTTATGTTCATAGGAGACCCATGGAGAAAGTTATGGTGCTTTTTGTGTCAATTTTGTTGGAATTCCGAATTTACATTTTGTTGTGTGTGTCAATTGATCCTATAGATCAATTGGACATGTGCTTATGTGTTTGAGGCTTGTGTCGTGTCCATATTTGGGTACATGTGGTTCGTATCCCAACTATTTGGTGATACGTGTCATTTTGAGGGTTTTCCCTCCGACACGGGGCTTTGAACATGTCGTATTTTGACACGGACACATAAATCTACTTTTGATACTTTGATTTATTCATAAATATTATTTGTGACTTATTTGTATCCTTCGGGGTACATTTGGTTGTGTGTTGGACTCGTGTCACATGCGTATCCTAGATCTAGTGGGATACGGTGTGAAACTTTCCAATTTGGTGTGTTTATGTGTAGATCTAATTATTTATGCTTTAAATTCTTCATTTATAATTAGTAAATATATATAGATATTATATATTATTTTAGTGTATTTATTATGATATTTATTGTAGCATAGATCTATATATTTCTATGTGTTCTAATGTGATGTATAAATATATATATGTAGCTTCTTGCATGCAATTATATATGTACTTATGTTAATAAAATAATTTATACATAAATATTTTATAAAATATATTTATGTGTTTAAATGTGTAATTATATTATTTATAATTATTTATAATTATTATATAATTATTTGTATATTAATGAATGTATTTTTATGTGTGCTTCTAGCCATGTAAAATACGTACATTAATATGTGCATGTGTTATGTAACTATTGATATTTAATTGTGTAAGTTTATATGTATGTATATATAAGTATATAGTTATTAAATTTGTTATATATATATATATATGCATTTTGATTTATATATGTATATATATAGGTGTTTTTGTGAGGTATAATACTAATAATAATATATTATTTTATTTGGTTTGTATATACATTATTAGAATGTGCATTATTTGTATTATTAGTATTCTTGTGTGGGTATCTTTTGGGATCTAATTTTGATTCCTAAATTGTTGTATTTTTTATTTCTATATTATTTATATAGATGTCTTGTGAGGTTGACCTTGGTTTGACCATATTTGACTTTAGCTGACTTTAGAGTTGACAATAGTTGACTTTTAACGTAGAATTGATTTATTGACCTAGAAGTTGACTAGTTTGACTTGTTCTCTTTCCGGGACCTTGTATTAATGTGGTATTCCATATCTAGGTCTTCGAGGCACCGAGTCAGACATCTGTGAGACTTTTTCATTGGACTTCAGGCGAGTACATTCTCTGATAGTTTCTCATTTATGATATCCTCTATGTTCGTTGTATCTAGTGTAGATATACATGTTTCTCTTGACACTATGGTTACACGGATTGGTATATCCGGATCTCGTCATGAGATGTTATTCCTTGGTATATGGTGTATATGGTGCAAGTATTGTTCATTGGCTATCTTGTACTTGTACAGACACCAATTTTCGGGAGGAGTCGCTCTCTTCTTGGGGAATCTAGTGCCATAGCATACCGTGGTTGGATCTATTATACCAGTTGGGGGTGGGGAGGATTAGTATAGATATGTGATCAAATTCCTATTGAATAAAGTATTGGTAAGCGAATAGTGTTGATCATGCACCGCACGTATGATTAGCCAGGCCGCATTGTATCTTGCCCAAGCCGATCACATGTTAAGCTAGTACTCACACACTTAGTCATTAGTATTATTGTTTCATTGGCATATTGTTCATTATTGTATTTCTTTCCAGTATTTCCTTATTGTCTATATATCTCTTGTATCTATTGTGCATCTTATTTATCCACAGCTATTTACTGTTACATAATTTTTATCATGGATTAGAACTGCTGTTAGAGATGTACTCTGCTCCTTTCCTGACTGGATATATTTTTTCAGATGATACTGAGGAGTACCCTACCTATTATGGACCCCAGGATGTTGTGGGTTTAGATTCGGAGACCCTGGCTCAAGAGGGACTTATCCCAACTGAGACAGTTGACCCAGGAGTGTAGCTTTGTAGTATGATAGTATTCTTTTGTACTGGATTTGTCTCCAGCTTATTTGTTACTCTTCAGACTCATTGATGTATTATTTTAAACTCATGAGTTGTATGATGACTATTCTATTCTTTATCTGATTCGTGCTCATTTCTATCTTAGTTTTGTGATTGAGTATTCTATTATTATTGGTGGTTCATTACATTAGATAGACTATCTAGACAGCGTTCTACCGCCGATTCTGCGTCGTAGGCTGGGCGTTGTTTCCGACTAGTATCCTTACACCGGGTACGGGTCATGACACATTTTTGGTGGTGGCCCATGCAGGTCTAGCTTCACAAGTATGTGATGTCGTGGTAGTACGACAACTTAGTTGTACTACTGTGAGCCTGCAATAGGATATAGGAAATAGGCTGAGATACTCAATCACATCTAGGAAAATTCTTTTGATTCAACTATTCTCCTTTGATATTGATACTTGATCCCTTAAACGTGTCCTTTCCTTGAATATCTTATATCATGTGCCATATTGATTTCTCATTCCGTCTTTTTATGAGACATACTCGAAGATACTTGCGGAGGCACGCAAGGTTGAGCGGGATCTGGGTTTGAAGACCAAGAGAGACCGTGATTCTTTTCTGGGGGCCAACGGTAGTGCAGTATCTGCCAAACGTCCTTATTTCTAGTCCAGACCTTTCCAGCTGCCACAGCAGAACCAGACTCCAGCTAGAGCACCTTTTCACCAGGCACCTCAGCAGCAGAGACAGTTACAGCAAGCTCTATGCAACTTCTGCAAGAAGCCCGGCCACATCTGGGAAATTTGCAGGAGGAGGCTAGGAGTTTGTTTGTATTGTGGTACTGAAGGACATCAATCGAGGGAGTGTCCTCGTCGTGTAGTTCAGGGAGCAGCTCCAGCTTCGAGGACACAGACGAGACCACCTACAGCACAGCCGAGGGGACCGCTTCTGACACAGCAGCAGCGTTTTGTCCAGCATCAACAGCAGGAAGGTGCTCGGCAGGGACGAGCGTTTGCTATGACCGTCGAAGAGGAGGAACCCACCGGAGATGTCATCGCAGGTTCTATTCTTCTTGATTCCATTCCAGCTTTAGCTTTGTTTGATAGTGGTGCTTCCCATAGTTTTGTATCTGTTTCTTTTGCTCTGAAGCATGGTTTGGTAGCTAAGTCTTTGCTTAGGACTTGCAAGATCATGACCGGGGGAGGCATTATCCTGGTTAATGATATTTGCAAGGATCGAAGAGTTACTCTGGAAGGCCGGGAGTTGAGTGCGTGTCTACTTGTAATGCCACTTCCGAGCTATGACATTGTACTTGGGATGGATTGGTTGAGTAGGCATCGTGCTAGCATAGACTGTAGAGGAGGTAGAGTTTTGTTTGGTTCACCAGGAGAGCCAGAGTTCGAGTTTGCTAGAGGAGCTGCGGAGCAGGGAGAAGGCATTATTTATGGAGCTATGGTGGAAGACAAGGAGTTGCCGCATCCGTTGATAGCAGAATTCTTGGATGTGTTTCCTGAGGAATTGCCAGGATTGCCACCAGATCGAGATGTTGAATTTTCTATAGACTTGGTGCCAGGTGCAGAACCAATTTCGCAACATGTCTATAGAGTAAACAACAGCGAGCTGGTCGAGTTGAAGAAGCAGGTGGACGAATTGCAGGATAAGGGGTTTATCAGATCGAGTTTTTCACCATGGGGAGCCCCGGTATTGTTTGTACCGAAGAAGGATGGATCGGTGCGCATGTGCATTGATTACAGGGCTTTGAATAATCTCACTATCAAGAATAAGTATCCTTTGCCACGGATTGATGATCTGTTTGATCAGTTGAGTGGTGCGAAGGTATTTTCTAAGATAGATTTGAGATCAGGCTACTATCAGGTGAAGGTGAAGTCGGAGGACATACCGAAGACTGCTTTTAGAACTCGGTATGGTCAGTTCGAGTTTATGGTTATGCCGTTTGGTTTGACTAATGCACCGGCGGTATTTATGAACTTGATGAACAAGGTATTCCACCAGTACCTTGACAAGTTCGTGGTGGTGTTCATCGACGACATACTCATATACTCGAGGACACCGGAGGAGCATGAGGAGCATTTGAGGATTGTGTTGGATGTGCTGAGGAAGGAGAAGTTGTATGGGAAGTTGTCCAAATATGAGTTTTTCTTGGACAAGGTAGAATTCTTGGGGCATGTTGTGACTGGTAATGGTATTTCAGTGGATCCGAAGAAGATTTCAGCAGTAGAATCTTGGAAGACTCCGAGTTCGGTAGCAGAGATCAGGAGTTTCTTGGGATTGACAGGCTACTACAGGAAGTTTGTGCAAGATTTTTCGAGGATTGCCGAGCCGATGACCAAACTCATAAGGAAGGATGTGGAGTTTGTTTGGACGGAGGATTGCCAGGTTGCTTTTGAAGAGTTGAAGAAGAGGTTGACGTCTGCTCCTATTTTGACGTTGCCATCAGGGTCCGGAGGTTTCACTATTTATAGTGATGCATCGGGAAAGGGTTTAGGTTGTGTTCTTCAGCAACATGGGAAAGTGATTGCCTATGCATCCAGGCAATTGCGTCCTCATGAAAAGAACTATCCTACCCATGATTTGGAGTTGGCAGCTGTCATATTCGCCCTAAAGTTGTAGAAACATTATTTGTACGGAGAGCGTGTGGAGATCTTCACAGACCACAAAAGCTTGAAGTATGTTTTCACGCAGAAGGAGTTGAACATGAGGCAGCGTCGGTGGTTGGAACTGATGAAGGATTTTGATATCTCTTTGCAATATCATCCTGGGAAAGCCAATGTAGTTGCCGATGCTTTGAGCAGGTATCCGGTAGCTATGTTCTTAACGCAGAATCGATATTTGTTGGAGGACTTGGAGAGCTTGGGCATTAAGGTGATTGTTCCTGGGTGTGCTATACAGATGTGGGGATTGCAGATGCACTCAGATTTGATAGACAGGATCAAGGCAGCACAGTATAATGACGTATCTTTGAGGAGTATCAGAGCTCAAGTGAGAGCAGGATTGGAGGATGATTTCACTATTGCAGAGGATGGATCTTTGAGGCATGGAGTTAGATTGTGTGTGCCTAGTGGGGGGTTGCGAGAGGAGGTATTGCAGGAAGCGCATAGCTCTCAGTATTCCATACATCCAGGTGCTAACAAGATATATCGGGATATGCGAGAGATTGTGTGGTGGTATGGCATGAAGAGGGAAGTAGCACAGTTTGTATCCAGATGCTTAGTGTGCCAGCAGGTGAAAGCCGAGAGGCAGAGGCCAGGAGGTTTACTTCAGCCATTACCCATTCCAGAGTGGAAGTGGGAACACATTACTATAGATTTTGTGTCCGGACTTCCACGATCTCCAGGAGGGAAAGACGCGATTTGGGTCATTGTTGATAGATTGACCAAGTCGGCCCACTTTTTGCCTTTCAAGGTGGGTTTGTTTACGGAGAAGCTGGCAGAGATGTATGTGAGGCAGATCGTTAGGATACATAGAGTTCCCATCAGCATAGTCTCAGATCGGGATAGTCGTTTCACTTCTTATTTCTGGAGGAGTTTGCAGGAGAGTTTGGGCACTCAGCTCAAGTTCAGTACTGCATATCATCCCCAGATAGATGGGCAGTCTGAGCGGACTATCCAGACTCTCAAGGATATGTTGTGCACTTGTGTACTAGATTTTGGGGGTTCTTGGGAGGACCATCTCCATTTGGTAGAGTTTGCTTACAACAACAGTTACCAGGCCAGTATAGAGATGTCACCTTTTGAAGCTCTATATGGTCGGAGGTGTCGTACTCCTTTGTCTTGGGACAATGTTGGAGAGAGAGTTTTGCTTGGACCAGAGATGGTTGTGGATGCAGCGGAGAAGGTTCAGTTGATCAGAGACAGACTTCGAGTGGCGCAGGACAGACAGCGGCATTGGGCCGATAGCCATCGGAGACCTTTGGAGTTCGAGGTATAGTTTAGATTTTGTTTGTACTTGTTCTTGTTTGTTATAGATTAAGTTCTTAAGATGGTATTTTGTTCTAGGTGGGTGGTTTGGTGTTTATGAGGATTTCTCCGACACGAGGCACGATTCGCTTCGGTGGAGGCGGAAAGCTTAGTCCACGATTCATCGGACCTTTCACTATTCTAGAGAGGGTCGGTGCAGTTACTTATAGACTAGACTTGCCACCTGCATTGGAGGGAGTGCACAACGTGTTTCATGTGTCGTAGTTGAGATGATACGTGGCAGATCCTAGTCATGTATTGGATCACTCAGAGATAGAGGTGGGTCCTACTCTTAGCTATCCAGAGCAGCCAGTTGAGATTCTGGATCGGAGAGAGAAGGTGCTGAGGAACCAGACTATTCCTTTGGTACACATCACATGGAGGCATCACTCTCCGGGGGAGTCTACCTGGGAGAGAGAGGATGACATGCGAGAGCGTTATCCATATTTGTTTGTACCTTGAGGTATGTTATTTTCTAGTTATGTTCTGTTCATTAGTTAATTGTGATTCTTTAGTTCTGTTCTGTGATTTTTTGGGGGTAGTTTTCATCTTTAAATTTCGAGGACGAAATTATTTTAAGGAGGGTAGACTTGTCACTACCACATTTTAGGAAAAAGGGTATTTTAATAATTTCCTATTTAAATAAATATTGTGCATGGTAAATAATTTTTGTTGTATTATTTAATTATTGTTGGATGTTATTTAATTATTTTGGACTTATTTTAGTAGACCCAACTAGTTTAGTTTGGACCCATGGACCAACATGAATTAAATAGTTAGACTTGGCCCATTTAGAAAGCCCATGGTTAAGGAGATGGATTAAATTAATTAAGTGATTAGACTAGAAGCTTCTTTCCTTAATTATTTCTTCATGAGAGGCCCCAAGGGGTACATTGGACATTTTACAATTGCTTGGGGAAGGGGGCTTGGCCGGCCTATATTAGAGGGGGGGAAATTTCTCTCTCCTCTCATTCTCATTCCAAATCTAGATCTAGAATTTCCCACTCCCAAATTCCCTCTATTCCTATTCCAATTCCCCACCAAATTCATTCCAAATTCTTCCCAATTCACCATTAGAAAGTTGAGAAGCAAGGATCTAGAAGGGGGAAGCAAGGATCTAGAAAGAGGAGCAAGGATCTACAATTTGGAAGCAAGTTTATCTCAATTGGAGGTTTCATTGGGAATCCATCTTCCAATAGGTATAATTCAGTTTTTTCCATTAAAATAGCTTCTAAATCTGATATTTAATCATGTAAAATTAACCCATATGTTTGTACTACCCATAGGACTTTGTTTTATGTTCATAGGAGACCCATGGAGAAAGTTATGGTACTTTTTGTGTCAATTTTGTTGGAATTCCGAATTTACATTTTGTTGTGTGTGTCAATTGATCCTATAGATCAATTGGGCATGTGCTTATGTGTTTGAGGCTTGTGTCGTGTCCATATTTGGGTACATGTGGTTCGTATCCCAACTATTTGGTGATACGTGTCATTTTGGGGGTTTTCCCTCCGACACGGGGCTTTGAACATGTCGTATTTTGACACGGACACATAGATCTACTTTTGACACTTTGATTTATTCATAAATATTATTTGTGACTTATTTGTATCCTTCAGGGTATATTTGGTTGTGTGTTGGACTCGTGTCACATGCGTATCCTAGATCTAGTGTGATACGGTGTGAAACTTTCCAATTTGGTGTGTTTATGTGTAGATCTAATTATTTATGCTTTAAATTCTTCATTTATAATTAGTAAATATATATAGATATTATATATTATTTTAGTGTATTTATTATGGTATTTATTGTAGCATAGATCTATATATTTCTATGTGTTCTAATGTGATGTATAAATATATATATGTAGCTTCTTGCATGCAATTATATATGTACTTATGTTAATAAAATAATTTATACATAAATATTTTATAAAATATATTTATGTGTTTAAATGTGTAATTATATTATTTATAATTATTATATAATTATTTGTATATTAATGAATGTATTTTTATGTGTGCTTCTAGCCATGTAAAATACGTACATTAATATGTGCATGTGTTATGTAACTATTGATATTTAATTGTGTAAGTTTATATGTATGTATATATAAGTATATAGTTATTAAATTTGTTATATATATATATATATATATATATATATATATGCATTTTGATTTATATATGTATATATATAGGTGTTTTTGTGAGGTATAATACTAATAATAATATATTATTTTATTTGGTTTGTATATACATTATTAGAATGTGCATTATTTGTATTATTAGTATTCTTGTGTTGGTATCTTTTGGGATCTAATTTTGATTCCTAAATTGTTGTATTTTTTATTTCTATATTATTTATATAGATGTCTTGTGAGGTTGACATTGGTTTGACCATGTTTGACTTTAGTTGACTTTAGAGTTGACAATAGTTGACTTTTAACGTAGAATTGATTTATTGACCTAGAAGTTGACTAGTTTGACTTGTTCTCTTTCCGGGACCTTGTATTAATGTGGTATTCCATATCTAGGTCTTCGAGGCACCGAGTCAGACATCTATGAGACTTTTTTATTGGACTTCAGGCGAGTACATTCTCTGATAGTTTCTCATTTATGATATCCTCTATGTTCGTTGTATCTAGTGTAGATATACATATTTCTCTTGACACTATGGTTACACGGATTGGTATATCCGGATCTCGTCATGAGATGTTATTCCTTGGTATATGGTGTATATGGTGCAAGTATTGTTCATTGGCTATCTTGTACATGTACAGACACCGATTTTTGGGAGAAGTAGCTCTCTTCTTGGGGAATCTAGTGCCAAAGCATACCGTGGTTGGATCTATTATACCAGTTGGGGGTGGAGAGTATTAGTATAGATATGTGATCAAATTCCTATTGAATAAAGTATTGGTAAGCGAATAGTGTTGATCATGCACCGCACGTATGATTAGCCAGGCCGCATTGTATCTTGCCCAAGCCGATCACATGTTAAGCTAGTACTCACACACTTAGTCATTAGTATTATTGTTTCATTGGCATATTGTTCATTATTGTATTTCTTTCCAGTATTTCCTTATTGTCTATATATCTCTTGTATCTATTGTGCATCTTGTTTATCCACAGCTATTTACTGTTACATAGTTTTTATCATGGATTAGAACTGCTGTTAGAGATGTACTCTGCTCCTTTCCTGACTGGATATATTTTTCCAGATGACACTGAGGAGTACCCTACCTATTATGGACCCCAGGATATTGTGGGTTTAGATTCGGAGACCCTGGCTCAAGAGGGACTTATCCCAACTGAGACAGTTGACCCTGGAGTGTAGCTTTGTAGTATGATAGTATTCTTTTGTACTGGATTTGTCTCCAGCTTATTTGTTACTCTTCAGACTCATTGATGTATTATTTTAAACTCATGAGTTGTATGATGACTATTCTATTCTTTATCTGATTCGTGCTCATTTCTATCTTAGTTCTGTGATTGAGTATTCTATCATTATTGGTGGTTCATTACATTAGATAGACTATCTAGACAGCGTTCTACTGCCGATTCTGCGGCGTAGGCTGGGCGTTGTTTCCGACTAGTATCCTTACACCGGGTACGGGTCGTGACAAGTTTATTATGTGATCGGCTTGGGACTTGATCAGGCTGGTTATATATGATTAACTATGATTCTTATAGGTCAGGCTAACCATATGGTTAGCTATGATGCATGTAGTGGTCAGGTTAATCATATATAACAGCTATGATGCATGTAAGATGGTCAAGCCGCACCCAACGTGAGAAGTGGGGTGAGCTATGATGCATGTAAAGGATTTGGATATGATCACATAATCTACTAATAGTTCCCCATCTCCCAGCTAGTACGATGGATTCCAATCACGACTCTTCATGATGGGGATCTAGGGTGCTAACCCGTGTATCCATAGTGTCGGAATCAAGTATGTAATACAACTGCATTATAGAAATAATCAACAATGAAAACTGTTAGAGAATGTACTCGCCTGTGGTCCTGAGCAAAGTGTGAGGATCAATGTCCAAGGAGAGATCAAAATGACCTATTTATGGAATATCAATGTCAAAATATTGAAATAAAAGAATAAACATGTTTAACTAATTAAACACGAGGCCTCTAGGTCAATTCTAAAGCCTACTGGTCAATACTAGTCTAACACTAGCTAATTGTGTCATCCCTAGTTATAAACACTAGGGTGTACTCATAACACCTCAATCTGGGTTCAAATCTAGTTTCTAGGGTGATTACAAGTATAACTTAGCTAATGCTAAGTGATACAATATATATATAATAGTTAATCTATCATCTAATATTATCTTAGTTTTAATACTTTAATACCTATACCCAACTCTACATATTAATCCACACCAATACCCCATATTATTTCCTAACTGCTAACTGATACTCTTGTACTAGTGTATTTTCCCACATCTAAAACCTTTACCTTACATTGAACCCATACATCCTATTTACTTACCCACACTCTCTAACTGATCTCCACTCCCAATACACTGCACACACAAAATCCTAACTGACACTCTAATGCAGGTAAAACTCACACAGATACACAGATACTGAACTGTCCTCTCTTAAACCCTTAACACAGGTTAACTCATAACTAAATTCCCTCACTAAATGACTGCTCACACACCTTAACACAGGGACACTGAGAATCACTTCTCAGTCCAAATGCACAGATCCCCCCTCTCCTCTACACTTCACTAACTCACTGACACATAACAACTACACACACACAGTTCTGTTTTTCCCCCTTACTGAGAACACACTCACCTAGCTATCTAACCTACTAAAAATTACTGATACACACCTACTGAAATCCTCACCTAACTGATAACACACAAAATACTCAGCTACACACTCTCTTCCCCAAATCTGATACACAGACACAAATTTAACAGGGTTGCACACACACACACACACACACACACACACACACACACACACACACACACACACAGGAACATAAACTGAACCAGGAACTCACACACTCTCAGAATCACTCACTAACACACTAATTTCTGAACTAGCAAATACCTACACACTGCACAGAATCCTCCCCCTCATAACACAGTGCACCTACAGGTTTAACTTCTCAGGCAGTCATACACACACAGATATATTAGTTCACAGGTTTATAGTCTGAACTACACAGGCTCACACACACTTAGACACACTAGGACTAACATGCTGATACACACAGACACTCACAAAATACACAGGCACTCATCTCACACTGCTCACACACAGGTATCTGACTGCAACCTGGAACACACTACACTCTCTAGTACACAGTCTAAAATTGTTCAGACTTACCTACAACCTACTGATACACTAACCACAGCCACACAGCACAGGTATTCTCAAACTAAACTCATGGACACATACCTACACACAGTCACACCTTCACTCGCTGGCACCCTAATACACACACTCATGGGTCCTCAACACAGAGCTATACTGATAGCCCAACACACAGGAACAACTCGTCCTAATCACATAGACACTGATACATTCTGTCCAGTTAACACTCTAATTAACTGATACAAAACACATAGTACATAAGAACACCCAGATATCTAACTGACACACAACACAGCCACACAGTTCTCTGGAACACATGGATACACATGCACAGAATTCATATAGGTTTTCACACAGGAACTAACACTGAGAATACCCAGGTATACTTAACTGCACAGTGAGACACTGCTACTCACAGTTCTAATCCTACCCACATCAACACAGGCATTACTGATACACAAAACTCAGTGCACAGGCACATGTAAAACCTGAGTGCACACAACCAAAGCACAGTTTCACACAAGAACTTGACTGCACATTTCCTCAATGCCCGACTGTACAACAACCCCCAAAACTCCAACCTATCTATACCCCTATGCAATATATCTATGTATATATATATACATCAGAACATGCAGTAATTGAACACATAGCTAGGCAAATCCCTAAGGGGCATTCCTACAAATACAAGAAGTATAGAAAAATAGATTTACATACAACCCATAAATCCTCAATAAAAAACCCTAAAAATCGAGATCTAACCTACATGTAAGAGATGAATTCAGTCTACATGCAAACCCCTAGGGTTAGGGTTCACGAAATTGGGGAAAACCCTCATTGGAACACCAAAACCCTAGTTTCTCCTAAATCTCCATGTAGAAACCCTAAAATCGAAATCTAACAGCAAGGGTGGGTTCCTAATGGGCATTAATCATCAGAAAACAGAAATAAAAGAATTAAAAAAATAGGGTTTTACCTATAGGGAGATGGTTTTCCTATGAAGGTTCTTCTTCCCCAAGGTTCCTTGGCCCAAGCTCCTTGCTTCCCTTGCTTTGAAGGAGGAAAAACGGAAACCTAGGGTTTTAATTCTGAATTTGGAGTGGGGAGATGGCTTTCTTGATGGAGGCTAGGGTTTCTCCTTTCTACATGAAGGAAGAGAGGGTTCCCTTTTATATTAACCCAAGTTAGGGTTTCAATGCATAGTTTAGGTTAAACCCCCTATGTTAGGTCATGTAGAACCTAACTAACTCAGGTTTAGTCAGTCTAGGGTTTGAGGGTTCACCCTAAAATTTGAATTCTAGGGTTTCTCTTTAATTGGTCTTCAAATTAGGGTTTAGTCATACTGACTTCTAGGGTTTGACCTAACCCAACACAACCAACATCAAATAAATAGTTTTTTTTTTTTAAACTCAGCAGATTAATTAAACACATAATTATCCAAAATAGTGAAATTACCCAAATGCCCTTATCTGGAAAAGTGGTAGTGACAAATTGGCATGCTTCTATGTATCTTATTACGTCCCTCTGAGGACCTGGTCCCTTTCCAGGTGTAGACGGTCATGACTATTTGTAGGAGTACGGATCAGGACTTGCTACTCCATTCTCTTTAGAGGAGGTCTCTCTTTGAGTCTCATTGTTCATTAGATATACTTATTTTATTTCTCTTATATTCTAGTTGGTAGTGGATTTGTTTCCACCCAACAACTTGTTCTTATCAAGCATTTTATACTTGATTCAGTTATATAGTTGATTGATTATTTAATTCTGTGGATGAGAAGTTATACCCTGTGACTTGTGACAATATATATACCACATGTGAGTTAATATTCATATTACAGCGTACGTGTGTATTATGGTATCCATATATTGGAGTTGTCATATACATGCGGCTGGCATGCTTACGTATTCCTAGTCCTACATATTTTAGGACTGGGGCATGACACCTTCTAACTGAGTCCTCACTCCTATCATCCATAAGTTCGTAGGCAGATGTGACACCTCCAAAATCTTTCTAGTACTGGTTATCCAAGTTATGGTCTCCTCTAAATTCTTATTGCCTTTATATGGCTTGGGGTTCATTTGTACAAAATCCTTAACTTAACCATCATGCGCTTATGGCACTAGAGCTAGTTCTTGGCCTGGTGCGAGTGCTAATGCAGCCATCCTCTCAAGTGCTTCCAGGAATCCTTGTCTCATCTCCTGCTCTGCTCTGCCACTTGCTGCCTTTGTTCGGCAGCTAGTGCGGTAGCCTGCTGTCTCTGTTCCTACATCATAATATGAAAGAATTAGAACATCTGCGTCTGGCTGTCATGTGGTGCTCCTGGAGCTGGGGGAGCTCCATTAGGTACTACATGAGGAGCTGGTGGAACCGGATTGTTAGTCTACCCGTCCATTCCTGGAAGTCGAGGATTCGTCGAGGCCTCTCCAAGTGATTGGCCATTGACCCCTAGAGATGTGTTGCCCCCGGTAGCGGCACGTCTGTAACGCAAATTTATCTCTCAACAAGAGATGAACGAAAGATTAGAAAGAGTACATGAATCAAGTAGGATGCAAGCATTTATTCAAATAGAATGGATTGGGAGAAAGCTGAGTTATAGTCAAACGTGGATGAGAACTAAAACTCTAATACTAAGTATAGGCCCACTCGGTACAGTTACGTAACCGAAACGGCTAACACGATATGTATGGGCTACCACTAAAAAATGTCATACCACAGTCACAAAATACGTAGGACCAGGTATACGTACACATGCTAACTATACAAACAAGTATAGGAACCCAATTTAATGGACCTAACCAGTCATAGTACGTTATAAAATATAACTAAGACTCAATATCACAGGCAGGTAAAAACTAGTCTCGTCCACCAAATATCACAGAATAAAAAATTGAATAATTTAGAATGTGTCTCAGAATCCACTATAAAAGAATATCTAGTGGAGAATAATCCATAAAAATGAGTATGAAATAATACTGAAAGAATATAACTAAGCAATAAATAAATAGTCCGGGTGTCAGCTAACTAGATAAAGATACCCATGACACTGAGCAACTGTCGTCAATGAATGAATGCTCAAAGAAACTCATGTAGCTCCACCTTGATGTCCTCGTATGCAAAATCTCTAACTCCGTAATCCATCGGGTATAAGTGCTTGTCGGGATCTGGAAAATGTGCCAGGAAATATACATGAATGAAAGTAAACCAGTAAATAATAAATAGGATAACTAAACCATATATATGATGTGAACTTGAGACATCTCTAATGGGGCATGAGGGGGAAGAAATAGAAGAACAGTCATCCCACAAGGCGTTCTGTAGAACTCGGGGGTTACACAGTTGCACAATTTTCACAGTACAGTAAGAAACAGAAATCCCATACGCTCACTAGCAGATTCTTCCCTCCCTATGAACTATCCAAACCATTTATGCGGTACAGACATAATGCAACAATGTCAATAAAAATCTAAAACTCAAACTAACACCAAATACTAACACAAGACGTGAACTCACGTACAGATGGCCAGTCAATACGCCAGTCCATGCACTCACTCACTCACTCAGTGAACGTGTTTGAAGCAGTGTCAGGTCAGAAGATACAACTTTTCTTCACAATATAATGGGTACATCTGCTACTCTAATATGAGTGCACACAACTAAAAAATAAAAAGAGCTAGACATATGTAAACTGTACAAGACAAACAAGCAAGGTGTACTTGCCTTCCAAGCCAAGATGCGAGCACAACAATTCTAGTCCGATGCTCTCCACAGGAATGTCTCGAACACCTACCAATTAATTATTACACTAATTAGACTCTAATCCTCTAGTTAAAATTAGTTTATTAACTAGTTCTTAATTCTACGTTGATTGCACATGCAAGGAACTAGCCCTCAAAATATTACTAATCGTTAAACATTACCAAAAATTCTTTTTGAGACATTAATTATCAAAAATATTAATTCTGGAATTTTTATTAGAAAATAATTTTTTTAGTGATAGGGGTATCTCCTATAATTTCTATGAGTCAAAAATTAAGTAAAAACCAAAACTACGTCATAACAGGTTACCGAAAAGTCAATAAAACCAATTTTTGATAAATAGATAATTCTGGAATAAATACTTAAAAATAATAATTTAAATAACATAATATTATTTTAGAAGTAAAAAATATAGATTTTTGGTTGGATTTTATGTCTGAAATTGTCGGGTTCAAGTTTTGTCAAAATTTGGTTAACTTGTTACATAAAACACCTATAATTCTAATTTTCAAAATAGAAATAAAAATCTTAATAAATATGGTAAAATCAGTAATAAATACAATAAATATTATTTCTTTTATCTATACAAAAATAATTAGGGTTTTACCATCTATAAGTTGATCCTATTGGGGTTGAAAATCAAACTTGCTAGTATGCATGCAAAAAGGGTGGTACATGGGTGTCGTCACAATATAATCATCATATAATATAATTTTGATATAATTTTAGAACATATAATTTCTGTAAAAATAATACTACATCAAGAAAATTTTAGGGTTTTCTATCTATGATCAAGTCCTAACAAGGTCCAAGGGTCTCCAACATGCATCATCAAAACTAGGCTAACTATGACTTTTTATGCATAAAAACTATTTAAATAAAAAATAATACTTCTAGAAAAATATATTAAAAACTGAATTTAATATAGGTTAATGACATTATATTTTAATTATTTATAAATTTTTAGAAGGGTTCAATGCTGGATTTTGGAGGAAACGTAAAACTATGTCACCCTTCCCATTGTACATGCAATTTATTCCAAAAATAATAACAATTTAATATTCTAAAATAATCAGTAAAAATATGGATAAATTAATTTAAACATCATATTTATTTATAAATAATATGATTTAATCATGGTTTTTACCTATGAGTGCATACATGCATTCATGGGTTCAAATCTTTACATGCAAACTCTAAAACAAAATCCTACAATGAAGAACATGACAATGGGTTAAAAACACATGTAAAATCATTTATTTATATATACAAATATTTATTCATGCATTCATACACATTAGAGAGGTTGGAGGAAGAAGGAGACTTACTAGAGAGAGAGAAGGATGAAGAACTAGGGTTCTTGGATGGAGGAGGTGGTGTGTGTCCACGTGAGGAGGAGGGGGTCGACGGCTTGGAGGTGGCGGCTAGGGTAATAGAGGAAGGTGAGAAAGTTAGGCTTTTGTAGAGGATATTTTAGGTTAGGATTTAAGATGAGAATATATATATATATATATATATATATATATATATATGGGTAGAGAGAGGGGTCGGCAGAAGAGGGGGTCCGCGGGTTTAAAGGGCGGGGGGTCGATCATGGGTAGGTTTAGGATTAGTTTAAATTGTTTCCTAATTAGGTTGTTAGTTATTTAAAAGTCAACAACTAACTAATTAATTAATTTGACAAAGATTTAATTTGATTACAAGGGATTAGAATAGTAATAAATAAATAAATAAATCCTACAAAAGAGGAAAGTGGCCTAAATTGGTATGGAGGAATTATGGGTTGCTTAATAAAAATGGTTGGATTGGAAAATAATCATAAATAAATTATTTATATATAAAAAATATCTAAATATTACCCATAAGAAACTTTGTTTGTCACACTAGTGTCATACAAATGCTAAATGGTCGAATTTTGTGTCATATGAAGATCCTACGGGTAGTGTCTCCAAATTTGGCTACTTTCTACGAAGGGCGATGTAGATTTTGCGGTCGTCTTATGTCATTAATGTTCAAACTAAGGTGAAGTATCCTAATACAATAATTGGATTTAAAATAATTTTAAAATATTCTAAATAAACACAATAACTATAAAATATACACAAAATACCTATTTTTGGGTAAGGTTTTTTATACTTCAGCCCTCTCCGCAGCGACTCCTACCATAATCTTATTACCTAAAAAACCAAGCAAATAATATGGTCAATAAATAATATATTCTAATTAAGATATAGGCATGTCAAGCTAAGAAAATAAGTGACAACTTGGCCTGTGCTAGCTGGAGTTATCATTGCATGAATTCTTAATAATGAAGCATGCAATACAAGAACTTGTGGTATAGAAAGAATAGAGAGACACGTACCAGCACCAGGTGGTATATATTAGTCTTCATGAGTCTGCCCCTCAAAGGAATTCCTCAGACCTGTCAATGAATCCTCCATATCAGATGAGTCCGCATGAATAAGCAAATTATCATAATCACTCAACGTCATACTCACTTCTGAAACTATAGTTTCAGTATTAATATGCTCTGTAGCATCTTCAAGCCAGTTATAACTATAGAAGATTGAGCCTAAGCCTGAACATCCTGACCTGTCATATCTTCTGGGGCTATAGTGGCAATATCATATTGTGACTCAACCTACTAACCAACTTCAACCCGAGAAGGTAAAATTATTTCTACACCGGAATCAGGACTTCCCAGAGCAGGTTGAGCCTTTGGATCCATTGGCAAAGGAGGAGGTATGAGTACAATCGACGGGATAAATTGAGTTGCAGCATCAATGATAGGATCTGCAAAACTGACTGTTGCAGCAGCAGGAGTGATACTTATTCCTGTAGGGGGAGGGACGAAAGTGCTAATTTTTTGCACCACTAGAGAAGAGATGGATGGTCCAGACTGCTCTGAAGAACTAATCAGTTCCTCAATCAAACTCCTTCTTGAAGGAACATAAACCTTCTATTTTGGCTTCCTAGGCTTTACGACAGTAGCCCTCTTTTTAGCAGGTCGGTCCTCAGTAGGGGATGTAATCCTATGCTTCCGAGATTTTTGCACCACTATGGCAGGGGCAGGTGCATCTGGTTCTACATATGGAAGATCTTCCAATCTCTCATCCAAGGGTGCCTCATTCTCCTCTTCGACTATAGAAGGTCTTATTGACTCGAGATTGACTCCTTCCGTCGGGTTTCCAAAACTAACCCCCATAACCAAGTCCACGTAGAATTGGTTTATGGAGCAATAAAACTGGACAAAGGAATGCAATAGGCGTAAAGGAGGTTTGGGTTCATGTAGAGTAAAGGTGGCTCTCGTGCAACCCATGATAAAATATCTCCATCCCCGGGCGCCATCAATTAAAACTCCAGAATTGGCCAAGCACGGAGTAGCATTTTCCACGTACAGTTGATCATAGCTAAATTGCCTTATAAAGCGGCGACATAGATACGGTTCGAAGGTACAATCGTTGCCATTTATGTAAACTAAATGAGAGGGTCGGATGATAAATATTAAATATAAAAAGACCCATGATGGTAGCCTCGATGTGGGAACAACATAGTAAAATCTCAAACCATGGTGCTCAGTTGCCACGTCGGGAATAACACAGTAAATTCTCCAATTGTTCCCTATATTTAAAGCTCGCCTGGTTTAAAAAAGCGTAGTATAGATCCACTTAGAAAGCCTATATCTATGAAGGAACATGTGTTTTGTCACATCATCCAGAGTCAAGCTGGTTGCCATCAAACTCGAATTATGCAAAATTAACCAGCCCAGCAGATATGTGAATGGAAGCTCTGTTCGAGGGAATTTCCTTCGTTGAGAATCTACTGCCAAATTATGAGCAAGTTCCGTAAACCAGCGTTCAAACGATAGACCATAGCTGGTAGCAATGCGAGTTGATGCTTGAAGACCAGACGCATTTTAGGAAATAAAATATTCCTATGGAAATGGTCCACTGAGCCTGAACTTCTGGGGACTACCCATCTTCAGAGCCATAAAGAAAGATATCCAGCCAACAAAGCTTCAGAAGAAATCTCTGTACGAGTAGGTCTGAGATAGCTTATAGCCTTTGTTCCTGCTGCAAAATCTCCTACACGATCCTTGAAGGACTTATCTTTGACATTATGACTTACCATGAGCTCTTCATATTTGGTAGAGCTCAAAGGTCAAAGCGGTCGAATCTTCATGTATTCCTTCTCGCTTCTATCATCGAAGAGGTATTGGAACCACTTCCTGGTGAAGACAGTGCCAGAATCAATATTATAATAATGATTACAGGCCTAGTAGTGGCACATCAGCTCCTGATATACTTCAACTAGATGCGGCTCAATCTGTGCTAAATTTGCCAATTATTGGTAGGTACATATTCCTCATAAGGAACCTTCCCCATAGGCATTATAGATATATACTTTATCTCATGTAAGGCGAATCCCAACTCACCACGAGGAGTGAAAACTGATCCAATACTAGATATTTCTTTAGCAAAGCCAGAAACATATTGGCGTTGGGCGCAATGCCATAGCAAGTCGCTAACATTGTATTGTATAAACTCGAAGATATAAGGTTCTCGATATATTTATCCAATATCCATGTCGTTGCTCAACGCCAATAGATATTTTCAATTGTCAACCATCCTGGAAGTCGAACATTCTTCTGAGGATAAATGACTTCAGCATCAGTATAAATATTGGCAAACAAAGAAGACTGGATAGGATAAATCAACGAAGAATCTTTACTTGGTACGTTCCCTGGGTGAAGTCCTCACATTTGGACTGAATGTCTACCACCAAAACTGAAGAAATGACCTTGTTTGTAGCTGATCTTCCTCGCTTATCTCCATTAGTTATGGAAGTCAAATTTGACTCCATCTTCCGTGGATAAGTAGCGTGAAAGAAGGCCGACAGCGAAAAACTTCTCGTCATCTCAGGGAGATACATGACCTTACCATAAACAGTGAACAACCACTTCTCCTTATTCTTTGGCTGAGAAGATTGGTGAATGGCATCACCAAACAAGAAATCCGACTTAGAATATGTCTTATATGCAAAGGAAGTGAGAGGTTCATCGGTTATCTGAGACGTCAACATTCATTCCCCTTGTCTATTTATCAAAAATTAACGTATGTGGGACATCCTCTTATCAAATTGGGGAAACTAAGTGTGTGATAAGTCTTCTAAATAATTGGTATGCAGAAGTCCAGCAGTAGATCCCCTCAGTTCAGCGAGAGGATCCATACCAAGTCAACTGCAAAACCCACAAACAAGGAGTCAACAAATCTCATAAAAAAGAGTACGTAAAAGTAACTCTATTATGAGTCTTTTAATATTCTAAGGGAGTTGCATTTTTCCTAAATTTTAGGAACTATGCGCATTTTAGGAATACTCTAAGCGATAAGCATATTTTATGCATCAATCTACCAAAACAGACAAAAAATGCTCCAATCTGTCAAAAAATATAAAAAGTGAGCCGACTCGCCAATAATGGAAAAAGTGCGCTGACTCGTCAATAATGGAAAAAGTGTGTCGACTCGTCAATAATGAGAAACGTGCGCCAACTCACCAATAATTGAAAAAGTCCGCCAAAATGGCTATTTCCACTCTAAACGAGGGAAAGTGCACCAAAATGGTTGCTTCTGCTCTGAACGAGAAAAAATGTACCAAATTGACTGTTTCCGCTCTGAACGAGAGAAAATAGGCCAAAGTGACTATTTCTTCTTTGAACGAGTGAAAAGTGCGCGTGTACACGTGTCTCTGTGTTCTAAGTCTTCGTTCTTTTTTTCTTTCATCTTTCTGCCATTGTTAAAAGTTTACATTGTACATGTAAAAGAAAAAAGAAAAAAATAGGGAAGAAGAAGACAACTGTCATGCCTTTCAGAGGAGAATGTGCTACATCTCCTGATGTCACCCTCGACGATGGCATATTGAGCCGTTCTCTAGTGGGCTGAGCCATCGTCGACCTCGATGCTAATACTCTTGCTAACTTTCATGCCTTACCCTTGCTAACTTTCTTGGTCGCATGATTTTTTTTATTAGCTATTGCTAAAAGCTTCTAAGGAAGAAGTAATCTAGGGTTTAGAAAGCTAGGGTTTTCTTAAGGAAGAAGGAAACGAAGAGATTTGAGAATAGTGTAAAAGTTTTCTCTCTCCCAACCCGTCTATTATAGATTTGGGGGGAAAACTCTTCGGATGCTAAGACTCTTTGGGATTCGCACAAAATATCATGCCTACAGCTACGTCAGCAAATCCGTTGGGATTCTGTCCAGAGTGCGCTCACAAAATATCTCAACAACTTTTATGCTTCTAATTCAAAGTAATTTTGAATTCATCTGAACAAATTCAAAAAATTTGAAGGGGGTCTTGTAGAAGCATAAAAAGTATGCCTCAGATAGATGGTGCATTTTTCTATAAATAAATCCAACAAGAAGAAGAATGGTGCACTTTCTACTTGTTCTAGAAGAAAGACGAATATTCTCTTACTTTAGGCACTTTTAATTAATTTTAGAGGATGGCGCACTATTCAGAGAATAGAAAAGTAGCACACTTTCATAATATTACGAAAGATGGCGCACAAACGATCTTTTTTTTCTCTTAATATTTAATGCAGCAGACTGACAGCTGACAGATGCAGAAATCGAAGAGTCAGAGGTCATCATTACAGCAGAGATACGACACGCAGACCCAGGTTATCGTTTTGTGACCCAACCTCAGTGCCAATCTTTTCACAAGTGCGTCGTAGTGCCAATCTCTTCAAAATTTTGCCACAGTGCCATTCTCTTCAAAAGTGCGCAATAGTGTCATTCTCTTCAAAAGTGCGCCGCAGTGCCATTTTCTTCAAAAGTGCGCCGCAGTGCCATTTTCTTCAAAAGTGCACCGCAGTGCCATTTTTTTCAAAAGTGTACCGCAGTGTCATTCCTTCAAAAGTGTGCCGCAGTGCCAACTCCCTCAAAAGTGCACCGCGATACCAACTCCCCCAAAAATGCACCGTAGTGCCAATCTTAATAAAAATGTGCCAATCTCCAAACGACTTCAAAAGTGTGCATACTATCCTAACCGACAGAGAGCAGTTATGAATGCATGTCTTACATATCGTACTTCTCGTGAAAGGTGTACAAATAACTGTCCTCTACGACCTATAATTTCATCGTATAGGAAGCTACGTATCAAAAATGCAGCAAGTTGGGCACCCACTCATGTAGAACCTGGGGTGTTAATCCACCAAAAGTGTGCGCATAATGGTAAAACAATGTTGATTGTCCAAAGTACGCACAAAATCTCATAACCGCACCTAAATTATCTAAATACAGGTTATGTACAACCAACATAAGGAAAGGCAGCGGCTACCTTCAGAATACACACAGAGAGGAGCACATAGAGTTGGATAGAGAGAAAGGGGCAAGAATTTTCAAGTCTTTGAAATTCATCAGCATAGTGAGAGAAATATAAGCATCCTGTGTCGTAGTGCCAGAGATTTCTTATTGTTCAACTCCCCAAGTTGTTCGCAGCATTCCCTATATTTTTTCGTTTTTGTGTGCAATTCTCCGTCGCTGTTTGGATTTCTTCATAGTCGAGTGGTCCAAGGAGTAAAGTGATCATTCACAGATCAGATCTCTACATATATACTTCCCCAGAATCAATTGTACTTAGATTCCTGTTTAGTATCTTTTTTGTAATTTTCTTTCTTTTCAAGGTTTGGAACACAAAAGTTTCGTATAAACTTTTTCTCGCAAACAATGAGGTCCGACATGAGGACTTAATTCCTTGCCACTAAGTGACGCTTGGAATAATCTCCACCTTTGATGGGTTATTGTAAGCCCCCTCATTTTAGAATAGGAATAATTTGGTAATTTATAATTTATTTTATTATTTTATTTAATTAGATAGATTTAAAGAATTAATTTCTAAAATTCTTTTTAATATATATGACACTTTGCCATGGCTTCAAAATTTTGAGCAATGCACGACCTTTTTCTTTTCAAAAAAATTTATAATAATAATTTTAATTAAGTCTAATATATTTGGAATATGTATTTTGCATTTATTTGATCTCCCCCATGCTCCAAAAATATTAACGAACGTCAAGAATTACGGTTACCGTAAAATTGCCTCCTTTTGACTAGAACTTGACCCAACCCAAACACATGTAGTCATGTAGTGCACCCCAAATATTTTGATGTAAATATATATTATATATATAAATGTTATTTAAATTAATTTATTTATATTTATAGGAGTTATAACTATAGAAAGTTATATAGGTGGCAACCTAGTTGGCAAATAACTACCTAACCACTTCCCTAACCAACCCAACAACCAAATCTTATCCAATCCTAACCATAACAACCAACCCCACCCTCAAAATTTGGTCAAGAGAAGCCCACCTTTGGCAAAACCCCTTAGCAATAGGATAAACCTCCTCCTTTATTTAAATCTATTTAAAAAGCCCATATATATATCAACTTATCACCAAAATCTAACCCTAAAATCTACTTTCCTCTTTGTGGCCTCCCCTATATCCTCCCTCCTCCCTTCCATAAATCCTTCAGCCTCTCCCTCTCCTTCTCCACTTCCTTTTCACTCCTTCCCAACCTCCACTTCATCCCCCACAAGCTGACAAGCCCTAGAGCAAGAGATTAGTCACCGTAGAGGCTGACTACTTGCTGCTGGTTGCAGCTGCTATCTGCCCCATCATAGCCATAAAAACCACCTCCAAACTGAAAATTTTCCTCCTATATGAAGCCCCCAAGCACCCTATCAAGTTTCGTAGATTTTGGAGTCCGTTTGGTGCTCCGAAGGGTCCGTGTCGCGAGAAAGGACCACGTCGTAATCACATATGGGTAAGTCTTCCAACTTAGTTATTTTTTCTATTCTCCATGAACCAAAGATTGTGTTACTCATGATAATATTAGATGATGAGAAGGATTAACTCCATACATGAGAAACCTATATTTCTATGTAGAAACTATTCCAAGAAAATCGATCAATCATGACACAGACACGACGCAACAATGGTAGATAAGGTTCAATGAGTATTGACATGATAAATATATATATAATAAATCTAGAAAATTATATATTATTAATTTAGAATATAAATATTATAATTATATAATTAATCATGTTTTATGCTGACGAAAAGATTGGATGCAAAGACTACTTGGCCAAGTTGCAAGAATAGCTAGATAGCGTAGTTGAGATGGTTGCATGAATGATGTGATATAATTATTTATATATATAATTATTATTAAATTCCAGAAAATTAAATAATATAATTTCATATTAAAAATACTTTATTACTCAAGTTGGCATTACTGCATGTTCAAACTAGCATCAAGTTGCCAGAATACCTACTCGACGCACAACATGACTTTGTGATACGATTCTTGGAGGATTTGATCTTGATTCCTAAAACTGATTTTATATGTGTTTTATTTCTGGAAATAAAGTATTTCAAATTTATATTTATGATATTTGCATGTCAAACCTGAACCCTAAAAATAAGGGCCACTAGCCTATATTTCGGATGACTTTATGACATCGTTTTGCTAGTAAATAGAGGTTATTTTGGAAGAAATAAATGAGTAAATATTTTCTGAGATTAAATCAGAATATAATATGATATAAAATAATTTTTCATAAATATAAACCATACTAATGGACTAGCAATGTCTCGAACAAGTTTCGGACAAAACTAGTCAACCTAAAGTAGCCATAATCTTAAAATATGTTATTTTATCAAATCTGGAAATTAATTGTTAAAATAAATATAAATTATATTTAAATTAAGATTATATGATTTGTTATAATTTATGTTCATGTCCTTTAATTAGGGACTTAAACTTAAATTTTGGAAGTCAAAAACCAAGAAACTAGGTCCCGATATCCTGTAAAAGTAAGCAAAGTTGTTAGAAATAATAACGAGCTTAGTTTTGTATGACATCAAAGAAATTATAGAATTTAGTTATAATTACAAGAAATCATGTTTGGACCCTTAAGTAATTAATTTATTTTTAGATCAATTGATTTCTGAAGGAGTGGACGCGGGATCATCTTTACCATCGTTGACTACAGAACCAGGCAAGTGTACTTTGCCAAGATATTTATAGTTCTAAATTATTTATTTGATATTATTGCTTGGGATATTGTATTTGTATGGTTTATTATTGTTCTTGTGAGCCTAGGGCCGTTATACGATACTTTATGTATGAACAAGATTCGGGTACCGATATCCCCTGAGGAGTCGAGTATTGTAGTTAGAGAGTCATTCTTCCGACCCCATGATTTGTGCATATGTTATTTGCACATCCGACCGTAGGACACTTGACACGATATTCATGTGGCAGAGTATTTCTTGACTTGATCGTGGTACTTGGACTCTGGAAAGGACTACATGATGCATGTTATAGTGGCAATTATAATTTTTCATATTGACTATGACTTGTGTTGCTAGTTAGAGGTCATGATCTTGCGTGTCTTGATTGAGACGTGAGGTTACATTAGGTGGGGAGAGTCTTCATCATGCTCTAGGCATATTTTACTATTACTATTTATGTGTATTAGGCTTTAGGTTCCCTATGCGGAATCTAAAGTATTATATTTATATATACATCTTCCTCCGGGTTCCCCCATACGGAGCCTTGAGTGTACTATTGGCATACAAAAGTGTCCATTGGGATCTTTCGTGAGTACCAGCCCAGGGTACGATACCATACTCTCATTTGCATATTACTTAGTTAGTTACAGTAGTTTACCCTTGAGTATATGATATTACATTGTTTACTTTTGGCATGTTGTTTCTTGTACCTTGTTACGTCCCTCTGAGGACCTGGTCCCCTTCCAGTTTTTGCAGCATAGACGGTTATGGAGCCTTTGGAGTTGCTGATGGAGTTGCTTGTCTTGCAGGCACTGGTACCAGGTACTTATATCATTTCTACCGGAGCTATGGTTATTTATTCATATTATTTATTTATCTGCTGATGTAGCCTAGTTTTATAGACTCATATCTCTTTCTCGAGTCTATTCGAGTTTGTGTGTTACTGGGCGGCCGACTTTACCACATGTAGCTTATTCTTGTATATTCTGTTCATTGTGGATTGAGGCATAGATATTTATATTTACTTGATTATTTAGATAGTGACCATTATAATACAGCTTATATGTATTCGAGTCGGATCAGAGTCTGGTCGAATATGTAGCTGGCATGTTACGTATTCCTAGTCCTACGTATTTTGGGACTGGGGCATTACATATTTTTGTGGTGGCCCATGCAGGTCAGAGCATATCATTTCGGTTACGTTATTGTGCCGAGCGAGCCTGTAGTTAGGATAAGGTTGTTAGGATCTCAATCCATAATTGCTATTGGAACTTCCTTTGATTTCTAATATTGTCCTTGAACCTCAAAATTATAATCATCCATACTTTCTTTGAACTCTTATTCTTTGATTCTCGTTTTTCCCTAACTCGGAGAGACGAACACTCGTGCGAGGTAATCTCCCCAGGAGAAGATTTTTGTCTAGACAGAGAAGACATATTTTATAGATTATTTGTAAGTAGGTGGTTACCTGAGTAGTGAAGATTATGGTAGATAATTTCTATATATTAGAGTGAGAATAGATTAAGACATTACCAGTATGAACCTAAAACAAGATGGACTCCATCAATTGCCTAGATTAGAAGTGATGGGTTACTATTCGATAAATATTTTAGATGTATGTGAGTAATTTTATTTTAGGATATAATATTGTGTTTTGATAAGAGAGTTTTATCTAAGGTGGGTAGGCTTCTCGAATAGCGAATTGGTTTGGAGGTTAATCAATTGATGAAGATAAGAATTGTGATATTTTGGTGCTTGGAGGCTTACACTTCTATGTGATTTGAAAAAAAAGGGTATTTCATTTTGAATTGAGAAAAAAAATGATGTGATAAGGAGCTAGAGATTTATTTAATTTAAAATTTTAAGGCGATTATGATGTAATAGATTTAAAATTTTAAATTAAAATAGTTTGGATGAATTTAAATATTGTGGAGTTTAAATTTTTAAGAATAAATTTTTATTTAAATAAAGGGTTGAGAATTTGAAATGACAGCATTGACGATTTTGTTAAACCATAAGTTTCGAAAATTATGATATGATTGGATTTGTGTTTAAATTTAAAAGAGATTATGTGATGAATTTAAATTTAGATTTTAAGAATCTTGAGGCATTTAAATTTTGTGGGATTTAAGTTTAAAATTTTTGATAAGATTTGACTTGGAATCTAAATTTGAGAAATTTATGATATGATGAGGCGAAACGTTGGTGAATCTCAATTTAAAGATTTTATAATTATTTTATTGTTTGAGTATTGTGTGGAAAATAATAATATAAAGGAAAAGATCGAGAGAATAGTTTCAAATTCAAATTTTGTAGATAAGAATTTAAATTAAAATTTATTCAAGGAAATATGCAATGGTTGTATTTAAATTAGAGGATTGGATTTAAACTTGAATTATTGAGATTGAGTTATTAAATAAAGTTTTGAGGAATTGGATTTAAATTAAAAATTTTAAATGATAGAATTTAAACTTTTAAAACTTTGAGAAGAGTTGATAAGATAGATTTATATTTTTTGAGAAAATTTTAGAGGTTAAATAATATTTGGTGAATTTGAGTAAGTTTTGCGATAATTTTTGAATTAAAAATAAATAAAAATTATGGTGCAGAAATTGTGGTTGATTATATAAAGAAAAAAATATAGAGAAGTAAAATTTGATGGAATAATTTTTGAAATTCAAAATTTTAGATGAGCTAATTTTAAATCTTGTGATTGGATTTAAATTTTAAGAATAGATAGAATTAAATTAAGTTTTGAGATTTGATGAGATAAAGATATAATGTATTAAAGATTATAAATTTTGGGGATTAGATTTGATCTTAGAAGGTTGGCTAGAATTAGATATGTCATATATAAATTATTTTGTTGGACAGCTTTATGATTGCTAGGTTTAATGATGATATAGAGGGTAAATTGATTAAGTTATCGGTATTACCATTTTGAAAAAAAAATTGAGAAATTTAGGAGAAGACTATTTGAGAATTGAATTTTAAAATGGTGAAATGCGACAAACTTTGACGATAAAATTTAAAGGTATTATATGGTAAGATTGAATTTTAAATTCTGGAAAGGCCATGATATGGATTTGATTTCTTTTTAAATTTGAAGCGCTTAAATATAGCAGAGTTTAAATTTTGGAATTTAAATTTGGGTAATAGAATTTTAGAGATTAGATTTAAAATTTTGACAATTGGGATATTAAATTTTAATTTTAATAAAATTAAGAAGATTAATATCATAGATAGTGGAATACAAGATTTGGATTAAAATTATATTTTGAAGGTTGGAATAAAATTCAAGTTTAAGAATTTAAGGACTTGGGATCTTTTGAATTTAATTTTGAGGATTTTAAAGAAATTTGAATGAGTAGAATAATAATAATTTTTAAAGGTGAGAATTGAGTTTAATTTAAATTTAAGGAGTTTAAATCTTGAAGTAGTTAAATTTCAAAAATTTAATCTTAAAAATTTAATCAAAAATTTAAGATATAATTCAAGAAATTCAAGGATAATGTTGAGAATTTTGAGTGTTAGGTGTTCAATATAATATTGAGATTTGATTTATGGGTTGGGATATACCAATAGAATAATAAATAAAGATTGACTTTATCATTTATAGAATTGACTTTTAAGAACTTAATTTGAATTCAAAATTTGAAGAATTTTTTTGAGAGAAACGCTTGATGGAGTAGATTTTGAATTCAAATTTTGATGATTAGACTTTGAATATTTAAATTTATTCATGAGATATGCATTAGTAGGATTTAAATTGAGGAATTATTTTTAACTTTTAATATTTTTAGGATTGACTCATTAACTGATGTTTGAGGATGATCATTAATCTTAATATCGAAAATTCATATATACGTAATAGTAGTGAGGACAAGACAAATTATGGCTATAAGGACAAATCAAATTATTAAAAAAATTTGAGAAATGACTACAATATGAGATACAAATTTTCAGGGATGAAAATAAATTTTTGGATTGATTTTTTTAAGTTTGGATATGGAATTAAATTTGAAGGATCGAATTATTAAATTTTTGAAGACATTCATAAATAAGATTTAAAATTTTGAGGAAATAATGCTATATTGTAATTAATAGTTACGACTTGAGAATCTGATTTCAAAAAAAAATTATTGAATTTTAAAATTTTGAAGATAAATTCGAATTTCAAAGATTTACTTTAAAATTTTAAACTGTGAGAATGAAGTAAATTTTGAGGACTTTGTTAAATAAAAAAAAAGTGATTTGACTACATGATTATATTGCTTGAATTTTGATGGAGAAAAAAAAAATATGTTATTGAAGATCTTAAATTTTGAGGACGAAATTCTTTTAAGGTGGGTAGACTGTAAGCCCCCTCATTTTAGAATAAGAATAATTTGGTAATTTATAATTTATTTTATTATTTTATTTAATTAGATAGATTTAAAGAATTAATTTCTAAAATCCTTTTTAATATATATGACACTTTGCCATGGCTTCGAAATTTTGAGCAATGCACGACCTTTTTCTTTCCAAAAAAATTTATAATAATAATTTTAATTGAGTCTAATATAGTTGGAACATGAATTTTGCATTTATTTGATCTCCCCCATGCTCCAAAAATATTAAAGAACGTCAAGAATTACGGTTACCGTAAAATTGTCTCTTTTTGACTAAAACTTGACCCAAACCCAACCCAAACACATGTAGGCATGTAGTGCACCCCAAATATTCTCATGTAAATATATATTATATATATAAATGATATTTAAATTAATTAATTTATATTTATAGGATTTTTAACTATAGAAAGTTTTATAGGTGGCAACCTAGTTGGCAAATAACTATCTAACCACTTCCCTAACCAACCCAACAACCAAATCTTATCCAATCATAACCATAACAATCAACCCAACCCTCAAAATTTTGGTCAAGAGCAGCCCCCCATTGGCCAAACCCCTTAGCAATAGGATAAACCCCCTCCTTTATTTAAATCTATCTAAAAAGCCCATATATATATCAACTTATCACCAAACTCTAATCCTAACATCTATTTCCCTCTTTGTGGCCTCCCCTATATCCCTCCCTCCTCTCTTCCACGAACCCTTCAGCCTCTCCCTCTCCTTCTCCACTTTCTTTTCACTCCTTCCCAACCTCTACTTCATCCCCCACAAGCTGACAAGCCCTAGAGCAAGAAATTAGTCACCGTAGAGGCCGACTACTTGCTGCTAGTTGCAGCTGTTATCTGCCCTATCACAGCCCTAAAAACCACTTCCAAACTGAATATTTTCCTTCTATATAAATCCCCCAAGCATCCTCTCAAGTTTTGTGGATTTTGGAGTCCGTTTGGTGCTCCGAAGGGTCCGTGTCGCGAGAAAGGACCATGTCGTAATCACATACGGGTAAGTCTTCCAACTTAGATTCTTTTATCTATTCTCCATGAACCAAAGATTATCACTCATGATAATATTAGATGATAAGTAGGATTATCTCCATACATGAGAAACCCATATTTCTATGTAGAAACTATTATAAGAAAATCGATCAATCATGACACGGACACGACGCACCAATGGTAGACAAGGTTCAATGAGTATTGCCCTGATAAATATATATAAAATAAATCTAGAAAATTATATATTATTAATTTAGAATATAAATATTATAATTATATAATTAATCATATTTTATGCTGACGAAAAGATTGGATGCAAAGACTACTTGGCCAAGTTGCAAGAATAGCTAGATAGCGTAGTTGAGATGGTTGCATGAATTATGTGATATAATTATTTATATATATAATTATTATTAAATTTCATAAAATTAAATAATATAATTTCATATTAAAAATACTTTATTACTCAAGTTGGTAATATTGCATGTACAAACTAGCATCAAGTTGCCAGAATACCTAGTCGACGCACAACATGACTTTGTGATACGATTCTTGGAGGGTTTGATCTTAATTCCTAAAACTGAATTTATATGTGTTTTAATTCTGAAAATAAATTATTTCAAATTTATATTTATGGTATTTGTATTTCAAAACTGAACTCTAAAAATAAGGGCCACTAGCCTATATTTCGAGTGACTTTATGACATTGTTTTGCTAGTAAATAGAGGTTATTTTGGAAGGAATAAATGGGTGAATATTTTCTGGGATTAAATCAGAATATAATATGATATCAAATAATTTTCATAAATATAAACCATACTAATGGACTAGCAACGTCTCGAACAAGTTTCGGACAAAACTAGTCAACCTAAAGTAGCCATAATATTAAAATATGTTATTTTATCAAATCTGAAAATTAATTGTTAAAATAAATATAAATTATATTTAAATCAAGATTATATGATATATTATAATTTATGTTCATGTCCTTTAATTAGGGACTTAAACTTAAATTTTGGAAGTCAAAAACCAAGAAACTATGTCCCGATACCCTGTAAAAGTAAGCAAAGTTGTTAGAAATAATAACGAGCTTAGTTTTGTATTGCATCAAAGAAATTATAGAGTTTAGTTATAATTACACGAAATCATGTTTGGACCCTTAAGTAATTAATTTATTTTAAGGTCAATTGATTTTCGAAGGATTGGACACGAGATCATCCTTACCATCGTTGACTACAGAACTAAGCAAGTGTACCTTGCCAAGATGTTTATAGTTCTAAATTATTTATTTGATATTATTGCTTAGGATATTGTATTTGTGTGGTTTATTATTGTTTTTGTGAGCCTAGGGCCATTATACGATACTTTGTGTCCGAACAAGATTCGGGTACCGATATCCCCTGCGGAGTCGAGTATTGTAGTTAAATAGTCATTCTTTCGACCCCATGATTTGTGCATATGTTATTTGCGCATCCGACCGTAGGACACTTGACACGATATTCGTGTGGCAGAGTCTTTCTCGACTTGATCGTGGTACTTGGACTCTGGAAAAGACTACATGATGCATGCTATAGTAGCAATTATAATTGTACATATTGACTATGACCTGTGTTGCTAGTTAGAGGTCATGATCTTGCGTGTCTTGATTGAGGAGTGAGGTTACATTGGGTGGGGAGAGTCTTCATCGTACTCTGGGAATATTTTACTATTACTATTTATGTGTATTAGGCTTTAGGTTCCCTATGCGGAATCTAATGTATTATATTTATATATACATCTTCCACCGGGTTCCCCCATACGGAGCCTTGAGTGTACTATTAGCATACGAAAGTGTCCATTGTGATCTTTTGTGAGTACCAGCCCGGGGTACGATACTATACTCTCATTTGCATATCACTTAGTTAGTTACAGTAGTTTACCCTTGAGTATATGATATTACACTGTTTACTTTTGGCATGCTGTTTCTTGTACCTTGTTACGTCTCTCTGAGGACCTGGTCCGCTTCCAGTTTTTGCAGCATAGACGGTTATGGAGCCTTTGGAGTTGCTGATGGAGTTGCTTGTCTTGTAGGCATTGGTACCAGGTACTTATATCATTTCTATCGGAGATATGATTATTTATTCATATTGTTTATTTATCTGCTGATGTAGCCTAGTTTTAGAGACTCTTATCTCTTTCTCGAGTCTATTCGAGTTTGTGTGTTACTGGGCGGCCGACTTTAGCATATGTAGCTCATTCTTGTGTATTATGTTCATTGTGGATTGAGGCATAGATATTTATATTTACTTGATTATTTAGATAGTGACCATTATAATACAGCTTATACGTGTTCGAGTCGGATCAGAGTCTGGTCGAATACGTAGCTGGCATGTTACGTATTCCTTGTCCTATATATTTTGGGACTGGGGCGTTACAGTTCTTCATAGAGCACACCCCTTGGCTGCAAAATATTAAGGTTAACTCCAAGGTCGGCATCGCTGGCTCCCTGGCAGTTCAGGTCAAAACCCATCAATTGATCACTGTGGTCGGTCAAGAGCTGGTCTGCCCAAAGAATAATCTTTGTATATGTCTAAGAAACTCATTAGAGACAAATACCAACTCCCAAGACTGGAGACCACATTCATCGACTACGCAGTATATGGAATTCTTTCCGAGAACCCAAAGGAAGCCACTTCCATCATAAGATGTTCACTCTAGTTCTATTATGATATGGCTACCAGAATATTGTATCGTCGTTCCTACTCATAAGCGAAGCAGGCTCTCCACGAGCTCACGATGGGGTTTACAGTGCCCATCCTCCGGGACCCAAGCTATAGGACCATCTCCAAAAAATTAGTTACTATTTACCGATAATGGTAGCAGAGGCTGTTGACTATGCGAGAAAGTACCAAGCGTGCCAAATCCACGCAAACTTTATCCACCAGCCCTAAGAATTCCTACACCTAATGGTAGAATTTTGGCCATTTGAAGCAAGGAGAATGGACATTAACAGACCAATTAGTCCACCTTTTTTTAAGGGACATCGTTTCATCTTGGCTATCACCGACTACTTCAGAAAATGGGCGAAAGCTGTTCCACTCGCTGAAGTTAAGACCTCAAATGTGATCAGCTTTGTCAAGCATCACGTCATATACCGCTTTGGCTTGCCACGAACGATCATCCATAACAATGGTCCATAATTTATAAGTGATGCTTTTTACCGGTTTTGTGACAAAAATTAAATCCAAAATGTAATTTCGACTGCCTACAACCCAAAAGCAAATGGTCTAGCGAAAGCATTCAACAAGACCATCATAAAGCTACTCAAGAAGTTTATGTCATCCAATAAGCACGACTGGAATAAAAAGATGGGTGAATGTCTCTGGGCCTATCGCACAACAGTCCGGATACCTACTAGCATTCTCCTTGGTTTACGAAAGCGAAGCGGTCATCCCACTGGAGGTCCAAATTATGTCACTACGAGTGTCTCTTCCAACCGATTGACCGTTGATGACAATCACCACCGACGGCTACAAGAGTTCGAAGCACTCGACGAAAAGTGTTTCTTTGCTCAACAACACATTGAGCTGTACCAAGCACGCCTCTCAGGAGCTTTCAACATACGGGTCAAGAAGAGGACTTACCAAGTAGGTGACCTCATCTTGACAGTAAGAAGACCGATGGTTATGACCCACAAGACGGCTGGTAAATTCTAACCTAAATGGGAGGGCCCGTTCATTATGGAGTTCGTGTTCTCCAACAGCGCCTACCGGCTCACAAAACCTAATGGTGACTTGCTCATGATGCCTATCAACGACAAGTTCCTCAAAAAATACTATGTGTAAGCTAGACTTGTACTCCCTTTACTATCAGCTGGACAACCAAAATATACAGTATACATTCCCCGTTGTTCATCCCCAGAAAGTGTGTAAGAACAATATGATGAAAGCCATTGTCTGTTTTCAGGAATCCCGAATATGCAACAGACAGTGGATCCTCAAAAATATCCCCAGCTGATCCACCTTCAGGTCTATCCATACTTTCGGGTTGACCACTCACAATTAGTTCGCTTGAGCATTAGTTCATGTCCATATTATCTCTGAACTATTGTCTTCGCATCCTCCCTAGCAGGGTTTGCCATGTCCTTCTTACCTCTGAGAAAATCTCTCTACATGACTATAGATTATTACGTCTATAATACCTCTGACATTGGTCGACACCTAAACTTTTTACCCGTACTTAACTCTAAGTATGCCAGCGGTGTTAAGTCCCTAAAATCTATCATGTCCATATCACCTCTGGCAGGGCTTGTCCTGAACTTATTACTTGCACTCAGGTGCGCAAGAAGTAATAGATCCATAAAACTTATCACGTCCATATCACCTCGGATATGGTTTCGTTTCAAACATATTACTTGTACTCTAGTGCACAAGAAGTAATATGTCTACCAAAGATCCCCCAGTGGGATATCCTCAACAAAAGCAAACAGTTCACATCCATATTATCTCTAAACTATGAGCTGACCATGTTCCCCATCCAAAGAAAACACCCATGTCCATATTACCTCTGGCTCATTTTCTTTTTCTTCCACAAAAATACCATGATCGTACCTAACCTCTTCGTATGACTATCGTTTAGCTCACGTCCATGTTATCTTTGAGCTATCATCCTCACATCCTCCCCAATTGAGTTTTCCATGTCCTTTTTACCTCTGAGCAAACCTCTCTATATGACTATCGATTGTCATGTCTATAATAACTTTGACATAAGTCGTCATCTAAACTTATCACCCGTACTTAAGTCTAAGTACGTCAGTGGTGTTAAGTCCATAAAACCTGTCACGTCCATATTACCTCTAGCAGGGCTTGTCTCAAATCTATTACTTGTACTCAGGTGCGCAAGAAGTAATAAGTCCATAAAACTTATCACGTCCATATCACCTCTAATAGGGTTTTTCGCTTCGAACTTATTACTTGCACCCAAGTACGCAAAAGGTAATAGGTCTACCAAAGATCCCCCAGTGGGATATCCTTAAAAACTGTGGTATTTTACTATGTCCATATTACCTCTAGCACAATACCCAAAGTCAACAACATGCAATAAGACAAATACAAAGAGGAAATTCTGAAAAAGGAGAGACTTTATT
This sequence comes from Iris macrosiphon, assembly GCA_036927795.1. NCBI lineage: Eukaryota > Viridiplantae > Streptophyta > Magnoliopsida > Asparagales > Iridaceae > Iris > Iris macrosiphon. The sequence continues at coordinate 54,674,846 of JAYESA010000006.1, forward strand.
GATTAATATTCAAGATCATGAGTAAATATGATAGAAATCTATTTTAAGGGTTTTTCATTAGTATTTAAGGTAATGAGTACATATGATAAAAAAGCCATTTTTAAGGATTTTTTATGAAGTCTCGCTAACACGAACCTTTTCCATTAGAGGCGCCACTACGTGTTGTTTTGCTACCTACACAAGTAGAGCCAGCAGCAGAGCTCAATACTTTCTGGATTATCTCTCCATAGTATAAACCTCAGTACATGAAAAAGAATCCATACTGATGGATCTCAAGGGAGGAGCAGAAGCTAGCGCTCTACAGCCATGCGGGAAGACCGAAGGCAGGAATAAAAATTTATCCAAATACTGTCATCCATACCGCATGCCTCCGGCTGGTAGCAAGCCGCATAAAGGAAAAAATACAGGTAATATGATGCATAAACAGGGACGGCTCTACGCATGACGTAGGATATTCACCCTAGTTTTCTGGATTAATTCTTAGCAAAAAACTATCACGTAAGGTTGGCATTCTATTCGAATGACGGGTTCTATGATATCCTTCCATACTCCATCATAGGCACCCAAAAGGGCGGTAAAACCAGTATAAAGAGAATATATATCAACCTCAACGAAGATTGCAAAAATGACAGCGATCAAATGTTGCTTCCAAGTCGCCGCTACACGCAGGAGGGGATGTCTCGAGATAGCTAAGTCCGCACGCATAAGCAAGATGAGGTCTCATCCATGTGGCTAAGCTACAGATAGGCTCTACGTACATATTGTGGATAAGTTCTCATCCATGCGACCAAGCCACATATAGGCTCTACGCGCATAATTGTAGATGATTCCTCATCATGCGGCCAAGCTACATATAGGCTCTACATGCATGCTGCAGATAAGTTCCCATTCATGCGACCAAATGACATATAGGCTCTGTGTGCAAGTTGGAGATGACTGCTCATCCATGCGACAAAATTGTGTGGGGGGGGCACGAGCGTATTTTAGATAATTTCTCATCCATGCTACGAGGTCATGTTCTTATGTCTCTGTGTCCCTGCCATCATGACATACCCCTACCTCCAAAAAGAACTCCAGCATCAGGGGGCCACGGCTCGACGTCGCTCTTGACAAACCCATCGACGAGATAGACAGTAGCCCTCGACATCTTCTTTCACAAAATAGGGGAAAGCTGAGAGACAAAAGTTCTCTCTCCTCCCTAGACTTCCTATTAATAGGCTCCTAGAGCATGTGAGAAGATCGAGGCGATGAACCAGGAAGTTATAAGGATACCCGATGCATCAATTTGCGTGATCCTTATTTATCTAATCAAAAATAGCCGTTGACTCAGAATCCCTAAGAAATCTTCTCAAAAATCGAGCAAAATCTTCACATTTAAAGATCTGACAGCCTGGTGGAAGCGCATATACGGCAACGTGCCTATACGGCATGTTACACAGATGCGGCCCAAGGTCTTCTCCTTTATGCTTCTTTTTTTAAGTATTACAAACTTATCAGTTTGAAAACATTGAAGGGGGTCTTCTAGAAGCATGGAAAATTAGATCCATGCGTCTAACAAACATGCGCTCCAAGATCGACTCAGAAGAAATGAGGCTGCGTAATGACTATGCGACCCAAAAAAGCAGCTACCATGCGCCATTAGTAATCAAAGGGCAAGCGCCACAGTAATTAAGCCCCCGGCTCCATAATGATCATGTTTCATGCGCTAACCATTTCATAACTAGTTTTCCCATGTGCCATCAGTACCATGCGCTACTAAGTAACTAGTGTTCCCATGCGCCAGTAGTGTCATGCGCCACTAAGTAACTAGTGTCCGAATGCGCCATCAATGCCATACACCACTACTACCTCAAGCATACATGTGCCCCAATAATGGCCACATAAAGGCCTGACACAAATATTATGTATGACAAAATAGACTTTCTGAATGCCTCGAAAGACGTGAGCATGCTAAACGATAGAACATCACGTCAGCATAAACTTTACTCCTGACATACATGCAGCGCTATACGTCTCTGGCCTCATGCGTTCCAGACTCCATGCCTTCCATGTGTCTCTGGCCCCATGTTTTTTGACTCTATGCGTTCTATACGTCTCTGGCCCCATGCGTTCGACACTCCATGCGTTTCATGCATCATATGCGTCCCAGACTCCATGCGTCCAACGTGGCAGACTTTTCAGAGATAAAATATTTCTGTTGTGACTGAAGTTATTCTCTATAACTAAATGCGGGCTACATATCAAGCTGACCAAGTCACGCAAACAAAAGATGAGAACAACCCAGATCTTCAACAACAACAAATCGTAACAAACGTCCATATGGCAGCTTGGCCTGGACTTAACTATATCCTGGTAAGAATGTCAACGTGGCATTCTGCCCATAACATGCGCCTACTGTTGCAACAGCATTATGTTGAAGGATCCTACTGCGGCCACCAAACAGAAGCATATGCGGCACCTATATCCCACCAACATGATGGCTATAAATAGGAGCAACTTGGACGTTCCATTGGCTGGTTTTTTCTGCTTCAGAGACCATACTTCTCCAGACGAGCTACGTACGTGCACAAAAGCTTTGGAGAGAGAAGATAGAAGAGAGCATCCTCATTCCCTCATCGGACAGTCAACGGAGTAAAAGAATTGCTGCAATACTCAATCTCCATCGCCACATTACCCAGATCAAAAATATTATACTTTGATTTTCTGTCTAGGATTTCTTTGTACTTTTTGTTTGTTATTAAATGAAGGTTTCCCAAACTTACTTCAATAGCAAACAGAGCGAAGGAAGTACTGTCACAAACTACAAAAATATGCAATAGAAGTATAAATCTATCATGATGAGTACTATACAATATGTAAACTAGTATAACAGGTAAATGTACATCATGTAATGAAACAAAGCAATAAGATAAAACAAAAACATGGACTAGCAACATGTAAGTAAACTAAATCACAAAAATTAATAAACGTGTCACAAGAAAACAAAACTAAATATTGAACATTGTACGTGAAGTATACGATATGCTAGCAATCAGATCGAATAACGAATCATGAAAAATGGATAAATGCGGATCACAGAAAAATGACACAAGTTGCTTATATATATATATATATATATATATATATATGAGAGTTGTTTATAAATTATTTATTATAATAACTATTTAGAATGTTGACATATTTTTTATAAAATCTATAATTCTTATAAAAACTTATTGTTATATGTAATTAACCCCATAATTTACTTTATTTCCAAGACTAATAATTATTCTATCCATTGCTATTTAAAAAATAATATATATATATATATATATACAGTATACTTAAAGCTTAACTACTGATCAACGATTTAAAGAAGAAAGAAAGAAAGAAAGAACTCAAAATGGAAAAGAGGAGAGGATAAAAGCTTACAGTGAGAACCGAAAGCTTCCACTAAACACCATCGCCACTCGCCGAGGTGGAGACTGAGATAGAGGGTGGCGCAGGTATCAAAGGGAGTAAGGCTGCTCAGAGGGTTCCAGATTTGAGTGGTCGATGTTGCTTGGCGCCCGCGCGGAGGAGATCTGGTGGGTGAATCATGGGCGACCGGTTGGGGAGGTCGAGATCTGGCGAAGATGGCCAGATCACGTAGGCGACACAAAAGAGGAAGTGAGAAGGCCGATCCTGAGTGCGCCCACGCACGGGGAAGCGGCTGAACAGGCTGGAGGTCGACGTTAGTCGAGGATGCGACTGCGAAAGTGGATAAGAAGATGAGATCCTCAACTCCGTATTTGAGGCACCCGGAGACTACGGGGCTGATCGACGCGACAACTAGAGGTGGAGGACGGAGGCTACGATAGTTGCTCCGAAAGGCAGTGGATTATTCGATATGTCACTGGATCCACGAGGAGTTGCCGGAATGAGCGATCATGGAACTCGGCTGGATTTGATTGGTCGGAAGAGCTCCGACGGAAGGTTAAAGTTAGGGCCAGGTCTAGTGTTTGGGTCTTTCTCTGGTGTTTGTCTAGTTGTGTTAGACACATAGAATAGGAGTGTTGTGTAGTGTAAACGTGTCAGGGGTGTTGGACATAAATAATTCAGTTGATGTAAATAGATAAGAGAGAATGAATTGGACATGGACATAATGCACGAACAAAGATCTTATGGTTGTGGTGAATCGTTGGTGGTGGTGATGATGGCTTTGGTTTGGAATGGTGGGATCTTTGAAATTGGATTTGGTTTAGAAATACTTTGGAAATAACAAAGGTGAGGCTCTCCATAAATAGGAGGTTGAGAGCTTGCTCTCCAAGAATAGATTGGCACAAAAGTAAATTCCTCAAATGGGAATAGATGAGGGTGGAAAGGATCCTTTTAGAAGGCTATCTCCTCCTCCAATTAGTTAAAACCAATATTTTAAAACTTGAAACAACTTTTATAATTACATTATTATAAAACAAAGAATAAATTATTTTCCAAAATAATTTCAAAAAATAATTAAAAATTTTTGAATTTTCGAAAACAAGGGGTTACAAATGCTTTATTCTTTGCAATAGATAGAACTGAATTTAATAGTCCCTATGTGTGCTAATTCTCACGAGGTTTGAAAACTTCTTGAAGTCACTCATGAAGAAACTTCACAAGTGAAGGGATCCAAAATCAGTAGATTGACACAAGATTATGAGGCATTCAAAATGAAGCATAATGAGACTATCACACAGATATTTATCTTTTTCCATGATATTTTTAATCCTTTTGGTTCTCTTGGCAATGAATACATCAATCATGAAAAGATACGCAAGCTACATCGGGGATTTACCAAGAACTGAAACCCTAAAACAATGATGATTATTAAAGGAAATGACCTCACCATCATAACTCTTGAGACACTGATAGAAAAGTTTATGATGGAGAAACTTGATCTCAAGGAACAGGAAGAATCAACGCCCAAGAAGAAATCTATAGCACTTAAAGGCATCACAAGAAGGTCTCCGACAGTGATACTGAAGATGGTGAATCAGGCAATGAGGAGTTAGCCCTAATCTCCAGGAACTTCAAAAGATTCTTGAAGTTTAAGAAATCAAACCAAAAGAAGAAGGACTACAAAGAAGAAGAACTTATATGCTACAACTACAAGAAGATAGGCCACATAAAGAATAAGTTTCCTATAGCAAATAAGGGGAATCGTTATGAATGCACTAGCAAAGAATCATCATTACGTAAGCATGCAAACACGAGCATATGGCACGAAAGTGAGGCAAGCATTTCTGAAGAAGAAGAAGAAGAAGAAGAAGAAAGTCCTCGAAATGCTAACAACATGTGCCTAATGGCATTGACTAATGAGGTAACAACTAATCCTCTTTATGAATAATTTTTGTATGATAAATTTTTTGATGCTTTCAATAATCTCTTTGAAGATAGTAAAGAGCTTAAAGAGAAATACAAGTATGCTAAGAAAAAGATTTAAGAACATAAGCTTGAGATTGAAAGACTTTCTTCCTTATTAAATGATATAACCTCTTCTAGTGACACGAATAAAATTTCTTCTTTGAATTTGAGTTTGCATAACGCTCTTGAATGTATTGATAAGAGTACACAAGAGAATGAAAAACTTAATAAACTCTATGAGTCATGAAAGAAGAAATGTAACATAGATGTACAAAGAATAGATTCACATAATGCCAAATATAATAATGTATATGCCACCTCTAAAAAGTTAGAGATTAGATTTGAGAAACATGTAATACAACCTACAACTTAATCTAACATGAGACATGTGACTAAACACAAGGTCATTCGCAACAAAACACAAGCAATCAAGGTTAAAGCTTCAAGTAACTATGCTTTCTATTACAAGTATCTACGAAGGTCATATCACAGCATTGTATATCTTGAAAATATTGCATCTAGCTCTAATATTTATGCTACATGTCATTACTATGGTGACATATTTTACCTCAGTGTAGAGTTGGAAAGTTAGTTGATATGAATGTTTATATGTGGGTTCCAAAGAGTAATAATGCAGGACACTCAAAGAAATGGGTACCAAGGGTTACATCTTTAACTTATGTTGTAGGTGGACTAACCCTCTTATACTAGAAGAAAGTGGATCCTCGATAGCGGTTGCTCACGACATATGACTGGTGATGTTACCCTTTTTGCAACGGTATCAATGAAGAAAAATGATGAGTCTCCTTCGGTAATAATTTAAAAAGTCATATTATAGGTAATGGCGATGTTGGTATCACTCATTTTCCTGTTATAAAGGATGTTTGTATATTAACAGAGTTAAAACATAACCTATTAAGCATTAGTCACTTGGCTGACAATGGTTATGGTATTAACTTTATAAAAAATAATTATTCTATTATGATAAATCTAGTGGTAAGACTATTTATGAAGGTATTAGAGGAAGACAATATATATATATATATATATATATATATATATATATATATATATATATATATACATATATATATATATATATATACATATATATATATATATATATATATACATATATATATACATATACATATATATATATATATATATATATGTGTGTGTGTGTGTGTGTGTGTGTGTGTGTGTGTGTGTGTGTGTGTGTGTGTGTGTGTTTTCAACTATCATAATGTACTCTAACAATACATGTAGATGCCTTTATGCCAACAAAGATGAAAACTGGCTATGGCATATGCGTCAAGGACATGTAAACATAGACACAATTACAAGATTTTCATCAAATAAATTGATAAGAGGCTTGCCATATATCACAATTAAAAATGATATGGTCTGTGTTGATTATGAAAAGAACAAATCAACCAGATCCTTATTTAAATCCATAAACGCTATAAGTACCTTTAGACCTCTTCAACTAACACATGGATTTATTTGGACCTAGTAGAGTCGCCAATATTCTTGGTGGTAAACTATATGCATTTGTAATTATTGATAATTTTTTGAGATTTACATGATTTATTTTTATTGAAAATAAAATAGCCATTTTCTAAATTTGTAATATTTTGCAAAAAGGAACAAAACAAAAAGGGTTTCATATTTACTCGAATTCGAAGTGATCATGGAGGCGAATTCAAAAATATAAATTTTAAATTTTTTTATGATTCAAATAGTTTTTTTTCATGAATTTTCTTGTTCTAGAACTCTTTAACAAAATGGTGTTGTGGAGCGGAAGAATAGAACACTTGGAGATAAGGTTAGAGTCATATTAAATCAAAATAATCTTCTAAAATATTTTTTTGCAGAAGCTGTAAGTACAATATGCCATATTTTAAATAGGATTCTTAATCACCCTATATCAAAGAATACTCCTTATGAACCTTGGTTTGGTAGAGTTCCTACCATTAGCTATTTTAAAATTTTTGGATGCAGATGCTTTATTTTGAACACCAAGGATAACTTGGAAAAATATGATTCCAAAGTTGATAAAAAGATTTTTCTTGGCTATGCTGCTAAGATTAAGGTTTTTAAAGCTTTTAATAATCGTTCTTTGATTATTGATGAATTTATAAAAAATTACTTTTGATGAGCTTAACAGACAAGTACCCAATGATAGTGATAATGAAGATGTTGGTGTAACATCCAACAAAGAATCAACTTCTGAAGATACAACTACTAGAAAAACCTATCTGGAGAGTTTGCCTAAGAAGATACGATTCACAGTAGATCATCGAGAAGACTTGATAATAGGTAATGTATCCAAGGGAGTAAGTACACATTCTAATTTGCAATGATATCTATGCATACTTTCCTCATCACAATTGTTTGATGATAAACAAAAGAAATGAAACTAGGTTTATACGAAACCCATTCTTTGTTTACAAACAAGAAAAAAAGTACAATTAATCCGATACGAGGATGTTAAGTACAACAAAAAAAATAATTCTAGGAAAAAAATTGCTATAGAAGTCTGATCTGCGGTCGATCACTTTGTCCCTTGGACCACATGATAATGAAGAAGTACTGTAGAAGAAGAAGAAGCTTCAAAGATTGCAAGTGGGATTGAATTCTCATTGTCGAAGTTGTCAATCGACACTCTCAGTCTGTATTTTCTGCTCCTCTTTTGATCCGATCCCCTTACCCTGTGACTTGGGGTCTCTATTTATAGAGATCAGTCACAATAACTGTCCAATTGGCGTACAAACCAAACTGTGAAGGAAGTGACATCATTTATGTGGCGGTTATAATAACTGCTACCTACGTTTGAATGATCTCCTGAATCTACGTATGACACGTGTCCCATTATAAGTTAATGCGTATAACTGCTTCTCGAGGATCATGGCATGCAAGCCACATAGGTAACTGCCCTCGCGTAGAGATGGTTGGCATAAAAGCCAAATAACTATCTCGGTGGCATAAAAGCCAAATAACTGTCTTGTTGGCATAAAAGCCAAATAGCTGTCTTGTTGGCGTAATAGCCAAATTCTGCATAAAATTTGATGCTTTGCAAAATATAGCCTGAGTTGGCGTATTTCGAGGAGATAGCATACGGTGTACTCCTATAGTTGAAAATAGCCTGCTTGGCGTAAAACGCAAGGATGGTGATGTGAGCGTATTAGTCACAATTTTAGCTCTCCCAGTCGTTTAAAATTAGAACAAAATCTCGTGCATTAAATGCAGAGATCTGCCCTCATTTCGTGCATTAAATACAGAGATATACCTCAAGCTCTGTACAAAAAAATAGCTTTTGACGTGGCATCTGCTTTCGTCTCCTCTTGAGCATAAAGACTCATTTCTGTCCATGTAGAATAGGCAGCGTATTCTTTGAATGCGTAAAAATAACTTGTATCAAGAATATGTCACTAAACGATAGCCTGGGTATCTGTGCAAAATCATCATCACAGCCCTCCTCTTGATCGTCGTTTAGTACTTTTGTCAGGAGTCAGGTTCACTGTTTTGTCTGACAGATTCATCCGAGGAATACGAAGAGTTCCTCGTATGACTTTATGTTGCATTAAAAACAAACGTATTTTACACCGGGGGAAGGTGTACCAACCTTTTATGCCAAAATAGCCTTGAAGCGCTGCTTTACGCGGACTGGTCTGAAGCTCTTCTTTACGCCAATAGCTTTGAAGTCATATTTTATGCCACACAGCGCTGAAGCTCTGTTTTATGCGAGCAATTCTGAAACTATGTTTTATGCTACACAGCCTTGAAGCGCTGTTTTACGCAGACTTCATGCATGTTGGGTTTTGACTGTATGATACGCGTATAATTCCCCAGCGTATTTTATGCTTCTACAAGACCCCCTTCAAATTTTTCTAATTCCTTGTAATTTGAAATACTTTGAATGAAGCATGAAGTGGTCAAATTTGACTCGTTCTTTGAGGCAGATTTTTTGGCGATATTTAAGGAGTTGTTGGGATTCTGTGCGTTCTCTTTTGCCTACTCCCTTCACTACAAAGATTATGCTCTTCACTACAAAGATGGCCGCTGAGATTCATTGGGCTGCACTAAGGAAGAAGAAGATTATGCTCTTCCAGCATGTAGGGAGCCATAAAAAGAGGCATCTTCGAGAAAATATCCTCTGCAACGATGGATCATGGAAGGATATCATAGCTTCCTTTGCTCGAGATAATCAGCAATTTTATATGGCGATTCGTCAAAGAGAGAGGAAGGGTCGTATTAGACCACACAACTTGCTAGCTGTATTTCCCCTACTATAAAGCTGGACCCGGGTGGGCAGCTTGGCCGTGTCTTCCAGTATTGTGTTGGGTCTGAATCCCTAACACAAGTCTGAGCATGGCCGCCAATGACGTATGGAGGGGGGCTTGAATAATTTAAACAGGACCAGTTCTGTATCCTCCCGCCATTAACCATTTTCTTGTTCATCGGCCAAAGAAGCCGAAGAAGTGCCGTAGAAGAAGAACTGAAGATCTCCGTCTGATGAGAACCTAGCGTAATAGATTCCCGTCGTGATCTTGAATATTAATGAAAAATCCTTTGTAAAATAGATTTCCATCATATGTAATCATGATTAATAAACTTTTCTTCTTTTACGCCTCTTTGATTTGCCATATTGCTGTGAGGAAGTCTGATAATACGCAGCTTCAGCATGCTTGAGTAATTTTTTATGCTGATTCTGACAAGTATGCTTCCCGTCACGCTCCGACTTTTATGCATAGAGGAATATGCGTAAAAACTTTTCAGCATTAAATTGTCTTGAAAATGCAATTGTCATGCTGTTTTTGGACGAGGAGTCACATAGAATTCTGAACTGTCACTTCTCTAATACGAAGAACTTCTGTTCAGAACATCATCTTCAAGAATGGCCTTCTGAAAGTTTCTCGAAACAGGACAAGAAATGTTCGCCGAACAGGCCATACTCGAACTTAGATGTAAAGGATTCTGGCTAGACTTTGAATGAACTTTCAATGGCCAAGGAAGAAGAGTCATCTTCAATATAGACGGACATTTTTAGGGAACTCCTTGACCCTCCGTCTGATGAAGTCTTCCTGCCTGAAGAAGAGGAGAAGTTTACTGAATACTCGTCGTCTTGTTTATAAATGCTGACATCTGTGTGTTTTAGGCACTTGCAATATTTTGTAACCAAGAAGTAGCATTTTCTGCGTAAAACCCTTAAAATTGGCTTTCTCGAGTATAAGACCCAAGTTATCAAGATATACGCGCATTCTGTCCTGCATAATTTAAGATATACGAAAAGTCATAAATCCGTAGCATCTGTAGCTTCAGAGCGTAAAATAGTAAATATGTAGCTTCTGAGCGTAAAACCTTCTGAGCGTAAAATCGTAGATCTGTAGCTTCTGAGCATAAAAGCTTCTGAGCGTAAAATCATAGATCTGTAGCTTCTGAGCATAAAAACGTAGATCTGTAGCTTTTGAGCATAAAAAGTTTATGAGCGTAAAATCATAGATCTGTTACGCAGCATGACTGTCCGCCTTCCTTTTCAAATGATCGGCTGACGTGGTCCCAAATCATAACTGATCAGATAAGATCGGATTCGGTTAAAGATTCGAAGAGTTATCTGAACTCTATAAATAGCCCTAGGTCGTGAGAGAGAAAAACCCTTCATCTGTCTCTGCAAAACCCTTCGTCTCTTTCTGAGAACTCTTCTTCTTCGTCTCTTTTCTGAGAACTCAGATTCGCCATGGCACCAAAACAGGCCTCCGCGGCTAAGGGAAAGAAAGCCGCTTCTTTATCTCGCTCCTCTGCTTAAGCACGAGCGACTCCTACTAGGCCAAGCGAGCATCGTTCTGAACGAAGCGCTCCACCGTCTAGCTGCACTTCGGGCATCACAGGTAAAGACTTCGAGAGGAGAAAAATCCTTCGCACACGTTGTATGTGTATGCGCCAATACGCCCATATTCCTAATGTGTCAGCGTAAAACTCCATATTTTTGCAGTCTAGCATAAAACTCAGACTGTCAAAATTTGGCGTATACTGCAAACCTTGTGTTTTACGCACTGGAGGTATATTCCAGCATAAAACTCAAATTTTTGCAATCTGGCATAAAAGCTCAAACTGTCAAGTTTTGGCGTATACTGCAAACCTTGTGTTTTATGCACTGGAGGTAAATTCTAGCATAAAACTCAAATTTTTGCAATCTGGCGTAAAAGCTCAGACTATCAAGTTTTGGTGTATACTGCAAGAGTGTAGCGTCTAGCATACAACTGGCTTGTTTTCTTGCTTCTTGCAGTGGACCTACAGATTTCCCCTCGGGCTGAAGTGATGGGCTCTGCTGCTGGAATGCTGAATTCCAACTATCTGGAGGACTTGTCCCATGTGACATTTCCTATCTCTGGAAACGAGTATCCTCAAGAAAGGGGAACTCTGATCTCAGCCCAAGAAGAACGAATGTTGCTGAGTATGATCAGTGGGGAGCCCCTGACATACATAGATGGGACTGAGTATATTCGGGGACGTTATTGATAAGCAGTCTCAGACCAAGCCCAAGAAGGAAGATTAGGTATTTTCTGCTGAGGGCACGATCATGTATCTGCCAAAGATGCCCAGAGATTACCCTATCTCTGCATTCTTCCATGCCACACATCCCAGAAAGATGTCATGGACTCTGACTCCTGATCTTCATGGCAAGCCAGGGAAGATCTTTTATAAGAAAGGATTGGACCGAGGGTTCTTTGTAAGCTGTCCCTCAGGCCCTGTCATGCCTTTCAGAGGATTATTGTCAGGCAGTGTACCGAGTGAAGATACTTCACTGATCCAGCCGCTTCAAATAGCGACTTTCTGTAATAACTTTATGGGGCGGGGGGGGGGGTATACCCCAAGGTTAACCCTCGCACCAGTGGATGGCTTAGCCCCCAAAATCTTCGATGGGCCAGTTTAACTACATGGGCCCTGAAGCACTTTCAGGAGGAGCTGGAAAGAATTAGCTTATTTGCGGCTGTGAGTGCTACTAGTGTTGGGCTGCCTCTCAACCCCAATTTGTTCTTAGCTTTGATGGAGCGATATAACTCGCTCACTGGGACTTTTGCCACTCTGATAGGTGAGTTGGGCCTGAAACTTTATGAGATGGCAGACATCTCAAAGCTACCAATGGAAGACACTCCTTATGAAGAGTACGTTCCGACAAATAGGGAGCTGAAGGATACCCACCCTCGGGCAGTGGCAGTATACCAAGAGCTGATGAGCTACTACCTTGCATGCACCGCCTTCTACAAGGAGCCCTCTGATTTAGCCAATATCAACAAATGGGTATCCTACTTCTTCTTCCATCAGGCTAGAAATGCCAAACAGGACAAGGTTGTAGATAGCAGAGATAAACCCTTGAATCCCTTGAGTATTCTCAATGCCAACACAATCGACGATCTTATTGAAGATGCGGGAGCTTAATATTGTGTTCTCAATGAAGAGATAGGGGATTATCCTGCAGAAACCAAAGCCTACAGCTATATGAGGCATTGCTGAAAGCCTCTGTCTAGATAAGCTCAATTGGCTGGCTTCCTTTCTGTTTGCCTATGCCGATGGGTGGTGCCTGGTATCGCGTCTGCGGATCGCATTCATCGCAATACCTTATGGCCCGCAGTACATTTGGTATTTGGAGCGAGATTGGGCCTGCTCCCTGCCATGGTGTGCAGGATTTAAGCTGGCCTGAGGGCCATTACTGAGGGACTGCTGGCTGATGATACACGGCATGAAGGACATCCCAGAGTGGAATTGCCATTCTTATATCTGATGGGATGGTTAATTCTTTACAACACCAGAGTGATGCCTCCCGGGTCGGCCAGTGGTTCGGGCAATAACTTCCTGTTGAATTACAGTAATTCTTCTTGGAATGTGACTAGCGTCATAGACTGTCGGCTAGCACTAAATTTAGCCCATAGTTGGAAGTTCTTTTGCATCGTCCCCCCCGTACATATCAATCAATACGGGGCAAAACTTCAGGATGCAGGTCAGGAGAAGACTATTCTTTCTCCTGAAGTCTTTTACTGGTTGGTCTGCATTAGACCTTCGCATCTGCTATACAGAAGTGAGGACCACTGCTACTTGGAGCCTTATCTGCTAGCCGTTTCACTAGGCAATTTGGGTATGATCAGTTGCACGTGGGGAATCCCATCACCAGCTTCAAGTTCAAAGGTGGACTTATTGATGGAGCTAGAGGATGTCGGTACTTCATAATGGGTTGTACTGGAGCAACCTTTGCTGTGCCTGCGACTTCTCTCTCCACGGAGCTGTGCATTCTTCACTCATACACGCAATTTTATGTGTCCATCAATACCTTCCATCGTGATTTTGATGTTCATGGAAGTTTCAGGATGCCCTCACATAGGTCCACTGGGAGAGAGGAGATACCATCTGTCTTCTCTGATGAAGGTGATGAAACCACCGGTGTAGATGATTATTTGTTAATTGTACCGAGAGGCGTAATAGCTCCGCCAGCAGAGCCTCTCATAATCTCCAGTAAACAAAAGGCTTCCACTCTGAAAGAGCCTTCCCCCCGCAAGAAGAAGCTGACTACCGGAGGTCCTAAAAGGACTTCCACCAAGGGGGCCTTTAGGAGTGAGCCTATTGTTTTCCCTGTTGGGGATGATTCTTTGATCATGGGTCCTTCGCCTTTTAGAGAGGGAACCTCTACAGTTCTAGCTGACCGTGCTAGATATTCTTTGCCCGCGACTGCTGCTGCTACCACCGTTACTGGTAGTGCTTCTAGATCGCCTTCGAGGCCGAGCGTAATAAGAATCAATATACCTTTGCCGAGACAAATAATGGGGCTAGCCCCTCCTTCGTTTGTAAGTATCTCGAGCGAGATTCCACCCGATGAACCTCGAGTATGACAGCTTGTTTAACATTAAACGTCAGTTGGTGTACCCTCAAACGTCAGTTGGTGTACCCTCTTCTCCAGGTATGACAGCTTGTTTATCATCATTAAGAAATGATTTAGCTATACAGGCTGTAGACGCAACATACATACCATCGGCCAGGGGTAAATGTTGTCTTCACGCTTTCTTCAGGAAAATTAACATCAAATTGATATTAACTTTCTCTTATCTTATTTTCAGGCAAAGACATCTCTTGGGAGGGCAGAGTTAACACAACTTCTGATTTTATTGTGGATCCAGTTAATGAAACGGCAGCACCTGACGTCGATGAAGCATACTTTGAAACTGTCGATCTTTTATCCGCAACATTCTCGGGTGTCATCCCGCTAGTAGCAGTTCAAATAACATCAGAGGAGGATGAACCCACCATCTCGACCGTGCCTCCTTCGTTAAGCATGCCAGCAACTCCAACCGTTGTTGGTGTCTCTTCTTTTGTCGCACCATCTGTTGAAGCAACGACTGTGGCAACATCCTCTGCAGTCCTTCCGAAAAAGAGATTTACCGATATTGTGGCCACTCCCAGCGTACCTTCGATCTTTGCTATGCTAGTTGAACAATACACTAACATATTCTACGTTACTTTAAAAGAATTGATATCCATGGTGCTGGAGAAGAATCTAGGCTTTGATGCTCTGAAGACGTCTTCAAAGCTCACTATAGCGCCGATTAGAAATTTCAATAACGTTGAAAGAGCTGATGCGCTAGAGCAAATAGTTAATGGTTTAGAACAACACATTAACGAATATTTGCAACTATCCCGAGACAGCATCGATGACCTCATTCAAGCTGAGTATGACTCACTAACTGCGAAACTTGCTCAGCAGACAGAATCTGTGGTGGCCCATGCAGGTCAGAGCATATTGTCTCGATTACGTTACTGTACCGAGCAAGCCTACAAATAGGATTAGAGTATAGGATCTCATCCACAACTGACTTTGACTCATCCTCCTTCCAATCCATTCTGTTAAATAATTGCATCATGCTTGATTCATGTGCCTTCCCATTAGTTCCTTGAGTATAGCCTTCTCCTAGAAAATAGAAGTCCCTGTTGTTAGAAAATAAGTAGGGTAACCTTCCTAGTAAGAGTAACTAGAACCCTGACACGTCACTAAGTTTAGAATATTTAAGTAAACCCTAGTATCCTTATCTAAAGAAGGGCTTACCATTATTCCTTGACGCAATTATGAATGA
This sequence comes from Iris macrosiphon, assembly GCA_036927795.1. Lineage (NCBI taxonomy): Eukaryota > Viridiplantae > Streptophyta > Magnoliopsida > Asparagales > Iridaceae > Iris > Iris macrosiphon. Next base: position 54,690,331 of record JAYESA010000006.1, read on the forward strand.
CCAAAGAGTAGTATAGGCACTACTAGAGCTAGTTAGAGATTTGACCCTAATATTTGACCCTAGTATTGAGGAACCAATAGAAATTCGAGATCGAATGTAGGGACTGAACCTAATTTGCATAGTGAGATAATGTTAGGATATAGATTCTTGTCATGATATTAGCAGACAGTACCTCAGGAAGCCCAGAGCAACAAGTATGACATTTACTTTGAGATCATACCTTAAATACGGAGATTTGCTCGCTGCCTTTCCTTAGGAAACCATGATAGTATCTAGAGTCCCTCTATTGTAATTTCATATCGTGTTCCTCCAAAACCTTAGCGTTCGCTAAATTTGCGATAATTAAATTATGATTCTTCTTTTCTCCATCTTTTAACTCGTGCCACTCGACTCCTCTGATTATAAGCCAAGTGATCTTATTCTATGCTAGGATATATAGTTTACTAGGATGAAAAGTATAATCTTAAACTTTCAATTTTGTGCATGATAGTTAGAATTGGATAGTTTGTGTTATTCCTTTATATTGTGATCTGATTATTCTTAGCTTTAAATCGCATAATTTGTATCCGTAACTCGATACGGGTTATCCTTCCCTTTTTCTCTTAAAGGTCATTAACGCTTCTATTCTTACTAATGACACCTGTATTCTATGAGCTATATGATTAAGACTTAAGATGGCCATTAACTACATGATACAATAAGAGACCCTAATAAGTACTAAGATGCGTTCCCCGTCTAGCCCAATAAGAATTTGTATGTTATTTACAAGAACTTTATTAAATTATAGGATCCCCTTAAGACTGTCACAGTATTAGTAATTTATTTTAAGTTGGGTAGTATGCCTCACAACATAGTATCACATAGCCCTATTGACCCATTGATGAAGTAAAATAGGATGACACAACTTTAGACTTGCGTAAGAAGATAGTGTTTATTCTGACTGTGGAAATTAAAGGTCCACACCCATATTTGGTCGACTAGCGACTTAGATAAGGAGTGAGTAGGACAACTGTAGAAATTGTAGAATCTTAATTTTGTTCTTGTTCGATTTTGTGAACTTAAATTATTTTTGTACCCCCCTTTCATCATAATCTAGCGTACTTATATTTTTGTACTACCTCGACTTATGCTGCTGTTACAGCCTAGTTTTGCAAGCTCATTCCTTTATCAAGCTTGTTCACGACATATGTATTATTGGACGAGTACACTAATACATTTCAGAATCAGTGTACTATGGTCTGATCAACCATAGTGCGCTTGGTTCGTCGTTCGCATAACTACTTTACGTGGATTGAGATATATAGTGATTAGTAGACGAATGTACTTGCCCTCTAGATATGTCTGAGCATATCGTATCCGTTACATAACTGTACCGATGCGAGTATGTGAATAGGAATTACCCAAAATAGGATTTCAATCCACAACTGCCTTGACAATTCCCATTGAATTCTTTAAACACATTGATCCCCATACTCCTAATCTATTACCTTCCCCTTGAACTCTTTATTATTGTTTTCCGTCTCCCCTTATTTCGGAAAGACGAAACCTCGTGCCTAGCATAAGTTGATACACAGATAGTATTAGATATACCCTATAGGCCAATTTACCTTATTTGATGATTGTTTTGTAACCAAGGGCATATCACATGTAATATATTTGGTGTTAAAATTTTTGAGGATTGAGTAACAGGATTAAGTAAATTTGAGAAATGAGATTTCTTAAATGTAAGAGCCTTATATGATAGATGGGTAAACTCTAAGTTGGGTAGCAGTTGCATTTATCTGCTTGAGAGGAATTTCTTTAGATTGTGATCGAGCAAAAATCTGATTAAAAGGTTCAAGTCATTTTAAATTCTGGAATTTTGGATAAATAAGAAAGAGGATGAGGATCAATAAATTTTAATTTTTAGCATATAATTTAAAATTTTAATATTGAGGGTTGAATCAACGATTTAAACCTCGAGGAAAATAAATAGAACCCTAAACATGGACGTTGACGGATTAAATTTCAAATTTGAAGAGTAAATTAAAAGAAATTTTTGATTGCAAGATTACCTATTTGAAAATATTGAGGATATAAATTGAATTTGAAAATTGAAGAGTATGGAATTCATAAGTTGAGGAAAGAAATAATAATTGATTATAATTTTCTAGAGAAAATTTTAACAGTTGAAGATTGCAATGTAAATTCTGATTTGGGATGTCATAGAGATTTGAATTAGATTGGATGTGGATTATTAAATTGAGAATGGAGAAGACAACGCGATGTGTTGACGTTCGATATAAACAATGGTCCAATTTGAAAGGGATTTCGATGGATTTGAATAAGTTAAATTTTGGAAGAGATTGCAATTTAACTTGCCTTACGTACGCAAGTGAAGGAGTTAAACCAATTATACCTTATTTTAATTTCGAGGACAAAATTATTTTTAAGTTGGGTAGATTGTAAACCCCCTCACCCAAAATTAGGTTTACTTGGCTTATATAGTGGAATTAGGGCTAGCTTGAACCCAATTAGAAATTAGAACACGGCATTTGATTTAACTGTATATTATTTTATCGCGTAGCGCACCTTACCGTTGCTTCGTTAATTGAAGCACTACGCTAGCCATTGCCTATCTACAAATTTCACAACATTGTCCCAGACATGCCCGCCTACCTTTCTGACCTTTGTATAAATTATAATCATACTTTCTGGTGCGACATTTTAGTCGCACAATAAACGTCGCAGATGTTATTTCTTAATTCTAAATAAATCCCGACTTTGTACCCTTGTGCGTTCCAATCAAAATTGGAGACATAATCTTGACCGCTTTGTACAACCCAAATTTTATTAATATTCTATACTGTATCCTCTACGCCCAGACGCTTGTGTCCGACCTAATTTTATTCCCAGGTACTCCAAATTAATTCCAGAACACCATGCGCGGTAATTTTAATTTAATTAAATCTAATTTTCGTCTTTTTACAATTTTTCCAATTGTTGGGGGCTTTTATGCAAAAATGCGTTGAGATATCCCCACCATTGGACAATACGTGAAGAAACCCAATTTTCCCTTCACGTGGATTTTTCCGTAATTTTTTGGGATGTGCAACGCGCGCACATCGCCCCGTATATTAATTTACCCTTGTATTTAATTAATGCAAATTCCAGCCCTCCCAACATCCCCATGGGAGCCCAATGCCCAAACCCAAGGAGAGTGTTGACCAAGTCAAGTTTTTCTAGGTCAACAAAACCCCAAACCCCATATATAAAAATACAACTATTCTCCTTTTATTATTCATTTGGGAAAAACCCAAAACTCATCCCTAACCTAGAAGCTCTTCCCCGGTCGACTTTGCATCCCTGTTCCCACTCGATCGCCGGAGTCGGCCATCTCCCTCGCCATATCGGAGATCCACTCCCCCACGTCTTCTCCTCCCCGCCTGGATCGGTCCTCGACGACCGGAGCCGACGCTGTTCCCCTGAACCGCTTCCTCCTCATTTTCCCAACTCCGGCCTACGCTGGTGGACAACCACTCGATCCGACTGCCGACCCACTCGCCGGAGTAGCCTCCCATCTGCTGCACCCTGCCTCAGCCCGCCTGTACCGGGCACCCCGTCAACCCAACCCGCATCACCGCTTTCCTCGCCACGAGAAGCCCAGGCCGCCTCGCTGCGCCGCTGCCCCACTCGCCGGAGAACACTACACCGCCTCCTCGTCGATCAGCCCCTGGCCACCCTGACCTCGTCGATCACCTCTCAGCTGACTTCTCGTCCTCCACCCAGTTTTCCACCGCCACGGCCGACTTCCCGCCATTGCCTTCCCGTCATCTCGACCTCGGGCAACTCCGGTGTCGTCCCCGAGTTCCCCGACTATACTGCAGCCGAGCCCCGATCACAGCTCCACTTCGAACCACCACCCTCGCTGACCTAAACTCGCCGGGGACAGCTGCACCTAAGCCGCACCCGAGCCTCTGCTGTTCCTCATCCCGCCGGACATCCCAGACGCCACCGCATGACTCGTCGACGTCTTCCCCCTCGGCACGACCCGGCTAAATCCCCTCCTCATCTTCCTCGGACGACCACCAAGCCTCGCCTGAGACTCCTTCGGCTACCTCATTCTCCCCCTTTCCTGTCAGCATCTCTACCTCGTTCCGGTCGAACCACCACCCGCTTCTCCTCCTTGCCAGAGAACAGGACTCCTAACCCGACTCACCACCACCATTATCACGATCCCCTCCTCCTTCCTCTCCCTGTTCTACCCCCTCCTTGCCGGACCTCCCCATGGTCGGACTCCGGCAGGAAATCTATGACAGCCACAAGCATCATCATCATCCTCATATCAACTCCTCATCATCACCATTCATTGCCAACACGTAAACCCTAATCATCCCTTAAACTATCACCATCGCCATCGACGTCGTAGTCATCACTTTCACCATCATCATCGTCGTATCATCTTCACCACTCCATCGCGATTATCATCTCCAACATTATCACCATCACCACCATTATAATCACCATCATCGTCACCAATACCTTAACCCTAATCGCCCACATCGTCGTCATAGTCATCACCTTCACCACTATCATCACTATCATCCCAGTCACCCTCTACAGCATCCTCCTCACCTCATCACCTAATCACCATGATCGGTATCAACCTTAAACCATCACCCTTAGCAACCTCAAATATCGTCACCCTTGTCCTCACCGACATCATAAATCCGTCACCCTTGCCAGACCACCCGCAGCAGTCACCCCCGATTCCCGTACCTATGCACGCTGACCCAGAAGATCTGTTGGATTTATCTGCGCGACTTCCGGAGCTGGTTATTGGGACTACACAGTCGCTTGCCAGGCAAGTATACCTTGCCTCTATTGTACTGTTTAAATTTAATATTACTATTTACATATTTATATTATATAACTGTGCGAGTCCGAGAGAGACTCGGGTACAGTCAACGGATGCATTGACGTTAGGACTGGTGTCTGACCTAGAGTCTAGTAGACCCACCTAAAGTTAGGGAGTTATTGGTATGACTCCCAGGCCTTGACACATCTCTTATATGTATTGTGAGTCTCATGTAGGGCACGGTCTTGCATATGTGGTTGGCCACCTGTACGTGAAGGCGTACGACGGATAGGGTATAACTGCTAATAGGGATGCATGTTAGAAGACTTAGCAGTTATTAGTAGGTAGAGCGTAGACTAGCGTGGTACGATGGTCCCATCCTTGTCCTTGTTTGGCTGTAAGGATGGACCCTTGCTCTAACGATAGTCTATGAGCCAGAGTTACGACGCCGAGGCGTAGTAGCTGACGCGTGTTGTGGATACAACATGATTAGATCATTGGGCGGGGAGGACGACTAGTAGGCATATGGGACACCCCACTCCTTTACACTGGCACCGTACTCGACGGAGTGATACAGACGTATATATATATTACTGATACCACGTTCTGTAGAGTGTTGGACGTTACTTGATGACAGTGCAGATGCCATACTCTATAGAACGTTGGACGTTACTGTATTCATGCGCCCGTGTTATAGGGGACATATGTGGCATATACTAGCCGGTTGTCACGACTGGTAAATTACGTCAACATATGTCTAGCCTACACCTTCCCATATACTCAAAGTTGTCCTCAAATTATATTTCACTTAGATGGTTAGGTCAGCCGGAGTTATTTATTTAATATTTACTTCATGGCATGCTTTTATGTATCTTATTATGTCCCTCTGAGGACCTGGTCCCTTTCTAGGTGTATTATTTATGAGTGTTTATTTCACTTAGATGGTTAGGTCAGCCGGACTGGTTACCTATACTTCGTGCGGGTCCTCTCTTCGAGTCTCGGTAGTCGGTAGTCGTTGTACTTATATTATTTTTATCTCATTATTCTTTCTTCTAGTCCGGTAGTGGATTTATTTCCATTCGACTACCAGCTTTAGATACTTTCCATTGAGATCTAGTTATATAGCGAATGGTCATTTACTTATATTGAATTCTTTGGATGAGATCTAGATTATACCATGTGACTTGTGATGGATTTATACCACTTGTGGATATTGTTATTCATATTACAGCGTACGTGTGTTATGGTTTCCATATATTGGAGTACCATATTCATACGGCTGGCATGCTCACGTGTCCTAGTCCTACATACTTTGGGACTGGGGCATGACAGAATCTTTAAACAAATTCATCCAGGAACAGCAACAAGAGATGGAGAAAGAGCAAGCAGTATTAGTAGAGAGTATTCCTCAGCTCGCTCAGTGCTGTGCAGAATGTGAGGGATATGAAGTAAGGGTTCAAGAATTGGAAGCTGAACTTGCTCAGACAATGGAGAGGCTTCTCAAGGCATCGGTAGTTTGTGATGTATTTGAGGGCCAAGTGAAGACAACTCAGCAGAACATGACACATGCGGGTGTCATCCATGCAAGTTTTGTTGATTCTCTGTCCGAACTATATTTCTTGAGCAATAACAAAGCAAGGTTGGAGCGGGCTCGTACTAACATCTTGAACTCCAGGAATGAAAGGATGGCGGCTTTGGCGCAACAGATCCACGATTTAACGGCTCCTCCCCAATGATGTACCTTTTTGCTCCTTTTATAATTTGCTATTTCTAGAGATAATAGAGATAAATTTTCTGACTTTGTGGACCTATCACTTTTGAATATAAATGATAGGCTAAGATGAAAGTGATATCAGAGGTAATATGGACATGATATAATTTCGCTAAGGTTTAGCTGTATATATCTATTCAGAGGTAATATGGGCATGATAGAATATGATCCAACTAAATTTGTATACAAAATACTATCAGAGGTAATATGGACGTGATAGGTTTTGAAGTTTCAAATTAGTTAAACATATCTATTCGGAGGCCACAAGAACATGATAGAATAAGATCCAACTAATCTTTGTATGTAGTGTTATCAGAATAAAATCTTCACCATACACCTTTGAGCAAAGGAGATCAAGCATAGTACTTCTTCAGGAATTTGCCGTTGATAGGAGCCATTATCAAATCTCTATTAGGCTTGGCTAAGCTGTAAGCACCCTTTGAAAATGTGGTTTCAATCACATAAGGGCCCTCCCATTTGGGCTGGAACTTGCCCTTACTTTTGTGTGTAATGATTATTGGCCTCTTTACAGCTAGAACTAGCTCGCCAACTTTGAACACTCTTTTCTTCACTTTTTGATTAAAAGCTCTGGAGATGCGTGCCTGGTAGAACTCGATGCGCTGTTGAGCTTGAAGGCGTTTCTCGTCTAATCCTTCTAGCTCTTAAAGTCTTAAACGATCATTATTTTTCTGAGTCATCTCATTAGCCACTGCTATCCTAAGTGATGGAATTTTAACTTCAATAGGGAGAACTGCTTCACACCCGTAAACTAACAAAAATGGGGTACAACCAGTTGGCGTTCGTACCATTGTGCGGTATGCCCGCAGACATTCTCCCAAATTCTTGTTCCAATCTCTTTTGTTTGAAGAGACAAACTTCTTCAAGAGTTTGATTATGGTTTTGTTGAAGGCTTCCGCCAAACCATTAGCAGCGAGATTGTATGCCGTTGAGACCATATTCTGTATCTAATTCCTATCGCAAAATCGGTGAAACGCTTGACTGATGAATTAAGGGCCGTTATCATGAATTATCCTTCGGGGTATCCCAAAGTGATAAATTACATGGTGCTTGATAAAGCTGATCACGTTGGATATCTTTACCTCAGCAAGAGGGATCGTCTCCGCCCATTTGGAGAAATAGTCAGTGACAGCCAATATGAACCGATGTCCTCTAGAAGACGAAGGATGAATATGATCAATGATATCCATACCCCATGCTTCAAAGGGCCATGATGCAATAGTAGGATATAAATACTCAGAAGGCTGATGTATAAAATCTGCATGACCTGACAGGCTTTGCATTGTCTTGCATATTTTACGACATCTGCAATCATAGTAGGCCAGTGGTAGCCCATCCTCCTGATACGATCCTATAACTTAGCACTGGGTTGATGTGCTCCACATACCCCGTCATGAGCTTCTCGGATAACCCGCCTTGCATCATCATCAGAGAGACATCGTAACAATAGTCCATCGTATGTTCGACGATATAGACTTTGTGAAGAAGCATCAAAATAGAAACGTAATGATCGCCTCTTGATAGATACTTCTTCTTTAGGATCTTCTAGTAAGATTCTGTATGACGCAAAGTCTATAAAGGGACTTCTCCAATCTCTCTTAGGAGGAACCGTATTTATAGCATAGCTGTGTTCTATGTAAAAGTTATTTTTCACACAAAACAAATCTCTGTTAAGAAGGATCACTGAATTCTGCCTTCTTATAGGAATAGCTAGATCTGTAGCTAGGCTGGACAGAGCATCAGCTTCCAAATTTTGAGATCGAGGAACATGCTCTAAGAAGAATCCTTTAAAAGACATTGCTATCTCGATCGTTGTTTGGTGATAAGGAATGAGGTCTAGATTACGGACTTCATATATTCTTCTGACCTGATTGATGATCAGCTGAGAATCACCAAAAGCTTCCAGGTATTCAACATCCAATTCTTTAGAGTCTTGAAGCCCGATTAGTGGAGCATTATACTCTGCCACATTATTAGAGCAGGGTTCACTAAGAGAATATGCTCGATAGATGACGAGTTTATCAGGAGTCACCAGGATAATTCCTACTCCTGAAACCACGTTTTCCTTGGGACCAGTTCTGGAAGCGCCATCAAAGAATAGCTGCCATGCCTCACCTTCCATTGCCGAATTACATTTTGCAACTTCGTCGGGAATGTCCTCATATAATTTAAAGGTTTTCAGAATTGGATGGGCAACTAAGAAATCAGCCAAGGCTTAACCTTTAATGGACTTCTGAGGGACGTACACCATATCATACGGTGTCAGTAGCATTGCCCAAGTCGCGAGTCGAGAATTAAGAACACTCGGCTTATTCATTAAAACCCGAAGTGGATTGATTCTGGAGATGATATGAATAGTTTGGCCCGTCACGTAATGTCGCATCTTCTGAATGGCAAATATTAGGGCCAAGCATTCTTTTTCTATTGGACTATACCTGTGTTCAACTCTGACCATCATCCTGTTTAGATAGTAAATAGACTGTTCGAGACCCTCATTGTTCTTCTGTGCAAGGAGAGCCCCTAAAGAATGATCCATTGCTCAAACATACAGCAAAAAAGGTCTTCCTATGATGGGAGGCACCAGAACTGGAGGATTAGTAAGATAGTGTTTGATGTCATTAAACGCTTGCTGACAGGCTTTATCCCATACGAATGACACACCTTTCTTCATTAGACGAGAAAAAGGTTGACATCTTCCGGAGAGGTTGGATATGAATCTCATGAAATAAGCTAGATGACCTTGAAATGCCCTAAGTTCTCTGAGATTACGAGGCAGTTGCATTTCTAGGATGGCTTTTACTTTATCAGGGTCAACTTGAATGCCTTTAGCGGTAATGACAAATCCCAGAAATTTGCCACTGGATACACCAAGAAAGGACTTTGTGGGGTTCATTTTGAGTTGATGTTGGCACATCAACTCGAATACTGTCTTCAAGTCTTGGATGTGATTATCCTTGAGGTGGCTTTTGACAGCAATATCGTCCACGTAATATTCCACTATTTTATACAGATGCTCATGGAATATGTCACTCATAGCTCGTTGATATGTAGCCCCGGCATTCTTCAATCCAAAAGGCATAACCGTATAGCAATATACCCCCAGTGGTGTACGAAAAGCAGTATGCTTTTCATCTTCAAGATTCATCTTAATTTGATTATATCCTGAAAATTCGTCCATGAAAGACATGCGCTCAAAACCGCACGTATTATCGATCATGAAGTCTGTAACGGGAAGAGGGGGAACTCATCTTTAGGGCAGGCCGTATTTAGATCTCGGAAGTTGATGCAAACACGCACTTTCTTATTTTTTTTTATAACCGGGACAATATTAGCGATCCAATCAGGATGTTGTTCTTTCCGGATGAACCCACAGGCTATTAGCTTATTAATTTCAACTTCAATGGCATCTATCATATCCGGGCAGAACCGGCGTTGGTGTTGCTTTACAGGCTTTGAATTGGACAATATATTGAGTTTATGGGTAGCCACTTTTGGATCAAGACCTGGCATATCCTCATAATTCCAAGCAAAGACATCGATATATTCTTTTATCAGCTGGATTATTTCTTTTCTTTCTTCTTCGGAAAGATTGTTACTGATAAATATCGGCTTTGGTAAAAATTTATCCCCAACATTGATTTGATAACCTTATCTTCAGTGGGTGGTTCTTTTTGTTCGAACCGGAGTTCCCATTGTGTATCCATTTGTTGAGCCCAGGATTCATCTTCAAATGGTTTAGATTCTTGTTCCTCTATTTCGAGGGAATCTGTCAACACCATATTTACTGATAATGCCCGTTCGAGTTCATCATCTGAATCGGAGGATGACAAATTATCTTGAGAAGAGGAAATAGTCTCCTCACTTGACTTAGAGTTGTTTGAAGTTGCAAGATATGTGGTATATCCTAACCCAAAATGAGTTTATTGACAGTATGGATCACCATGCAATGGCATTCGTCTGTCCTTTCCGTAGTTGAGGCCTGGCTCCAACTTCAAATCATAACCCATGCTTTGCATAATCTTCAAAGCCTTTGGGCTATATCTGTGGACTTGTATTTACCCAGTATCAGATTCGTGAGAACCTTTTTGTACAATCGGTCTATTCCGCATGCGACCGAAGACTATTGGATGCGGATTGTTGCAAGTAGGTGGAACAATAAAGATAGAATCTTCATGCGGCCCATATGTCGTGACGACATTAGATGTTGATGCTACTTCCCACACATATGGATGATAGAAGTCTATAGCTTCCAAGAATTTTTGTGCTATAGGTTCTATATCGTTATGAGGGGAAGATTCCCGATTAGGAAATTGAACGTTAGTATACTGGAAAAGAGAATCTTTATTATCGCTAGGAACCATATTCTCGGTTATATTTACATCGGCTGACTGCTTGTTGCGCCTAAGGTCAATGACCAAAGGTGGAGGCTTCTTATTCAGACTGATCACTAGGGGATCATTTCCTCCTCCCTATTTGGTTTTGCCCAAGTGGATAGTCACAGGTTCCATGACTTTCGGACGGGTAGTCCGCCCTTTCACCTGGATTGACAAAGGTTGCTCAGCAGATGGTTCTCCTGGCTCCTGGTAGGATTCCTCTTCCTTCCTGCCTAACACCTTCTTCATGTAGTCTTGGGTGTACAACATGGCAACAGAATAGTAGGACTCAACTCCTTTGAATGGGTTGATATCAGCAAACTCTGTTTTCACTGTCCCTTGGACGTCTATATATGTGAAGCATTGATGTAGAGTTGAAGGAACAATATTGTGATCGTGGATCCATGGTCTGCCCAACAGAATATTGTAAGACACCTCCGAATCAATAACGTAGCATGTAGCCACTGATCTAAGGTCACTAATTTGGATCCTTAAATGAATCTTTTCCAACGGTCTGCTCTTCCTGGCATTAAAGCCCACGATTGTGGTGGTAGTGTAAGCCAGTTCGCTTATAGGAATTATCAACGGTCTTAACTGACTATGAGGGATAATGCTGATCGACGATCCCGGATCTATGTGAATCCGGTCTACCTCAATGGAGCTGACGTATCCGGTATAATAAAGAGGCCTGTCGTGTCTGTTATGTTACAACAACATATCCTCTTGAGTGAAAGTGATGTTAGGGACCACTTCCCTCACACTATGGCATTGAGGACATGCCACAGGCTCTTTATCAGAGGATTTGAGCTGAGTCAAGCATACATCTGCTTGCATTAATGCTTCACTCAAGGCTTGACGAGTGTCTTTGGATAGCCGAAGTAGCTCAAAAATGGACAATCTGGCCGGAGTATTAGCCAACTGAGCCAAGATATCGCAGTTATATGGTTTCTCTAAACCTTTGTTTTGAATATTCTTTAAAGGTTTATCGAAACAAACTTCTTTTTGCTTGCCTTTGTCCACCGAAGTTGGTTTAGAAGGACCTGCCTCTGGCATAACAAGTTCAGGCTCTGCAGGTTTGGCAGCTGAAGTGTCTGTCGTTGCTTTCGCCTGGTTCCCTCCATAGTCTTTGAGGTAGGTTTTCCCTGATCGGGTACCGGTTGACAAAGCCTCTTCTTCCGACGTCAGGGATATTGCAACCATATGACATAGTTTACATCTTGAGTTCTTTTTAGACTTAGCTTTAGCAGCTTTAGTCTCTTTCGCAATTTCTGACACCAGATCTGGATGGACCCACATGATCTCCCCACGCTTGGTAGTTAGGGGCACTAAGTCATAATTTTGACCCCTGGTAGGAGAGAGATTAATAATGTTCATCATTGCCCGTGGAATAGGTACCACACCATCCGGGACTTCTTGAGGGGGCAGATTGCCAAATTAGAGCGAGATCATGTTTGCAGTGACCGTCTTCTCGTTGTTACGCAGAGTGATGGCCTTGGCATCAATCAGCTCCTAGATTTTTCTTTTCAGTACATAACATGCCTTTGTAGGGTGATGTATGTATCTGTGGAAAATACAGTACTTAGGATTATTTGTACTGCCGACTTTATTTGGACGCTTTATCTCGGGGAGAGTAAGCTTGCCACTTTTGACTAGACAATCGAATATGCACGGAATATCGTCGTCGTGAAAAGAATATTCCTCTATAGGTCTGGAAGTCCTAGGTTTTGTCTGCGTGGTCACTGGAGTATTTTGCCTGGACGTGTTGATGGCCAGAGCTTTCTTTCCTTTGGAACTACGAGTATGGTCATTATTGGAGGATGACCGCTTCCCTCGATCAGAGGTAGAGATCATAATTTCGTTGTCACGAGCCTTGCGACTGTTGTCTTCAGCGGCTACGGCCGACATGATAAACGAGGGCCAATCATGGAACTGATATGGTCTCTTGAATACTGAGATCAGTGGGAGAAGGTTCTTTCTGCAAATGTCCACCAAGGCAGAATCTGGAACTCCGAGAGGCATCTGCAAAGTAGCCTGACAAAAATGTTCAATAAAAGTACGAACGTTTTCTTTCTCCTTCTGGTTTACTTCGATGAGTTATGACATAGACATGTCCATTCCTCCTTCGTAGAATCGAGCAAAGAATAGAGTCTTAAAATCTTCAAAAGAAGTAATGCAGTTCTCCGCTAGACTACGGTACCATTGGTAGGCCACTCCAGACAGATAGCCTTTAAACACTCGAGTGAGAAGGGCATCATTCCCTTGCAACAACACCATCATCATGCTGAAGTAATTCATATACTGGCTTGGTGACATTTTTCCCTCAAAAAAAACCATAGCCTGTGGTTTGTATTTTGGTGGGAAAGGGATCTCGTCCCAGATAGCTGGGTATGGCTGGTTGATTCCAAACTTCTTGAGCAGATTCTTATGCTTCAAGACATCAAATTAGGCTTTTAATTCATGAACTGCCTGTATCGGATCTTCAGTTGGGAAAGGGACAGCAGAGAGGTGAGAGATTGGTTACATTGTAACTCCCACATGAGGTAATACATTCTCCCGGTTAAGGGGTTGAGGAGCAGTTGATTCTTGATTTTGAATAGGCTCCTGGCTTGCATTGGATGGTGGCATGTCTACCCCCACACGTAGTTGAGACGGAGGAACAGGTGTTCAAGCTACCGCTGCTGTGTGTTGAGTCACCATTATTTGGTGCATACTTTCCATCATGGTACGTATCTCTTTAAGCGATGCTTCCAATACAGCGATGCATTATTCCGTACTTCCTGATGGGAAAGCCTCTTCATGTTCGTCTCCAATGACATAAACTCCTATTTCTCTAGATGCTACTGAGGGATTAGTATAGATCTCTGTAGTGATCGAGTCTATACTTTCAGCATCAAATTCAGAAAGCGGGCGACCCCCAGCGTCAAAATCAGAAGAATATGAAGCCGATTGTCATGACCTCGAGCGGGTGTTTCAAAAAATACCTGCCTCAATATTCTCAAGGAGTCTGTCAAATCTCCTTTGGCTCAGAGTTCTAGAGGGATGACGTCTTGAACTTTACCTTCTTCTAGGAATGTGTGAAGCCATGTTTACCGACGCGAATGTCGATTCTTCTTCCTGTAAGGACAAAGAGCAGTTCAACCGGTCGAAAACTGACCATTTTTTCTTAGAACAGCAGTAGTTAATTACAACCTTATGACTATTACAACAATGTTCCCTAGGGGGTGTAATAGACATATTAGGAGATCCCCTGTCTTTGCATTTTTTGATCAAGAAATCACGCAAATCAGGGGAATTAACAGAAGAAGAAGGGGGCTTATTATGCCTTTTTACATCAGTAGGAACGTGGAGATTGGGAACCACAACCCTCTCTCTGCCATAGGAATACAGCATTTCACCCATGTGAGTAGCATATGATCCATCATCCTTCTGAGGAGCATATTTTCCCGTAAAATGGGTCTTTTTTACGCGGACAGGTTTATCCTGACGTAATTTGCAGTTTCGCACTAGTTCGCGTAAAACAGGAAAAGTCCTCAAGCGGCCTCCAGCGTCACGCATAATCTGAAGAGTGGGTAACTTCTTCACTTGTGGGCGTACAAGCCTAGCGGTTGGGAGATCCACCACTCGTTTTCCTTTGATGTGATCCCAGGGTCCATCTGCCTCATCATAGACAGGAGATGTAATTTTACTCACAGGGCGCGTTTGACATTTCCACGCGAAAACTGAGGCCTTGCTAGGAATTTTGTCTGCCACGTCACTAACGGGAGACAAAGTTTTACGCGTAAAGTGTGTCTGAGACTTCTGGATTGGCACTGAGGCATTGCCAGAAGTTTTGTCTGCCACGTCACAAACAGGAGACAAAGTTTTACGCGCAGAGCACGTTTGAGACTTTTGGATTGGTACTGAGGCATTGCCAGAAGTTTTCTCTGCCACGTCACAGACGGAAGACAGATTTTTAGGCATAAAGCGTGTAGACTGTGTTGTCACAACCTTGTTGATCAGAGAAAAAAGAGCTTGTAGGAAGGGTAGAGGACGTCTTGGGCATCCACACTTTATGCAGCTTCCTGTTGTTCTGAACAGAGAGGGAATGAGAGCTACCCCCTGCACGAAGCATGTCTTCATAAGCAGATTGGTCGAACTGGACGACCAAAGTCTTCTTCATCGATCCAATGGATACAATATCGTGTTGAGCAATTGCCTTCTCGTCGGAGGAGAAAGTCGTCCCCAACAGAGTCGCCATCTTGTGTTTGATGATAAATAAAAGAAATAAAACTATGTTTATACGAAACCCTTTCTTTGTTTACAAACAAGAAAAAGAGTACAATTAATCCTATACGAGGATGTTAAGTACAACAACAAAAATAATTCTGGGAAAAAATTGCTATAGGAGTCTGATCTGCGGTCGATCACTTTGTCCCTTAGACCACACGTTGATAAAGAAGTGCTGTATAAGAAGAAGAAGCTTCAATGATTGCAAGTGGGATTAAATTCTCGTTGTCAAAGTTGTCAATCGATACTCTCTGTCTGTGCTCTCTGCTCCTTTTTTGATCCGATCCCCTTACCCTGTGACTAGGGGTCTCTATTTATAGAGACCAATCAAAATAACTGTCCAGTTGGCGTAGAAACCAAACTGTGAAGGAAGTGACATCTTTTACGCGGCAGTTATAATAACTGCTATCCATGTTTGAATGATCTCCTGAATCCGCGTATGACACATGTACCATTATGAGGTAACGAGTATAACTGCTTCTCGAGGATCATGGCATGCAAGCCACGTAGGTAACTGCCCCTCGCGTAGAGATGGTTGGCGTAAAAGCCAAATAACTGTCTCGTTGGCGTAAAAGCCAAATAGCTGTCTTATTGGCGTAAAAGCCAAATAGCTGTCTTGTTGGCGTAATAACCAAATTTTGCGTAAAACTTGATGCTTTGCAAAATATAGCCTGAGTTGGCGTATTTCGAGGAGATAGCATACGGTGTACTCCTATAGTTAAAAATAGCCTGGTTGGCGTAAAACGCAAGGATGGTGATGTGAGCGTATTAGTCACAATTTTAGCTCTTCCAGTCGTTTAAAACTAGACCAAAATCTCGTGCATTAAATGCCGAGATCTGCCCTCATTTCGTGCATTAAATGCAGAGATATGCCTCGAGCTCTGTACGAAAAAATAGCTTTTGACGTGGCGTCTGCTTTCGTCTCCTCTTTATCGTAAAGACTCATTTCTGCCCATGTAGAATAGGCAGCGTATTCTATTCTTTGAATGGGTAAAAATGACTTGTATCAAGAATATGTCACTAAACGACAGCTTGGGTCTCTGTGCAAAATCATCATCACAGCCATCCTCTCGATCGTCGTGCAGTACTTTTGTCAGGAGTCAGGTTCACTATTTTGTCTGACAGATTCATCCGAGGAATACGAAGAGTTCCTCGTATGACTTTACGTTGCATTAAAAACAAACATATTTTACGCCGGTAGGAGGTGTAGCAGCCTTTTACGCCAAAACAGCCTTGAAGTGCTACTTTATGCGGACAGCTCTGAAGCTCTTCTTTACGCCAATAGCTCTGAAGTCATATTTTACGCCACACAGTGCTGAAGCTCTGTTTTACGTGAGCAATTCTGAAACCATATTTTACGCTACATAGCCTTGAAGCGCTGTTTTACGCAAACTTTATGCATGTTGGTTTTGACTGTATGGTACGCGTATAATTCTCCAGCGTATTTCATGCTTCTACAACAATATAATTCGATGTTATACTTAAATATTTTTTGCATGTTGCTTAATTCTTGTTTATTTCGTTATTTTGTATATTGCTTCAATAATTAATGGCGAGGCATCCATTTCGATGAAATAACAAATGGGGAGAACATCCTAATACTCAGTGGCTCATTGGATAACATCCTAATACTGATGCTCCTTAGTTGTTTCATACAAGAGACAATACTTTGCAGAAGTGCTCTCACATATTGTGGGGTGCCATTACTTTTTTTCGTATCAGAGTTAAATTTTCATCTCGGTCACGGTTTGTCAATTATCAAAATAGGGAAAATTGTTGTACCAATATCATGGTTAACTTAATTTTGATATTTAACTAAACCTTGATTCGATATAACGCAATATAGTGCAACTGACTCACAAGAAGAAAATGACTACTATTGCTTCATAAGAAGAATGCTGAAAGTTTAAGTCTAGTTATTTTATTTTATTATATATTTAATATTTTATTTGTTGGATATTTTATTTGAGTCTAGTACTTATGTAAGACGAAGTCGCATTGGCACCTAAATGAGATTAAGTCCACTCAAACTAGCCAACATATATCAAACTCCACTCAAACTAGAACCAAGCCCAAACTCTACCTTACTCACAGGGACCGAGTTCGGCCCGAGTTTTGGACACAGGGTGACAGAATTTGGACCAATTTTGGTCCCTGATCGAACTCGGGCAAAATTCGGTCCCTGTGACCCTGCAACTCTAATTTCTTGTTCCTCCAGGAGAATACGGTGCCAACATTAGAATTTTTGAATGTTTGGTGACTGAACTCTGCCCAAACTCGATATTCAAAATGCCTATAAATATCTTTGAATTCTATACCATTCTCATCAATCTATTCTCACTCTCTTATAACGTGAGATATATTATGAGCTTTAACCTTTCCCGTCTCCAACAAATAACTTACCAAGCCCTCTAAGTTCCAGAGTACAGTTTGGTTAGAAGTTTTTCTAGTTGTATTAACTTAGAAAATTCTAAGTCTCGTCTTCCATTTCAATTATGAAGTTGGCGTGCCTTTTGGATCAAAGCACGTGGCTGTAAGAAGTAAGCAAGCTCTTCGGATCAAAACTTGTGTTGTATGTTATTGTTCTAATAGTGGATTAACACCAGACAAGATTACCTGGGACTGGATTTCTCTCTACAAGAAACACCAGTATACATCGTGGTGTTAGTGTTTGTGACTTATTACCCATTACTTATTTCCCTATATTATTGTTGAATATTTTTGTTAGTAATTAGACTTGGATTATTGGATATTGTTAGAGTAATTATTGTTAAACTATATTCACCCCCTCTAGAGTTGCATTCAGTAAGAGTTCTAGGTCTATCTCCATCTTCCTTTGGTATATGTCCGAAATAAACTTGTTACATCTAGGACGAAACTTCGAGACAATACCCCATATAATGAATTTGTCTACTAGGAGATGCGATCATCCTCAATTTTTTGGCGTAACTTGAGAAATTTTTTAACTTGAGGAAACATCACCTTGTAGTCCTCAAATTGTATCTTGTTGAACTTGTTTGTGATATGAATCTTGGATCTCTTCTCATTAGACTTATAGTGCTTTTCTAAAGACTCTCAGTCATCCTTAGCATGGATAGTCTTATTGTATGATTCCACCATTAAATCTTTTATAGCATTTAGAATCAATAGTTTAAAGAGGTTCTTGTTTGTCCTCCCCTTCGTTTGAAAAGAAATGGCCTCAATAATCCTTCGAGCATTATCAGTATCCAAAAGTGTAGACTCGGGATCTATCAATATGTAATTAATGTTCATGAGTTAAAGATTAAGACTAATATTTTTTTTCCAGATATTTTAGTGCTAACCGTCAAACTTTTCAAGTTTGTTAAAACTTATATCAAGAAGACTTGAATGGTTGTTCTTCGTCTTATTCGGATCTTGATTTGAGATTATTAATCCCAAGGTAGATCAAAGATAGTAGACTAAAACTAGGAATAGAGATACACACAAACTTTTTAGTCTACTCTATGTTTGATCCTGAAGTTGTAGTCGAGACTCATAGTTTAACGCATATGAGTTTGCTCTTTAAAGATCTCAATTCCAACGAAACACTACATATAATATAATATATGATTACAACTACCAGAATCTCAAATTTGTTCTTCCTTGCAAACATGTTGCAATTGAGACAAAAAGTTTACAACTTGAAGAAGAGATAAGTAGAAGAAGACACAAATACAGCTTATTGGGGTGATAAGGATCACCATTACTTAAAACAAGATTCGCCCTCTAGAAAATTTGGTCCTAAGAACCAGCAAGTTCGCGAAGAACTTCTGGAACGCTCGCTGTCACCTCTGTTGCTGACTCGAATGGACTACTAGACACCAATGGTTGTAACAACAAGATATTCTTTTATGTCTCTCAATTTCGAAGTAAGTTTTTAAAGGAGGCATGCAGAGAGTATTTATAGAGTAGAGAGGAAACCCTAACCCTATACTGCCCTCTAACCAATTTTGGAAAGATAGCAATCAAATAAATTTAAATCCCATAAAAATAGAATCTAAATAATTGACTCATTCTTTCCATATTCGTCCAAACCCCGTAATCAGCGAAGATATATGCACAACCAGCTCTATTTACGCATATGCTTACAACAGCACACCATAGTTGCATATGCACACATAGGTGCAACAACGGAGTGACTCATATGTGCATACGTGCAGTAGTGCATGCACGCATACGTATTGACGTACATATGTGAGTAGCTCACACATAGCCTCACATGCAACTCGCACAAAAAACGAGCACAACATTTGCGCACAAACGCTATTCGACCGATGCAGACGTACAAAGTACAAAGTGCATCATTAAAGCACCACTTTTTGCCCTTCACCAGAGCCCTTCTCCCTTGCTCGATTTTGAGCATGAGTCGCTAACCCGCTTCGGGGCTTACCTTCTAAGAAATTTTTTCCAAGAGAGTAAAAAAAGCATAAATGCTTTCTTGAGATATTTTAACTTAATCCTTCTAGGAAACCATTCTATATGGCACCCACTTAGGCCACCATCCCATCTGCATCTCTCAACAACATGTATGATATTATATTGAGATACCCACTTGGAGTGTTTTCCAATATGGAATTATCTTTCTAGCCATTTCATAAGGAAAAACTCCAACATGGATGATGATCGGGTATCTATCAATTTTGGCGAGGAGTTCATGGCTAGGTTGCTGAGATTGGATCTGTATATTTCAATAGGGGCAAGTGATTCCCTAGTATGGAGTTGCACTAAGTCAAGGCAATTTAGCACATCTTCAGTATGGTAGGTTGTTACTACTCGTCGCCCTTTGAACCCAAATTTTGTTGTGATTTAGAAGGGATGCATTCCGTCGATGTGGTCAATTATTTTGTGGTGAGGTTTTCTTCAAAGAATTTATAATCTTCCTATCAATGATGCTCTAAAATCATTGGGGAGGTATTCTTGTTGTTAGATCCCTACTGAGGAATTACGAGATCACTTGCTTTCTCATGGGGAGTTCGCTAGGGGTTTGGGATCATATGGGGAGGGTGTGATCAGTTAGCGTTACCTATTGTGGGTTAGTTTATCGATTTCAGCTCTGAAGAATTGTACCTAATGGTCATGTCTTGACTATTATGGTCACAATGGTAGTTTCGGTACTGTGGACTAATCAAAATAAAGCTCGACATGGAGAGTATTCCTTCTGTGCTCCTAAGTTGAAGATATGGTGGCTCATAAGGTTATGAAAGTAATGATGAGTTGCAATCATGGTGGAAAAGGAATTCATGGACTTGTCTACATTAAAAAGGCAAAGAACGGTCCAAAATAATCTTCATATGGCGTCCTCTAACCAAAGGCGAGCTCAAACTAAATATGGCATTTAACTTCACAGGGGAGCAAGATGTCTATGTTTTTTGGGGATAGTCTGGGAGCAAGAAGATAATTTATGTGTAGCATGGATCTAGAGAATAGAGGCAGGCAGCCAGGTTCAAACAGAGTTTAAAAAACGGCTAAGATCTTGGATAAGTTCTCGTTGTTGTTTTGCTTGGTAAAATTGCTCACAAAACTAACTTGAGAATATTATTATGGCTTGGATGATTTTTCGTTGATGGTTCGATATGCTATACAGTGAGAAACATTGAGGTTTGGGCTAAAAGGAGTGATAACCATGGAGAGGCTTTGTTCTACTGGTTGATTGGCTAGGTTTTCTTGAGTTTTTTGTGTCTAGTGTGATTAAGAATATAATTTATAATTTGCAAATGAACTTATAAATTTTGTTTCTAAATTTGAGAATCTCTTTATGATAGTCTAGTTCAATGAGATACAAATTTATTCTTCTGGTTGATTGGATGGGTTTCCTTGAGTGTCTTGTGTCTTGTGTAATTAAGAATATAATTTATAATTTGCAAATGAACAGATAATTTTTCTTTCTAAATTTGAGAATTTCTCTATCATAGTCTAGTTCAACGAGACACAAATTTCTTCTTCTGGTTGATTGGTTGGGTTTTATTGAGTGTTTTATGTCTTGTGTAATTAAGAATATAATTTATAATTTGCAAATGAACTTATAATTTTTCTTTCTAAATTTGAGAATTTCTCTATGATAGTCTAGTTCAATGAGACACAAATATGGAGTAAAGAGGCTCAAGATATAACTAGATTTTTGTGATATAAGTAGATTTTTGTGATATAAGTAGATTTTTGTCGTTTATGTAGATGGGGCTTTAATAACTTGAACATGAATCCTTGATGAATAATTATGAAGTGGTGCTATGAAGGAACATGGCATACTCTGCCTAATAAAAGTAGGAGATAAATTACTTTAATCTTATAATATATTGACGAGCTTATATGAGATGGTGACTCTTGATTGATAAATGTGACATGAATAATATCACTTATTTGGTTATCTTATTATACTCATGCTTATAATTGCAAGTAACTTTTGTACTAAGACCAGACTTCTACTTGCTAGATGTAGGAACAATTACTATTTGTAATTCAAAGATTGTATATTATATATGAAAAATAACATAATTATTAATATATAGATTAATAGTCACACTTGCCAAATAACTAGTACATTAAGTTTACATTGTCCAATTGCACCACTACTTTATTTAAGAAGTAAGTTTTAGGAACGATATCTTGGACCTAAATCTACACACAACATCCTTAATGTATATTTAAATACCACCATATGATTTGTATAAAACATGTAGGAGTATCATGGTATATTTTACTATGTAAACATGGATAAATTTTTTTTTTTAAAAATGTGAAAATACAAAACAAATAGTACTTTCAAATTAATATATCTAAAGGAAGAAATACTTGTTAAATATCTTTACCTAAAACAATATGTGAAGAACTTGGCTTATGAATTAATTTATTACACAATAAGCAATCATTTAGGAATGAGTTAGTGAAGTTATATGATATTTGATTATTTAAATTTTAAAAGCATAAAACCTTTGCATACTCTAATATGTCTTGAGCTTGAAATATGGTGGGTGTTAGAATCATGTACTTTCCCACATGTACGTGATAAACATGCATACCGGGTGACGAGTTTGATAACCATTTATCAAAATAGAAAATAGATATAAATTGAGTCAAGTGGTAATAATAAGGATGGTGGTCACTAAATGTAATGGATAGAGAAATGAGAAAGTATTCAAATGATTTTTTTTTTTGCATCACATTATAAGCTCAAACGAACCTACAATCAATCTAGTCGCCGAGGAACAACCAAAGATTCGACCCCATAGAATTAAATTCTTGTTCTCAGCCCATGAACAATATAAGTCCAAAGCTTCCTTCGTAACTTATAGAAATTTCTTCTAATGGCTTTGTTTTATGCCTCATTTTACAGGGTACCATAAATTGGCCCTATTTTATTATATTGAATATCTATTCTAATTCCATAATTTCAACCCTTTGATGTCATGGACATAGAATATGTCATTTATAGTCTATCCATGTATATGTTTCTATATGTGAAAAGTTAATAAAACATCATATAATAATTGATAAATTAATATAGAAAAGAAATTTGGGAAGTTTGTGATGATTTTGAACTCTATTGTACAGGGTAATCTATTATTCTTATGAATGAAGCTAACAAATATGGTCTTTGTGGTTGGACTCTATTATGAATTTTTGACCATAATCTCCATAGGGTCCTTTTATCTCTTGCTTCTCCAAACTTAGATTACAGAAAAATGATTCAAAGGAGGTATTAACAACAATTACTAAATAAAATTCACAATAAGAAAATTTCCATGAAATGGTAGAAATAGTTTTTGAACTATGGACATATTTAAAGGCAAAGATCAAAAGTGTTCTATTACATTAGAAACATATTGATTAATATGATTCAATACCATAAAAAGTTGATATATGTTAAAAATATCTAATTTATCGCTACATTCATCAAGACTTTTTATGGTTGTTAGTGATTAATTGTAGCACAGTATATATATTTGAGAAAACGTTAGGCATATTCCAATATTTAAGTGTTTAAATTTTTTTTCCTTAAAATAATCAACTTCTTTTATAATCTTGGATGGTTAGATATATCGTATAATAAAAAAAATTGAAGTCATAGTAAAGTCAAGCACAATGTAAAATATTTGTTAATTTAATTGTTGTTGAATGCGTTTGCAAGAGAAATTTTTTATTCGTTTATTTTCCAATACAATTGAATAAAGGCTTAGCAATCATAGTAAAAGTTAGAAATGATTGCCATTTCTTACTCTTTTATTTATAGATATATCATATAGATATTAAGGATTATAAATTTAATAAAACTATCATATTTTTTTTACACTAATATGAAGGTATTTACCAAGTTTAGTCTAACAAATTTAGGAAAAGTCTCTATTAGTATTTCGAGTTAGCCCTCATTTCCATTCGGAGCCAAATGTGCCCACTATTGAAATGCTAGCAAAGCTAAGTATTCCATAAATGAAGTCAAAGCAAACATTTAATTGTAAAACTATAAACCAAATTGGCCCCTAAACTTTAGATATTGGCAAGTCTTCTGCATAAGAATTCACCAAAGAAATAAAAGTATTTCAAACAATATATGCATGAACAAAAAGAACTAGTTTGTCAAGGAAAAGAACAATGAATCCCTCCTTTTTCATCAACTACACCTAATGTATAACTCTTCCAATTTAAGATTCAATGTACAATATTTATTGACACAATGCATGTTCATTATTATTATTTGGACGAGAAGATACTTTATTATGGTTACTGTATGAAATGAATCTAATGGTATGGGGGTGTGCTTGTAGTTTCTTAGATATAAGAATGACTCACTAGGAAGATCAATAATTTTCATAAAAGTTTCATAAGAATTGTCTATGGGTACCAACAAACCAATCAAGTACATCGCCAAAGAATTTTAGGGTGTCAAAACCAACCAACGCTCATTCATCCTTAGAATGACATGAATCCAACCATCTTAATTTAGAATTGTCATTTGAAGTAGCATATAAAAGGTTGTCTTTTATATAGCAAATAAATAAATAATATACTTTCTTAGAACAAATGTTAGACTATAAACATACCCAGATTATAACATATATGTAACAAAAAGAAATGAATACAATCAGCAATACATATAACTCCATCAAGGTTTGCTAAAATTGGTGTCTCTAATGCATCAAGGAGGCTTTGATAAGACATCTATATTCAATCAAACACACATGATATATAAAGATTATTGTTTAGGAAATACTACATTTTGAATACTTTCAAATCTCCAAAACAAAATATACTTGGTAATGGGACACACAATTTTATTGTCACTAGAGAAGATTTAAACATTTTGGGTACACGAACTAGCACAACTTTTTTAGAAAATGCTAAATCTTATAGTCGACAAGATCATGAGCTGAACGCGCCAGAGAATCAACATTCTCATATACAACAATTCTATCTTTCATTGAAGACTTCGGAATTTGACTAAACTGTGTAGAAAAGTATTGTACCATATGAGAACGCCATTGCACATCAGTCAAATAATCATCCTCCATCCCCTTCTCAGGTATGACTAGAATCAATGATTCAAGATTCATGGCTTTCAACAAAAAGAATTCAACCAGCTGCATCTCAAATTGAAGACCCTTAAAGTTTTTGATCCTTATAGTCTTCAAACTAGTAAAATATTCTGGCAGACGGACCACTTCTGGAGCTTGAAATAAGTTCGTAGTGTACAAATTTTTATATGCTGTTGGGAGCTTTACATAATCATATATATATAAAAATATTAGAAATCTTTAGAAGATGAGAATGTGTTACATCATTAGTGTTGAAAGCATTAAATACTTACTTCTATAAAGAGTTTCTCCAACGAAGAGAAATGACATATTTGGAACAAAGCATATATGTCGTTAAGATTGTTATTAGACATTGTATCCATCAATAATTGAAGCTCTTTCAAGCAGTCAAAGCTTTGCATATTCCCATTACTGTTTGCTCCCGAGAACAACATCTGCTAGTTCCAAACCAACAAAATTAAGATAATTAGTTTAAAAAATTGAATACAGATTATTAGAAACCACCAGTTAACACAAAAGAGAAAAGTTAGACAATTTATTTACCATCAAAACTGCCTATGAGAGTATGAAGATAATACAAAACCAATTATTCGCAGCGTAAAAATAAAATTTTGTAATAAGATAAAAACAAATGTCTCATATTTCAAATTGACAATTACACAATTTCAGATTTTTTATAAAAAGAATAAGGACTAAAATTACAGAAAAAACCATTACCCAATTAATACTTTAGGTACCAAAGTATAACTTTTTGGATTATGATTAGAAGAAACAATCCATGCAAAAAAAAAGTAAAGGATAATAGGCTCATTTAACTTTCTAGAAAGACAAGTCGCTTCTACTTCAATTCCAAATCTCAATTATCTTACACACACACACACACACACACACACACACACACACACACACACATATATATATATATATGTATATATATATATATATATATATATGTATATATATATATATGTATATATATATATATATGTATATATATATATATTCCAAGCAAACAAAGCTACCTTCTCCTAGACTCCTAGAGTATGAGAGACTATGGATTTCGTGCGATATGCAAAAAGGGAGGATCCCTAGATGCTTTTACTTTTTTATATTATCATATTCAAAGAAAATGCACTTGCGTTCTAAAATTCAAATCCCAACCGACATATATATATATATATATAATTTTTTTCTTTTTAAGCACAAATAGACCCTCGAATGGTCGTGGAACCCTAACTCCTATGACTCCTTATTTAATCGAGCAATCAAAAGAGACGAATAATGGAAGAAATAGATCTTATGACTCAGCTACCCCCGACGTCATCGTTTGTTGCCATATGCTCTAATACGTTGAGTTACAGGCCCCACGACGCCTCCTCTATATTCTCTTTTCGACTTTAACTCTCCAACTATTTTCTTCTTATAGTCGAGCCTAGCAAGCAAAGCTACCTTCTCCTAGACTCCTAGAGTATGGGAGACTATGGATCTGGTGTGATATGCAAAAAGGGAGGATCCCTAGATGCTTTTTTTTATATTATCATATTCAGAGAAAATGTGCTTCGGTTCTAAAATTAAAATCCCAACCGACATATATATATACTATTATTTACTTGTATAATATTATGTGTGTGTGTTTATACACACCCACCCATATACAATACTATAAAAGTAAAGAACGTGTGAATCTATTACTATAAAATTTGGGACTAGTCTACCTTTATTTACTTAAGCTTTATCTTCATATTTTTGTAGCATGGATGAAAAATTAATTTGATAGCAATCGAAAACTCAAAAAATTTTAGTTTCTAATTTAGCTCAGTTACTATATCTTCTTTCTTAATTTTTGTTTTGTTTTAAAATATGTCAATTAAATTGATCTTTGAATATTTTTTAATCAATTTAGGAAGTAAAGTGTAAATCACCACAAAGTATACTAACAAGTATGAGGATAAACCATAAGGATAATCTTGACGTATGAAAAAATAGGTAGTTGAGGTTCCAGGTAACTCATACATGCACTAATATCCACGACAACATTACGCTCGTCTTTGCTTGTTAATCTACCAATTCCATGACTATATGAAGGTGGCTTTGTCCCCAAGCTTGGAGAACTCTCATATAGGTTTTCTCTTGTTTATGTTTTTAAGTTATAGTTATGACTTCTAGGAAATCTATAGTTATTTCTCTTGACGTTCATCTAAGTCAGCCCCATCCTCGAATGTAGATTTGATTAGGAATAGTTTTATTAGTCTGTTTAAGTAATAAATGTAATTGAGATTTTGATAAAAGAATGTAGTCTTTTGCTTCATAGACGAGTTACAATGTACATGTGCTTTGAATTCTTATAAAATTGTTGATTATAATGTATTTATTTTTATTATTTAAAAAAAACAATTCTTTCAATTGTAATTGTAGTTATTTATATTTTACCAATAAAAAAAATTTACTTAAACTTCTATCACGCAGATCATATGATAACTTATAATCCAAATGCATATTGTAGATATCTTTGTGTTTAGCTTCAGAATGTAGCACTTATTATCTATATCAAAAAGTATAGTACCTAATTCTGAAATTAGTGTGTCATAAGCTAGTATGTACATTTATGCTAGTATGCGTGTTTTTGTGTCTATGTTGTGTCTATGTTTTGTGCTTGGGGAGAAAAATATGGAGGGATAGATTTTTGAAGAAGTAGAAGGATATAATACCTTAAAGGCAAGGCTGCAAATTGTCAATATCCTCACCAGACGAAGAGATCCAAGCTTCTCCATCTGACCAGTACTAAAGATATTATCTCCCTTTCTTTGGAAACTCATGTACACATCCTCCAGCAACAACGGGTTCTCCAAACAGTACTCATTCAAAATCTTTCCATAATAATGAAACTTCTTCAAATGAATATTCGCGCCCACGTTCACTTCTTCTACGTTATCACATCCAACTACCATGACATTTGATAATTTATTTATCCCTGTTCGTAGAGACCGAATAACCACCTTTTTTAAGTCTGGACAACAACGTACGTCAACAGTTCTAATAAGTGGGCAGTAGGAAATAATCCTTCTCAAGGCAGAATCTTTGATATTGATGGCATGAAGGTTTAAGACTTCAAGGTTAGTGAATTGCTTGAAGTAGGAAGGACTATTAGCAAGAAAGAAGCCAATAAGGGAGAGATGGACTAGATGGGGGAAATCGGATGATAACCCAAATGAAAAAAAATGAGGGGTTGTATCACTTAGATCCAGACTAAGATCTTCAAGATGATGTTGGAAAGCTAACTTAACAAATCTATGGAGGTAGTCACCATGATCATTTGAGTTGCAATGATAGGAGAGATGGATGGAATTAAGAGGGATGTTGGGTTTGTAGGAGTTGAGTATTCTTAGAGCAACATGTAGTGAGTTGGGTTGGTGGATGTTGAGCTTACAAGGGTGATGATGAGAGTACCTAATCTTCCAAAGGTCACGCCATTGGGAAGAGAGAGCACCAGACCGGATCGCTGCCTTATAGGAGATCAAGGTTAATATATGAAGGCGAAGAGGCTCAGGGAGGGATGTGAAGTTGTCCACATCATCAATAGAGGGAAGGCAAGAGAGGAGGGTGGTTGATGAAGAGGCTTTCTTCTTCGATCTTTTCATTCTCTTCCTTGATGAGATTGGTAAGGAATCAACCATTATTGAAGGCAACTGAGAGAGAGAGAGATAGAAAGAAAGAGAGAGAAAGAGATAGAAAGAAAGAGAGAGAGAGAGAGAGATAGAGGAAAATGGAAGTAATAGATAGGTATGGGAAGAGGGAAGAAAAGGGAATTAATAAGAGAGAGATAGAGAGAGAGAGAGAGAGAGAGAGAGAGAGAATGGAGTTAGTTCAGAGGGCGGAGGAAACAAGGAAGGTAATTAATTCAGTAAAATGAGGAACAAAAGAAGTAGCGAACAAGGGCAACGTACATTTTTTTAAACTACTAATTATATAATTAACACTTTCCAATTACTCAAAATGAATACATTATTTCATTGTTGGTAAAGAATTTTTTTTTTTCGTTATTCCTTGCTTAAAATTTTGTTAACCATTATGGAAAATTTGAAAATTAGTAGTAAAATACCATTAAAGGATAAATTAAGAAACCTAAATATTACTCTAGGCCTAATGATCGAGATAAACACACTACGTAGAAATACACAAATATGTTAGTCAGCCCTCTACTTAATATAATTTTATTCATAAAAAGAAATATAATATTTGGCACCAAAGTAATTTTATGTTAAAATTAACAAAACTCCAAAGTGTTTAAAACTTTTGAATACGCCAACAAGTGCAGATGTGTCACTTAAAAAATTATGCGGTGTGTACTTGTCCATATGTATGTGAAAAAGATACGTGTCAAGGTGATAAGTATTAAAAGTTTTTCTACAAGTAGATGAGAGAATAAACTGAGGCAAGCGGTAATGTAATGGATAATAGTTGTCTTATGACCAAGTGCAATGCACAAAAGTAGCAATAAAAATAAATAAAAAAAATTTCTCTTGGGTACACAATATATGCTCAAGAAATCACATATCTAGAAATGGAACATGAACGTTTACGATTTTAGACTTGTTTTTTATGTTATTAAAACTAATTATAATATTTAATTATATTTCTATATATATATATAAAATTTAGTATATATATATATATATATATATATATATATATATATATATATATTTATATATTTATATATTTATATATATATATATATATATATATATATATACTACATTTTCTTGAATCCATGTCTGAATAAAATAAAATAACAAGAAGTTCTAAAGAATCAATTGATTCATGGTCAAACCAACCATGATGCATTTTATTCCAATTTTGACATAAGAGAGGGATCAAATGGTATAATTCATTTGTTGGTAGCTTAGAGGATTATGAAAGTGACTATTGCTTTCCAATTAGATGTTTTTGCATTAATTGTGACTTCATCAATCTTACTGATTTGTGTATCTATTATTTTTACATTAATATATATATATATATATATATATATATATATATATATATAACGAGATGATCTATCTATGCAAGGTTAAAAATCCATAAGAAAAGGATAATCTTCTTATTCTGTAGATTTTGACTGGACACCACATCGATGAGGACTGTGCTATGCCACCTGTCCTTACCCGGGAGTACTGCTTTAGCAAAGCTACCGGGGTCTTCGTGGTCCGAGATAGGACTTATATATAAGTCACATTAACAAAAGCATGAGACTTTTTGGTAGTACCGGTGAACCAGATGGCCGCGGCGAGGGAATCTGGGACGGAGGACTCGTAATATCTCTATAGATCTGGCAAAAGCGAAGATAGAAAGGACTCGATCTCGTCACCCACGTTGTGAAAGCCCCCGGTCTGGTACCGAAGCAATGTTTTCACTGATAGATAGGTAGTCCATCCCCGACTATGAATTAGATAGAGAAGGTCCGGATCTTGTCACTGACCGATCGAAACTTCTCTTGGCGCGCCCTAGTATACTCTACTTGTTCACCTGTGTCGGTTTGGGGTACGGTCAGTTCGCCGGGAGGATCGCCCTCCCAATTCGAAGTTTTTTCCTGGAAGTTTCAACCGTCGTTGACTATGACAACAGTCACGACCGACTATAAAGATCCTCGCGACTATGGCAGGGCGGTACGCTCTGCTCTCTCGCGACCCCTACTCACATCAAATAAGGGTGATGAAATCCCTGAAGATGAAAAAGGCGAGCGATAGTGAGGAATAGTGCACATTTAAAAGAGTGCCAATTGATGCAGAGAAGGAGCTCTTAGCAACAATTAAATCAGAATAGGCTGCCCTTAGCTGATTACCGGATTAGGCAAAGCAAAAAAGAAGAAAAATGCCATTGATGGGGACCCCAGTGACCGGCCTAATCATAGGCACCTTTGGGCGAGATCTACTTTGTTATCTTGGCTAACCTCTTCGCATGTCCTTGAGAATGAAAATGGGCTTTTTATACGCAATTATGACTGAATTGTAGCATCTGATTAATTCAGTTAAAGATATCGGACTCGTCCTTTTTTTTTCCAACCCGTCCCGGAATGGGCGTTATGGCAAAGAACAAGAAGAAAAAGAAAGAAGAAATTTGTCCAATAGTCACAAATGGTGCCTCCACAGGTTGACATCCGATCCAACCTAGTAACAAGCGATCCGCCAAAAGCAACCAAAACTTTAAGATGATGAAATGGTTGAGCTAGCTACTAAGTCAAGAAGAAAGTGCTTTTTGCAATTTTAGAACCTTCAACCTAGATAGATTTACTTTTGAGCTATACCCTATCTACTTTTAGATAGCAGGATGTTTAAATACTCAATTACTCGCTTTTTCCTCTTTCAAAAAGAAAGAGCTTCGCTCGGTTGGCCCTCCTACGCTGACGCCTACTTTCTCTTCTCTTAAGTCTACAACAAGTGGGTGAGTGAAGTTGCGAAGCGCCGCAATCCTTTTTATAGAAGATAGAAGAAAGGTGATTTATCAATGAATAAGCATAATCAAGGAGAAAGCCGAAAGAATAAGTTTAGTTCAGGAAATACGGAGTATCGAACGGGTGTTATTTAATATCTCACTTCGGGTGGGCAAGGTAAGTCTTTGAATAGACCATTATGCGTCTTATGTTATCTGGTCTTCGTCATCTGACGGGTCCTAAGATGACGGTTATAGCGTTAAGCACAGTCTCCCTCGATAAGGGAGTTGTGTCCATGCCAATTCCTCCATTTAAGACTTCCTCTTCTACTGAACTTGGGGTCTTCCAAAACTGTACTACTGTGATCTTCTTCGGGTCCACTGAAATCCCATCACCTGTCACAATATGCCCCAAGAACTCAACCTTGTCCAGGAAGAACTCACACTTGGATAACTTCCATATAACTTATTGTTGCTCGAAAGTGGCATTACAAGTAGATACACACTCAGCTCCCGGCCTCCCAGAGTAACTCTCTGATCCTTACAAACATAACAAACCATGATAATGCCTCCCCAGTCATGATCTTGCAAGTCCTAAGTAAAGACTCAGCTACCAAATGATGCTTCAAAGCAAAAGAAATAGATACAAAATTATGAGAAGAACCACTATCAAGCAAAGCTAAGGATGAAAAGAATCAAGGAGAACAAAACCTGCAATGACATCTCGGGTGGGCTATGTCACTACCACATTTTAGGAAAAAGGGTATTTTAGTATTCTCCTATTTAAATAAATATTGTGCATGGTAAATAATTTTTGTTGTATTATTTAATTGTTGTTGGATGTTATTTAATTATTTTGGACTTATTTTAGTAGACCCAACTAGTTTAATTTGGACCCATGGACCAACATGAATTAAATAGTTAGATTTGGCCCATTTAGAAAGCCCATGGTTAAGGAGATGGATTAAATTAATTAAGTGATTAGACTAGAAGCTTCCTTCCTTAATTATTTCTTCATGAGAGGCCCCAAGGGGTACATTGGACATTTTATAATTGCTTGGGAGAGGGGCATGGCCGTCCTATTAAAAGAGGGGGGGAAATTTCTCTCTCCTCTCATTCTCATTCCAAATCTAGATCTAGAATTTCCCACTCCCAAATTCCCTCCATTCCCATTCCAATTCCCTACCAAATTCATTCCAAATTCTTTCCAATTCACCATTAGAGAAGGAGGAAGCAAGGATCTAGAAGAAGGAAGCAAGGATCTACAAAGAGGAGCAAGGATCTACAATTTGGAAGCAAGTTCTTCTCAATTGGAGGTTTCATTGGGAATCCATCTCCCAATAGGTATAATTCAGTTTTTCTCATTAAAATAGCTTCTAAATCTGAGATTTAATCATGTAAAATCAACCTATATGTATGTACTACCCATAAGAATTTGTTTTGTGTTCATAGGAGACCCATGGAGAAAGTTATGGTGCTTTTTGTGTCAATTTTGTTGGAATTCCAAATTTACATTTTATTGTGTGTGTCAATTGATCCTATAGATCAATTGGGCATGTGCTTATGTGTTTGAGGCTTGTGTCGTGTCCATATTTGGGTACATGTGGTTCGTATCCCAACTATTTGGTGATACGTGTCATTTTGGGGGTTTTCCCTCCGACACGGGACTTTGAACATATCGTATTTTGAAACGGACACATAGATCTACTTTTGGCACTTTGATTTATTCATAAATATTATTTGTGACTTGTTTGTGTCCTTCGGGGTACATTTGGTTGTGTGTTGGACTCGTGTCACATGCGTATCCTAGATCTAGTGGGATACGGTGTGAAACTTTCCAATTTGGTGTGTTTATGTGTAGATCTAATTATTTATGCTTTAAATTCTTCATTTATAATTAGTAAATATATATAGATATTATATATTTATTTTAGTGTATTTATTATGGTATTTATTGTAGCATAGATCTATATATTTCTATGTGTTCTAATGTGGTGTATAAATATATGTATGTAGCTTTCTTGCATGCAATTATATATGTACTTATGTTACTAAAATAATTTATACATAAATGTTTTATAAAATATATTTATGTGTTTAAATGTGTAATTATATTATTTATAATTATTATATAATTATTTGTATATTAATGAATATATTTTTATGTGTGCTTCTAGCCATGTAAAATACATACATTAATATGTGCATGTGTTATGTAACTATTGATATTTAATTTTGTAAGTTTATATGTATATATATATATATATATATAATTGTTTTAATTATATATATGTATTTTGTTTATATATCTTATATATATATGTGCTTTTATGAGGTATAATACTAGTAGTAATATATTATATTATTTGTATAAATATTGGTTTGTATATACTTTATATTAGAGTGTATATTATTTATACTTTGTGTGGGTACCAATTGGGATCAAGACCTTGATTCCTAATTGTGTATTTTTATTTTCTATATTATTTGTATAGATGTCTTGTGAGGATGACCTTGGTTTGACCATGTTTGACTTTAGTTGACTTTAGAGTTGACCATAGTTGACTTTTAACTTAGAATTGATTTATTGACCTAGAAGTTGACTAGTTTGACTTGTTCTCTTTTCGGGACCTTGTATTAATGTGGTATTCTATATCTAGGTCTTCGAGGTACCAAGTCAGACATCTGTGAGACTTTTTCATTGGACTTCAGACGAGTACATTCTCTGATAGTTTCTCATTTATGATATCCTCTATGTTCGTTGTATCTAGTGTAGATTTACATGTTTCTCTCGACACTATGGTTACACGGATTGGTATATCCGGATCTCGTCATGAGATGTTATTCCTTGGTATATGGTGTATATGGTGCAAGTATTGTTTCATTGGTTATCTTGTACATGTACAGACACCGATTCTCGGGGAGACTAGCTATCTTCTTGGAGAATCTAGTGCCATAGCATACCGTAGTTGGATCTATTATACCAGTTGGGGGTGGGGAGTATTAGTATAGATATGTGATCAAATCCCTATTGAATAAAGTATTGGTAAGCGAATAGTGTTGATCATGCACCGCACGTATGATTAGCCAGGCCGCATTGTATCTTGCCCAAGCCGATCACATGTTAAGCTAGTACTCACACACTTAGTCATTAGTATTATTGTTTCATTGGCATATTGTTTATTATTGTATTTCTTTCCAGTATTTCCTTATTGTCTATATATCTCTTGTATCTATTTTGTGCATCTTGTTTATCCACAGCTATTTACTGTTACATAGTTTTTATCATGGATTAGAACTGCTGTTAGAGATGTACTCTGCTCCTTTCCTGACTGGATATATTTTTCCAGATGACACTGAGGAGTACCCTACCTATTATGGACCCCAGGATGTTGTGGGTTTAGATTCGGAGACCCTGGCTCAAGAGGGACTTATCCCAACTGAGACAGTTGACCCTGGAGTGTAGCTTGTAGTATGATAGTATTCTTTTGTACTGGATTTGTCTCCAGCTTATTTTTGTTACTCTTCAGAGTCATTGATGTATTATTTTAAACTCATGAGTTGATGACTATTCTATTCTTATCTGATTCGTGTTCATTCTATCTTAGTTCTGTGATTGAGTATACTATCATTATTGGTGGTTCATTATATTGTTAGATAGACTATCTAGACAGCGTTCTACCGCCAATTCTGCGGCGTAGGCTGGGCGTTGTTTCCGACTAGTACCCTTAAACCGGGTGCAGATCGTGACACATTTTTGGTGGTGGCCCATGCAGGTCTAGCTTCACAAGTATGTGATATCGTGGTAGTGCGACAATTTAGTTGTACTACTGCGAGCCTGCGATAGGATATAGGATATAGGTTGAGATACTCAATCACATCTAGGAAAATTCTTTTGATTCAACTATTCTCCTTTGATATTGATACTTGATCCCTTAAACTGTCCTTTCCTTGATGTCTTACATCTTGTGCCATATTGATTCTTTCTTTCGCTTTGTCTCAGGATGCCGCCTAAGACTAGATCACAGCAGGGGAGAGCAGCTTCTGAGAGGTCTGCGACATCCCGAGGGCTTGCACCAGTCACTTCTCCGGTGATTGGAATGTCAGCTGCTTTCGGAGTTCCACCACCTACTCAGAGGACTGTGCCAGCTGTATTTGAGGGGCTTCCACCTCCACCTCCTGTGCCAGCAGAGGCGTCACAGATGTTTACACTGTTTCGTGAGATGCTCGAGGCACAGAGGGCTCAGTCAGAGGCACATCAGAGGCAGACCGACTTCTACGGCAGGCCATCGAGAGTGCTCATCAGCTTGCTCGTGCTGCAGTTGAGAGAGGAGTTCCGGTCCAGCAGCAGGTTGTTTCTCAAGTTACTCAGCTTCGGCCAGGCAACATTCAGGACTTCAAGAAACTGGAGCCTAGGGTTTTCAAAGGGACGGAGGGCATCGTCTATGCTGATGATTGGCTCGAGGACATTGAGCGTCTTATGAGGGTGTCCCGTCTTTCTGAAGATCTGAAGGTTGAGGCGGTAGGACTTCAACTGTTCGACGTCGCTCGTACTTGGTTCAGGAATGAGCCGGTTCTAGTTGACGCAGGACAATCTTGGGAGGTATTCAAGGACCTTTTCAAGAAGAAGTTTTTCGCCCGGATAGACAGGCTTGACTTGGGGAGATAATTTGAGAGTCTCATTCAGGGGAGCATGTCTGTGGAGGAATACGCTGCAGAGTTCGGTAGGTTGAGCCGATTTGCAGAGTACTTGGTGAGGGAGCCAGAGGTTCGAGCTATTCGTTTCCGAGAGGGTCTAAACTGGGAAGTGAAGATTCTCATTCCTTCTTTTTATGAGACATACTCGGAGATACTTGCGGAGGCATGCAAGGTTGAGCGGGATCTGGGTTTAAAGACCAAGAGAGACCGTGATTCTTTTCTGGGGGCCAACGGCAGTGCAGTATCTGCCAAACGTCCTCATTTCCAGTCCAGACCTTTCCAGCAGCCACAGCAGAACCAGACTCCAGCTAGAGCGCCTTTTCACCCGGCACCTCAGCAGCAGAGACAGTTACAGCAAGCTCCATGCAACTTCTGCAAGAAGCCTGGCCACATCTGGGAAGTTTACAGGAGGAGGCTAGGAGTTTGTCTGTATTGTGGTACTGAAGGGCATCAATCAAGGGAGTGTCCTCGTCGCACAGTTCAGGGAGCAGCTCCAGCTCCGAGGACACAGACGAGACCACCTGCAGCACAGTCGAGAGGATCGCTTCCGATACAGCAGCAGCGTTTTGTCCAGCATCAACAGCAGGAAGGTGCTCGACTGGGACGAGCGTTTGCTATGACCGTCGAAGAGGAGGAACCCACAGCAGATGTCATCGCAGGTTCTATTCTTCTTGATTCCATTCCAGCTTTAGCTTTGTTTGATAGTGGTGCTTCCCATAGTTTTGTATCTGTTTCTTTTGCTCTGAAGCATGGTTTGGTAGCTGAGTCTTTGCCTAGGACTTGCAAGATCATGACCGGGGGAGGCATTATCCTAGTTAATGATATTTGCAAGGATCGGAGAGTTACTCTGGGAGGCCGGGAGTTGAGTGCGTGTCTACTTGTAATGCCACTTCCAAGCTATGACATTGTACTTGGGATGGATTGGTTGAGTAGGCACCGTGCTAGCATAGACTGTAGAGGAGGTAGAGTTTTGTTTGGTTCGCCAGGAGAGCCAGAGTTCGAGTTTACTAGAGGAGCTGCGGAGCAGGGAGAAGGCATTATTTGTGGAGCTATGGTGGAAGACAAGGAGTTGCCACATCCGTTGATAGCAGAATTCTTAGATGTGTTTCCTGAGGAATTACCAGGATTGCCGCCAGATCGAGATGTTGAATTTTCTATAGATTTGGTGCCAGGTGCAGAACCAATTTCACAACATGTCTATAGAGTAAACAACAGCGAGCTGGTCAAGTTGAAGAAGCAGGTGGACGAATTGCAGGATAAGGGGTTTATCAGATCGAGTTCTTCACCATGGGGAGCCCCGGTATTGTTTGTACCGAAGAAGGATGGATCGGTGCGCATGTGCATTGATTACAGGGCTTTGAATAATCTCACTATCAAGAATAAGTATCCGTTGCCACGGATTAATGATCTGTTTGATCAGTTAAGTGGTGTGAAGGTATTTTCTAAGATAGATTTGAGATCAGGCTACCATCAGGTGAAGGTGAAGCCGGAGGACATACCGAAGACTGCTTTTAGAACTCGGTATGGTCAGTTCAAGTTTATGGTGATGCCGTTTGGTTTGACTAATGCACCGGCGGTATTTATGAACTTGATGAACAAGGTGTTCCACCAGTACCTTGACAAGTTCGTGGTGGTGTTCATCGACGACATACTAATATACTCGAGGACACCGGAGGAACATGAGGAGCATTTGAGGATTGTGTTGGATGTGCTGAGGAAGGAGAAGTTGTATGGAAAGTTGTCCAAATATGAGTTTTTCTTGGACAAGGTAGAATTTTTGGGGCATGTTGTGACTGGTGATGGTATTTCAGTGGATCTGAAGAAGATTTCAGCAGTAGAATCTTGGAAGACTCCGAGTTCGGTTGCAGAGATCAGGAGTTTCTTGGGATTGGCAGGCTATTACAGGAAGTTTGTGCAAGATTTTTCGAGGATTGCCGAGCCGATGACCAGACTCACAAGGAAGGATGTGGAGTTTGTTTGGACGGAGGATTGTCAGGTTGCTTTTGAGGAGTTAAAGAAGAGGTTGACGTCTGCTCCTATTTTGACGTTGCCATCAGGGTCCGGAGGTTTCACTATTTATAGTGATGCATCGGGGAAGGGTTTAGGTTGTGTTCTTCAGCAGCATGGGAAAGTGATTGCCTATGCATCCAGGCAATTGCGTCCTCATGAAAAGAACTATCCTACCCATGATTTGGAGTTGGCAGCTGTCATATTCGCCCTGAAGTTGTGGAAACATTATTTGTACGGAGAGCGTGTGGAGATCTTCACAGACCACAAAAGCTTGAAGTACGTTTTCACGCAGAAGGAGTTGAACATGAGGCAGCGTCGGTGGTTGGAACTGATGAAGGATTTTGATATCTCTTTACAATATCATCCTGGGAAAGCCAATGTAGTTGCCGATGCTTTGAGCAGGTATCCGGTAGCTATGTTCTTGACGCAGGATCGATATTTGTTGGAGGATTTGGAGAGCTTGGGCATTAAGGTGATTGTTCCTGGTGGTGCTATGCAGATGTGGGGATTGTAGATTCACTCAGATTTGATGGACAGGATCAAGGCAACACAGTATGATGATGTATCTTTGAGGAGTATCAGAGCTCAGGTGAGAGCAGGATTGGAGGATGATTTCACTATTTCAGAGGATGGATCTTTGAGGCATGGAGTTAGATTGTGTGTGCCTAGTGGGGAGTTGCGCGAGGAGGTGTTGCAGGAAGCGCATCGCTCTCAGTATTCCATACATCCAGGTGCTAACAAGATGTATCGGGATATGCGAGAGAGTGTGTGGTGGTATGGCATGAAGAGGGAAGTGGCACAGTTTGTATCCAGATGCTTAGTGTGCCAGCAGGTGAAAGCCGAGAGGCAGAGGCCAGGAGGGTTACTTCAGCGATTACCCATTCCAGAGTGGAAGTGGGAACACATTACTATGGATTTTGTGTCCGGACTTCCATGATCTCCAGGAGGGAAAGACGCGATTTGGGTCATTGTTGATAGATTGACCAAGTCAGCCCACTTTTTGCCTTTCAAGGTGGGTTTGTCTACGGAGAAGCTGGCAGAGATGTATGTGAGGCAGATCGTTAGGATACATGGAGTTCCTGTCAGCATAGTCTCAGATCGAGATAGTCGTTTCACTTCTCATTTCTGGAGGAGTTTGCAGGAGAGTTTGGGCACTCAGCTCAAGTTCAGTACTGCATATCATCCCCAGACAGATGGGAAGTCAGAGATGTAACCTCCGACTTCCAATTTCAAAAAAAAAAAAAAATTTAGATTTTTATTTATTTTAAATACCAAGTTTTAAAAAATATTTTCTCCTTGAATTTTTGTATTTAATTTTGAACGATGTCTGATTTTAGAAGGTGATTTAAAAATCTTTTATAAAAATCATTTTTCTAAATGTCGCTTTCTTATAAAATAAGTAAATAAATAATATATATATATAATTCTAGTTTCAAATATTTATTGGCTTGAATCATAAAAAATTATTGTTTTAACTAAATATTTATTTAAAAGACTAGTTGATAAAATAAAATAAATTTTATTTATTGGAATAGTAAATAAATAAATGTCATACTTTCTAAGATTTTGCAAAAAGGGATTAATTAGTAGCTAATTGGAAATTAGCTAGTTTTCCTAAAAATATTTTCTGAAATTATAATCTTTATTTTTATTTTTATTTTTACAAGTTGCCATTTCCCACTAACTAGCCTTCACACCCTCATTTTTTCCCACATGAGAAACCCTTTTATATTTAATTCTGGGCCATTCATTATTGGGCCAACCCGCAACCCTTTATCCCACACCATCTCTCCCTATTTAAGTCCCTCATCATAACTCCCTAGAAACCCTAGCTAGCCTTCACAAATCCCCACAAAGCCAAAGCCACCACCATTTTGTGTGCTCGTGTCCGTGTGTCCAGCATCATCGTGTCAGCCGTGATGGCCTCGGGTCCGACCCCGGGTGTCCCACCGTATCCATTCATTTCCTGTGTCCGGTTACAATATTACAACCCGATTTCCCGTGTCCAACACCCGGACACGTCTCCCACCCCACAGTCACCAAACCGCCGTGTCTAGCCACGGACACGACCCCGACACACAGAACCGACCCTAACCCTAGATCAAGCCACCGTCGCCGCCCTGTCGCTACCCTGGTTTGAACCGCCACCTCCTCGAGCCAGATCCGCCGGTGGCCGCCGCTGGAACCGAGACCGCCGCTGGAATCGAGATCGCCGCTGGAACCGAGACCGCCGCTGGAACTGAGCACCGCAGCCACCTCGAAGCCGCCGCCTCCTCGAACAGAGCGCCTCCTCGAGCCGAGCGACGCCGCCGCCTCAAGTCTGTCGAAGCCGCCGCGGATCCCCTCCTCGCCGAGTTCGAGCAGCCCGCCACCGCCTCGAGTCGAGCCGTCTCACCTGCGCCGACCTCGGCGAGCCCCGCGCCGACGCCGGAGAAGCCCTCGTGAGCCTCTTCTTCCCTTTCCCCTTTTCCTTTCTTTTCGGTTCTGTAAAATGAGTTAAGATGAGTATGTGTTAGATTAATCAGTAATTAAATTGAAAAATTAGTTAATTAAGTTATAAAATCAGTAGTTAATCAGTAGTTAGTTATTTAATCAGTTATATAATTAATTAGTTAATTTATATTAATTAGTTTATTTTATATGAATTAGTTTACTTCATATAATTAGTTTATTTTATTAATTAGTTATTTATAATTAGTTTAGTGAGTTAATTACATTTAGTGAACTAATAAATTAGTTTAGTTAGATATTTAATTAGTTAGTTAATAATTAGATTAATTAGTTAATTAAATCAGTTAGTAAATTCTTAATAAATTAGTTTATTTAATTTATAATTAGTTTAATTAATGTGTTAGTCTAGTAAATTCATGTAATTAGTTTAGTAAATACAACATAATTAGTTTTATTGTTTTAATGTATGAAATTAGTTATTTAGTATGTGTAAATTTAGTTATGTAATATTTCAAAAGGGTTTTTGATTATGCAAACATATAATAATTTTGGGGTTTATATTGTTAATTAAAAATATAGTTTCAATAATCTAAATTTGTTCGAAATTGGTTATTTTGGACTGGTAACTGAAATTTCTAGAGATATATAAATGCATTGGCTTTTACATAAATTCTAGATTTTATAAATAAACTTTTAAGTGTAATTTTTGTTCGAAAGGAAAGTTTAACAATTATTGTTCAAATAATTTCAAAATAATTTATATACGTAAATACGTATTCTAGTATATGTAATTAATTTAGTATCTATGTATATATATATTTTTAGTATATGTATATAATTATTTGGTATATATATATATGTATATATGTATGTATATTTTTGGCATAATTATACATATATTTAATTGGTAAGATTTCATGTAGTATATGTGTAATAAAACGTATTTTTAATATATGAATTAATTGGCATCTGTATATATATATATATAGTATAAATCTGAATTGGTAATTTAATATTAGTATATTCTAATAATGATGTTGACAAAATATATGTATATTTTAAACAGTATTTTTGCAAATATATGAGTATACGTATGGTTCAACTAGTATATAAATATATATATATATATATATATTGTAAATACATTTAAATTGGTGCATGTATAAATATAGCAAGTATTAATAAATGTAATGTGTATTATATACGTATCCCTACTAGATGACCTAGTTGACTAGAGCCATGCCTGGCAGAGCCCCTGAGTTCATGTATTTATGATGTGTTAGTGTAGCACCTGATGCAAATATTGTATTTGATATATTTTAGGACTGTTGGTTCCTCCAGACGATACTCTGGGACAGGATATTGGTTTTACCAGCTAAGGACCCAAGGCGAGTACATTCTCTGATTAGTTTCTAATTTATGATATCTCCTATGTTCCCTGTATCTAGTGTAAATATCCATGTTCTGACACATTGGTTACACGGATTGGTATACACGGATCTCGTCATGAGATGTTATTCCTTATTCATGGTGTAGCTTGTACAAGACTTATTTCTTTGTTATCTTGTGCATGTACAGACACTAATTCCCGGGAAGATTTGCTACCTTCCTAGGGAATCCCGTGCCATAGCGTACCATGATTGGATCTACTATACCAGTCGGGGGTTTGGGGAGTATTATAGTGTAGATATGTGATCATACCCAACTTTTCATGCATCATAGCTCACCCCATGTCTCACGTCGGGTGCTGCCTGACCATCTCCGTGCCTCATAGCTGTTACGTGTGATTAGCCTGACCTCTACATGCATCATAGCTAACCAACGGTTAGCCTGACCTTCGTGAATCATAGCTAATCACATGTAACCAGCCTGATCATGTTCCCAAGCCGATCACATGTTAAAGCTAGTACTCACACACTTAGTCATAGGATTTTTGCTTATTGACATATTGTTCCTTTCCTGCATTTACTTACAGTATTTCTAGTATTTCTTTCGTGTACATTTCTCGTACCTATACATGCATCTGGTATGTTTCCATCTAGAACTGCTACATAGTTTATGTTATTTATATAGAACTGCTATTTAGAGATGTACTTTGCTCCTTCCTGACTGGAAAATATTTTTCCAGACTATGACCTTAGTAGACTGGTTTCCGACACACTTGGAGATTGGTTGTTACTGATTACAGGTATGATTGTTTTATCATTAGTCTTGTGTTGTATTCCTTTGTTTCTTCAAATTCTTATCGTGCTGTAATTGTGATTGAGTATGTTGTTCATCTTTATAGTGTTATCCGTGTCTCCTTATGGAGTTGGATACTAGGGTGAGATTATTTAGATAGTACTTGACCTAGACAGCGTTCTACCGCCGATGCTGCGGCATAGGCTGGACGTACCCACGCACTTGTGCCCCTAAACTGGGTGTGGGTCGTGACACATTTTTAGTGGTGGCCCATGCAGGTCAGACTTCGCAAGTTGTGCGATGTCGTGGTAGTGTGACGTCTTCGTTGTACTACTGCGTGCCTGCTATAGGACATAGGACATAGGGTACTAGGATGAGAGAGGATACTCAATCACAAAATCTTGAGAGATTCCTGGGACGACCCCTTGAGAATCTTATTATAACTTCTAATTTTGAATCCTTCGTTTTGTTTCCGTCTGTCCTTACTCATTGATATTGAATTTGATTATTGTTGATCAATTATTAATATTTGAATCTTGGTATCATTGTTGAGTTTGATTCTTGTTGACCAGTTGTTAAATTTAATTCTTGGTATCATTGTTGAATTGATTTCATATCGAGATGAATTTTACGGGCTAAAATTTACGGTATCATCTGATGACATATGTTGATAAGGACAGTGAGAAAGGTAAGACGTCTACTTTGGTTATGGACCCTAGAGTTTATCGCAGCCATATTAGCTGTGATGATGAGAACGTAGGAACCTGACTTGGATGTATATACTATAGTTATGAAACTTAGAGTCTCTCGCAGCCATACCGGTTGGCGTGGCAAAGATTTTAGATGACATGATTATAGGGTTGCATACCTTAGTTACGGAACCTGTCGTTTATCGCATCTATGCTTACTGGCGTGGCGAGGATTCTGTGCGTCATGATTTCTGACAGACGTGTATGATTATCAGGTTGTATCTTAAATTGGTTCTTAAAGTATCATCTCAAGACTTATCTATTTCTGTTATTCCAGGACTTTGTTCCATCGCTTCTTTTCTTTACTAGCAGTAAAGATACCTTCCGTCCTTAACCCAGTTCTTTGAGCCTTATTTCTTTAAGGATCCTTGTTAGTGTGATAATTAGTGACTTGCAATTTTGGTTGTGTCTTGTATTAGTTTGACTGAGTGTGACTTGTGAGTTTGTAAGTGTTTCTTAGTTGGATATGTGAGCAGTAGGATTTAATTTAGAGTTAGCCCTTAGCATAGTACTTTGTAACAATGGTTCTAGGAGAAGTGTCATTAGAGACTGAGAGTTAAGGAGAGTATAGAGTATCAGTGATAGTTCTCAGAGTTAGTATCAGAGCCAATTACCCGTCCTGGATAATCATGATTATGTAATTGAGTGATCTATGTAAACGATTAAGTATCCTGGAATTGTGTTAAGGATTTATGGAGCATGATGTTCAATTTGATGAATGATATCGGAAATGTTAAAGGTAAAGAAATGTATATGCATAAAGGGTTTAATGAGATGTCATAAGTAGAGAAATATCAGGATTAGTAATGAAAGTTGTGAAGTGTATCACAAATTAGTTTAACAGGCTATAAAAGGATTAAGAGATATGCTTATACATCAATCGAGATATAGAACCATATGCCTGCCCATGAGAGTAAAGAAACATGAGTGTTATAGTAGATACATGTAATCATGAGTTATACTGAGCTTGATGAATGATTCATTAGTGAAGCTAGTGATATAATACCAAGAGTGCTAATGATTCTATATCAAGGATTTGTCAAGAATGACGTTAATAACAGTGATCACCCTGTATGATGATAATTAGATGATATACCAGTTGACATAAATTGAAAATCATGAAAGAAATTACAGGTGATGATAACTTTGATCATTGGAGATAATGGTGCCAGTGATTCAGGCAGTACAATTCTAGTACACAGTTATAGACATTAGATGCATTGAGTGCACCTTGAGTATCAGAGACCGTGAGCACCGATATGTACACTGTGGAATTATAAATTAAAAGGTGGAAATAAGATTGTATTTTAGAATGATTGAGGAGTTGAGATTTTGTCATTAAATTTTTGAGGATTTCAAAATATGAATTCAATAAACATGGTTAAGACTACAAAGATTTTAGAAGTGATTAAAATTTTATTCGATGTTGAGTATTTGACTTTGAAGAGGCATATGCATTTATTTTAAGTTGATCGAGGAGTTGAACCTTGATGATTATTTTTGAGAATTAAATTTATGGTAAATAAGAAATATGAATATTAATATATGAGTAGATGATATACATGTGTAAGGATCTGATAACTTGAGCAGGATTGAGATGGCACCACAGACTGA
Source organism: Iris macrosiphon (assembly GCA_036927795.1). Classification (NCBI taxonomy): domain Eukaryota; kingdom Viridiplantae; phylum Streptophyta; class Magnoliopsida; order Asparagales; family Iridaceae; genus Iris; species Iris macrosiphon. The sequence continues at coordinate 54,735,276 of JAYESA010000006.1, forward strand.
CTTGGGTGTCCATTTAAAGTTGTATTGGAAAGAACAGTATTTAGTATGATGTGTTACACTTGGCGTGCACTTGAGTGAGGAGAACGACTAGTATGAACAATTATAGTAGGAACGGGAACTGACAGAGAGTATGGTACTAAAGAGATAGAGGTATCCACTTGGATGCATTATTGAATCATGGTTATATTAGAGATTCTTGGCATCAGATTTTGGTATTAATAAACAGGTGTGCAATACGGATGTATTCATGGATTTTGTGGATTAATGAGTAGTTGATATGGGTACCAGAGTACATGAATAGGAATTTGTTAGTAGATGTGCTAGAGTTAAGTGTTTGTTAGAGATAGCAGTTACCGCAAGAAATATGTTAGCAGGTTCTTTCTTTCCCTCCTAATGATTCCTTCTTCCATCTTTCGATTGATTGTTTTTCCTAATACTGTAGTTCGTATTTATGATTTTCTTGTTAAAATATAACTAGTAGTACACCTTAACAGAGACTGAAATACCATGACAAGATACATGACCTATATATTTTCTTAAATTGCATGGCTGTAGGTAAAATTTTCTTAAACCATGATCATTAGGGTTTTGACCAAAGCAAAGATCTGTGACGAGGTTATGACTGACAAAAAGAGACAAGAGGATCAAATTTGTGGATGAGCATTAAATTAAATAAAGAATTTAGGGGATTGTTATAACAGAGTTGATGGAATCATTATTTTTGCGAAAATTGAGGTTTGATTGAAATTCGAGGACAAACATTAACTTAAAGGGAGAATTAAGAAATTCACAGAGCCAAGAAATTGAGGATTTATTAATTTTAAGGAGGTCTTGATATGATTGAATTGATTATTAAAAATTTGAGAAATTTGAGAGATTATCATTTTATTTAGTTGATTGCAAGATAGAAATTTTATATATTATGAATGTTGCATTGAAGATTCTGGAAGCATCGCATCGTTGAGTATTTGAGGAAAAAGAAAATCAGGAAATAAAATCGTAAATGGAATAGTGTCGAATTCAATTCTTGGGATGAGGAGTTAGATTGGAATAAGCATCAATTGAAATTGAATTAGAGGAGTAAGATGATTGATAAGTGTTTAAAATTTAAATTTTGGGATACAGATTTTAAATGTTATAAATATACATTGATTGGAATTCAATTGGAGGATTGGATATTGAAATCCTGCCTGGAGTATTAGATACGAACTTAAAATTTTTTTGGAGGAGACTATGACAAAAAGGGGATTTGATTTTTAAACTTGAAAATTTTCAGGAATATGATGTTATAGAATTTTTGAAGTGTTGTGAAATAGCGATATGAAATTACTTCATGATTATTTTGGATTGAAATTTAAATTTGATAGAAATGATATAATGTGTAAATGCAATTATTGAGGATCTTAAATTTCGAGGACGAAATTTTTCTAAGGTGGGTAGACTTGTAACCTCCGACTTCCAATTTCAAAAAAAAAAAAAAAAAAAATTAGATTTTTATTTATTTTAAATACCAAGTTTTAAAAAATATTTTCTCCTTGAATTTTTGTATTTAATTTTGAACGATGTCTGATTTTAGAAGGTGATTTAAAAATCTTTTATAAAAATCATTTTTCTAAATGTCGCTTTCTTATAAAATAAGTAAATAAATAATATATATATATATAATTCTAGTTTCAAATATTTATTGGCTTGAATCATAAAAAATTATTGTTTTAACTAAATATTTATTTAAAAGACTAGTTGATAAAATAAAATAAATTTTATTTATTGGAATAGTAAATAAATAAATGTCATACTTTCTAAGATTTTGCAAAAAGGGATTAATTAGTAGCTAATTGGAAATTAGCTAGTTTTCCTAAAAACATTTTCTGAAATTATAATCTTTATTTTTATTTTTATTTTTACAAGTTGCCATTTCCCACTAACTAGCCTTCACACCCTCATTTTTTCCCACATGAGAAACCCTTTTATATTTAATTCTGGGCCATTCATTATTGGGCCAACCCGCAACCCTTTATCCCACACCATCTCTCCCTATTTAAGTCCCTCATCACAACTCCCTAGAAACCCTAGCTAGCCTTCACAAATCTCCACAAAGCCAAAGCCACCACCATTTTGTGTGCTCGTGTCCGTGTGTCCAGCATCATCGTGTCAGCCGTGATGGCCTCGGGTCCGACCCCGGGTGTCCCACCGTATCCATTCATTTCCTGTGTCCGGTTACAATATTACAACCCGATTTCCCGTGTCCAACACCCGGACACGTCTCCCACCCCACAGTCACCAAACCGCCGTGTCCAGCCCCGGACACGACCCCGACACACAGAACCGACCCTAACCCTAGATCAAGCCGCCGTCGCCGCCCTGTCGCTACCCTAGTTTGAACCGCCACCTCCTCGAGCCAGATCCGCCGGTGGCCGCCGCTGGAACCGAGACCGCCGCTGGAATCGAGACCGCCGCTGGAACCGAGACCGCCGCTGGAACTGAGCACCGCAGCCACCTCGAAGCCGCCGCCTCCTCGAATAGAGCGCCGCCTCGAGCCGAGCGACGCCGCCGCCTCAGGTCTGTCGAAGCCGCCGCGGATCCACTCCTCGCCGAGTTCGAGCAGCCCGCCACCGCCTCGAGTCGAGCTGCCTCACCTGCGCCGACCTCGGCGAGCCCCGCGCCGACGCCGGAGAAGCCCTCGTGAGCCTCTTCTTCCCTTTCCCCTTTTCCTTTCTTTTCGGTTCTGTAAAATGAGTTAAGATGAGTATGTGTTATATTAATCAGTAATTAAATTGAAAAATTAGTTAATTAAGTTATAAAATCAGTAGTTAATCAGTAGTTAGTTATTTAATCAGTTATATAATTAATTAGTTAATTTATATTAATTAGTTTATTTCATATAATTAGTTTATTTTATTAATTAGTTATTTATAATTAGTTTAGTGAGTTAAGTACATTTAGTGAACTAATAAATTAGTTTAGTTAGATATTTAATTAGTTAGTTAATAATTAGATTAATTAGTTAATTAAATCAGTTAGTAAATTCTTAATAAATTAGTTTAGTTAATTTATAATTAGTTTAATTAATGTGTTAGTCTAGTAAATTCATGTAATTAGTTTAGTAAATACAACATAATTAGTTTTATTGTTTTAATGTATGAAATTAGTTATTTAGTATGTGTAAATTTAGTTATGTAATATTTAAAAAGGGTTTTTGATTATGCAAACATATAATAATTTTGGGGTTTATATTGTTAATTAAAAATATAGTTTCAATAATCTAAATTTGTTCGAAATTGGTTATTTTGGACTGGTAACTGAAATTTCTAGAGATATATAAATACATTGGCTTTTACATAAATTCTAGATTTTATAAATAAACTTTTAAGTGTAATTTTTGTTCGAAAGGAAAGTTTAACAATTATTGTTCAAATAATTTCGAAATAATTTATATACGTAAATACGTATTCTAGTATATGTAATTAATTTAGTATCTATGTATATATATATTTTTAGTATATGTATATAATTATTTGGTATATATATATGTATATATGTATGTATATTTTTGGCATAATTATACATATATTTAATTGGTAAGATTTCATGTAGTATATGTGTAATAAAACGTATTTTTAATATATGAATTAATTGGCATCTGTATATATATATATATAGTATAAATCTGAATTGGTAATTTAATATTAGTATATTCTAATAATGATGTTGACAAAATATATGTATATTTTAAACAGTATTTTTACAAATATATGAGTATACGTATGGTTCAACTAGTATATAAATATATATATATATATATATATATATATATATATATATATATATATATATTGTAAATATATTTAAATTGGTGCATGTATAAATATAGTAAGTATTAATAAATGTAATGTGTATTATATACGTATCCCTACTAGATGACCTAGTTGACTAGAGCCATGCCTGGCAGAGCCCCTGAGTTCATGTATTTGTGATGTGTTAGTGTAGCACCTGATGCAAATGTTGTATTTGATATATTTTAGGACTGTTGGTTCCTCCAGACGATACTCTGGGACAGGACATTGGTTTTACCAGCTAAGGACCCAAGGCGAGTACATTCTCTGATTAGTTTCTAATTTATGATATCTCCTATGTTCCCTGTATCTAGTGTAAATATCCATGTTCTGACACATTGGTTACACGGATTGGTATACACGGATCTCGTCATGAGATGTTATTCCTTATTCATGGTGTAGCTTGTACAAGACTTATTTCTTTGTTATCTTGTGCATGTACAGACACTAATTCCCGGGGAGATTTGCTACCTTCCTAGGGAATCCCGTGCCATAGCGTACCATGATTGGATCTACTATACCAGTCGGGGGTTTGGGGAGTATTTTAGTGTAGATATGTGATCATACCCAACTTTTCATGCATCATAGCTCACCCCACGTCTCACGTCGGGTGCGGCCTGACCATCTCCGTGCCTCATAGCTATTATGTGTGATTAGCCTGACCTCTACATGCATCATAGCTAACCAACGGTTAGCCTGACCTTCGTGAATCATAGCTAATCACATGTAACCAGCCTGATCATGTTTCCAAGCCGATCACATGTTAAAGCTAGTACTCACACACTTAGTCATAGGATTTTTGCTCATTGACATATTGTTCCTTTCCTGCATTTACTTACAGTATTTCCAGTATTTCTTTCGTGTACATTTCTCGTACCTATACATGCATCTGGTATGTTTCCATCTAGAACTGCTACATAGTTTATGTCATTTATATAGAACTGCTATTTAGAGATGTACTTTGCTCCTTCCTGACTGGAAAATATTTTTCCAGACTGTGACCTTAGTAGACTGGTTTCCGACACACTTGGAGATTGGTTGTTACTGATTACAGGTGTGATTGTTTTATCATTAGTCTTGTGTTGTATTCTTTTGTTTCTTCAAATTCTTATCGTGCTGTAATTGTGATTGAGTATGTTGTTCATCTTTATAGTGTTATCCGTGTCTCCTTATGGAGTTGGATACTAGGGTAAGATTATTTAGATAGTACTTGACCTAGACAGCGTTCTACCGCCGATGCTGCGGCGTAGGCTGGACGTACCCACGCACTTGTGCCCCTAAACCGGGTACGGGTCGTGACAAGAGAGGACTATCCAGACTCTCGAGGATATGTTGCGCACTTGTGTACTAGATTTCGGGGGTTCTTGGGAGGACCATCTCTATTTGGTAGAGTTTGCTTACAACAACAGTTACCAGGCCAGTATAGAGATGTCACCTTTTGAAGCTCTATATGGTCGGAGGTGTCGTACTCCTTTGTCTTGGGACGATGTTGGAGAGAGAGTTTTGCTTGGGCCAGAGATGGTTGTGGATGCAGCAGAGAAGGTTCAGTTGATCAGAGACAGACTTCGAGTGGCGCAGGACAGACAGCGGCATTGGGCCGATAGCCATCGGAGACCTTTGGAGTTCGAGGTATAGTTTAGATTTTGTTTGTGCTTGTTCTTGTTTGTTATAGATTAAGTTCTTAAGATGGTGTTTTGTTCTAGGTGGGTGGTTTGGTGTTTCTGAGGATTTCTCCGACACGAGGCACGATTCGCTTCGGTGGAGGCGGAAAGCTTAGTCCGCGATTCATCGGACCTTTCACTATTCTAGAGAGGGTCGGTGCAGTTGCTTATAGACTAGACTTGCCACCTGCATTGGAGGGAGTGCACAACATGTTTCATGTGTCGCAGTTGAGATGATACATGGCAGATCCTAGTCATGTATTGGATCACTCAGAGATAGAGGTGGGCCCTACTCTTAGCTATCCAGAGCAGCCAGTTGAGATTCTGGATCGGAGAGAAAAGGTGCTGAGGAACCAGACTATTCCTTTGGTACGCGTCGCATGGAGGCATCACTCTCCGGGGGAGTCTACCTGGAGAGAGAGGATGACATGCGAGAGCGTTATCCATATTTGTTTGTACCTTGAGGTATGTTATTTTCTAGTTATGTTCTGTTCATTAGTTAATTGTGATTCTTTAGTTCTGTTCTATGATTTTTCTGGGGGTAGTTTTCATCTTTAAATTTCGAGGACGAAATTATTTTAAGGAGGGTAGATTTGTCACTACCACATTTTAGGAAAAAGGGTATTTTAGTATTCTCCTATTTAAATAAATATTGTGCATGGTAAATAATTTTTGTTGTATTATTTAATTGTTGTTAGATATTATTTAATTATTTTGGACTTATTTTAGTAGACCCAACTAGTTTAGTTTGGACCCATGGACCAACATGAATTAAATAGTTAGATTTGGCCCATTTAGAAAGTCCATGGTTAAGGAGATGGATTAAATTAATTAAGTGATTAGACTAGAAGCTTCCTTCCTTAATTATTTCTTCATGAGAGGCCCCAAGGGGTACATTGGAAATTTTACAATTGCTTGGGAGAGGGGTAAGGCCGGCCTATTAAAAGAGGGGGGGAAATTTCTCTTTTCTCTCATTCTCATTCCAAATCTAGATCTAGAATTTCCCACTCCCAAATTCCCTCCATTCCCATTCCAATTCCCTACCAAATTCATTCCAAATTCTTCCCAATTCACCATTAGAGAAGGAGGAAGCAAGGATCTAGAAGAAGGAAGCAAGGATCTACAAAGAGGAGCAAGGATCTACAATTTGGAAGCAAGTTCTTCTCAATTGGAGGTTTCATTGGAAATCCATCTCCCAATAGGTATAATTCAGTTTTTTCCCATTAAAATAGCTTCTAAATCTGAGATTTAATTATGTAAAATTAACTTATATGTATGTACTACCCATAGAAATTTATTTTGTGTTCATAGGAGACCCATGGAGAAAGTTATGGTACTTTTTGTGTCAATTTTGTTGGAATTCCGAATTTACATTTTATTGTGTGTGTCAATTGATCCTATAGATCAATTGGACATGTGCTTATATGTTTGAGGCTTGTGTCATGTCCATATTTGGGTACATGTGGTTCGTATACCAACTATTTGGTGATACGTATCATTTTGGGGGTTTTCCCTCCGACACGGGGCTTTGAACATGTCGTATTTTGACACGGACACATAGATCTACTTTTGACACTTTGATTTATTCATAAATATTATTTGTGACTTATTTGTGTCCTTCGGGGTATATTTGGTTGTGTGTTGGACTCGTGTCACATGCGTATCCTAGATCTAGTGGGATACGGTGTGAAACTTTCCAATTTGGTGTGTTTATGTGTAGATCTAATTATTTATGCTTTAAATTCTTCATTTATAATTAGTAAATATATATAGATATTATATATTTATTTTAGTGTATTTATTATGGTATTTATTGTAGCATAGATCTATATATTTCTATGTGTTCTAATGTGGTGTATAAATATATGTATGTAGCTTTCTTGCATGCAATTATATATGTACTTATGTTACTAAAATAATTTATACATAAATATTTTATAAAATATATTTATGTGTTTAAATGTGTAATTATATTATTTATAATTATTATATAATTATTTGTATATTAATGAATATATTTTTATGTGTGCTTCTAGCCATGTAAAATACATACATTAATATGTGCATGTGTTATGTAACTATTGATATTTAATTGTGTAAGTTTATATGTATATATAAATATATATATATATATATAATTGTTTTATATATATATATGTATTTTGATTTATATATCTTATATATATATGTGCTTTTATGAGGTATAATACTAGTAGTAATATATTATATTATTTGTATAAATATTGGTTTGTATATACTTTATATTAGAGTGTATATTATTTATACTTTGTGTGGGTACCAATTGGGATCAAGACCTTGATTCGTAATTGTGTATTTTTATTTTCTATATTATTTGTATAGATGTCTTGTGAGGATGACCTTGGTTTGACCATGTTTGACTTTAGTTGACTTTAGAGTTGACCATAGTTGACTTTTAACTTAGAATTGATTTATTGACCTAGAAGTTGACTAGTTTGACTTGTTCTCTTTTCGAGACCTTGTATTAATGTGGTATTCTATATCTAGGTCTTCGAGGTACCAAGTCAGACATCTGTGAGACTTTTTCATTGGACTTCAGGCTAGTACATTCTCTGATAGTTTCTCATTTATGATATCCTCTATGTTCGTTGTATCTAGTATAGATTTACATGTTTCTCTCGACACTATGGTTACAAGGATTGGTATATCCGGATCTCGTCATGAGATGTTATTCCTTGGTATATGGTGTATATGGTGCAAGTATTATTTCATTGGTTATCTTGTACATGTACAGACACCGATTCTCGGGGAGACTAGCTATCTTCTTGGGAAATCTAGTGCCATAGCATACCGTGGTTGGATCTATTATACCAGTTGGGGGTGGGAAGTATTAGTATAGATATGTGATCAAATCCCTATTGAATAAAGTATTGGTAAGCGAATAGTGTTGATTATGTACCGCACGTATGATTAGCCAGGCCGCATTGTATCTTGCCTAAGCCGATCACATGTTAAGCTAGTACTCACACACTTAGTCATTAGTATTATTGTTTCATTGGCATATTGTTCATTATTGTATTTCTTTCCAGTATTTTCTTATTGTCTATATATCTCTTGTATCTATTTTGTGCATCTTGTTTATCCACAGCTATTTACTATTATATAGTTTTTATCATAGATTAGAACTGCTGTTAGAGATGTACTCTGCTCCTTTCCTGACTGGATATATTTTTCCAGATGACACTGAGGAGTACCCTACCTATTATGGACCCCAGGATGTTGTGGGTTTAGATTCGGAGACCCTGGCTCAAGAGGGACTTATCCCAACTGAGACAGTTGACCCTGGAGTGTAGCTTGTAGTATGATAGTATTCTTTTGTACTGGATTTGTCTCCAGCTTATTTTTGTTACTCTTCAGACTCATTGATGTATTATTTTAAACTCATGAGTTGATGACTATTCTATTCTTATCTGATTCGTGTTCATTCTATCTTAGTTCTGTGATTGAGTATACTATCATTATTGGTGGTTCATTATATTGTTAGATAGACTATCTAGACACCGTTCTACTATCGATTCTGCGGCGTAGGCTGGGCGTTGTTTCCGACTAGTACCCTTACACCGGGTGCGGGTCGTGACAGGCTAGGCCACCTCGACCGTCATAGCAAACACTCATCCCTGAGGTGCACCTCCCTGATGCTGGTACTGGACATAACCATGCTACTAGGTCGGAAGCGGCGGTCCCCTCGGTTTTACTACAGGTGGCCTCGTCTGTTCTCTCTGAGGTGGAGCTACTCCCTGAGCTGCACGACGAGGGTTAGTAGGACAATCTCTCATCTGGTGCCCCTCTGCACCATAATACAGACAAACTCCCAACCTTTTTCTGCAAACTTTCCAGACATGGCCGGGATTCTTACAGTAGTGACAGAAAGCGTGTTGTGAGGGTCTTTGTTGTTTTTGTGGTGCCTGGTGAACTAACGTCCTGGCTGGTGTCGGATACTGTTGTGGCTGCTGGAAAGGACTAGACTAGAGATGATGATGCTTAGCAAGCCCTACACTGCTACTAGCCCCCAGAAAAGAATTATGGCCTCTCTTGGGCTTCAAGGTCAACTCCCGCTCAGCCTTGCGTGCCTCCTGTAAAACCCCCTTCCTAGAAATCGTATATACCCTTTATTTATTAATTATTAATTAAATTATAGTAATTAGGTAGGAGAAATAGATTTTTAATAATTTTTATGTTAGGTGTTCGGACACTTAGATGACTTATGGGACCATCAGAAATTTTTCGGAATTTATTCTATGTAGGAGACCCCTTAAGCAGTTGCTAGCCTAATATTGTGCATTACCCTAATCTATAAATTTTTTTCTTATGTGTGAATATATATATATATATATATATATATATATATATATATATATACAAATATATATATGTGTATATATATATTTAAAAAGAAAGAAAGTAAAAGAATTTAATAAGAACTTAATAATAATAATAATAATAATAACTACTAAACTACTTAGAACTTACTACTTGCTGTAACTTAGCAAATGCCTAGGGAAGCCCCTTCCGCCCACTTGCTTCCAAATGACCCGCCCCCCTATCAGCAAGTAGCAAGCACTTAGGATTTTACATTAAGCCTTCAGCCTATTAACAAACGAAACCCGACCCTGGCCGAAGCTTCAGCGGACCCGCTCCTTCCCTCTCTCTCTCCCTAGTATATAATAGATATATATATATATATAGTTATTTCACAAAAACCCTAACCTAAAGCTCCAGACCTCCTCTTCCCATCTAGAGCCATCACCGCAGCCAGAGAAGCCCCACCAAGCCATCCAACCATCCCGACGACGCCGACCTCGCGCCTTGCAGAATCTCACTCGAAGCACCTTCTTTCCGGAGTAATTTTTCGTCGACTCGTTCAACCAAACGCTGTTCCGTCTTCATAGGTATGATCACCCCTTAACCCTCTCCCATATTTGTTTTATAGCCAATCTTGGAAAACGTGTGCCCCTAGGTGAGAAACAGCGCCCAAGTTGGGCGAGCAGACAGAATTCTGGAATCGCAGAATTCCAGAATGATCACCCATATTGCCGAGTTCGTATCTCCCACCACAGAGATCCGAATTCTGTAATTCTTTTTGATACCTGTAGAATACTTGACCTAGTTTATTTTTTGTTAAATAACCCTATGCTATTATTTGCTGTGGACATAATGATATTCGTCACAAAACTGCGCGCACCCACTTTTTCTAAATTTCCAAAAATTGGAAAATGGAGCGCGCCCCGCCAAACGGGACCGCTCCGTCGTGTACCAAGTGTACCGCATGGTGCACGCAGCGTAACCGGACATGTGAAAATTCGTGGAGACTGATTCGGACGCGTGTGCGTGCCGAAATTAGGCCGTATCCGCGGACACATTTCGTATCGCAACTTTTGTGGAACTCGCGCATATTTTGTGCACGCTTGTCAGATTACGACGAAACTTGCGCCACTGGACTCGTGGTAACGCGCTGGTCCTGTGACCCAATTTTCACACAATTCTGAGATGGTTGACCAAATCGCCAATTGGCGGGCCCTACAGTTGACTTTTTGGACAAAATTTTGTTCGGCCCATCGGAATCCATATTTGGACATACCGTTGGGTTCGTATTGACATCTAGAGTTGTTTGACCTATAGTTTATCCCAATTAGAGACTGTTACCCTCGGCACACTTTTCGGTGCAAAGTAGGCCACAAGTGGACCCCACTTTTACCCGAAATTACCGTTTTGCCCCTGTGTCCAAATTGGACGAAAGGAATGTGCTTTTTAGCTATCTTGCTCATTCCGGAAACATTGGTGGTGTTTATTTCAGCATCCGGAGACGTTTGTTCGGAGTCCTTAGTTCCAGGTTCAGTGTCCTTGACAGTTGGGCGCGTACACTTTACAGATTTCTTGCCAGGCAAGTATACCTTGCCATTGTACTATTTTTACATTCCATATGAGGCATGCATATTTAATTTCTGTTTATTTAGTTCATTTATTTTAACTGTTATATAAACTGCGCGTCCAAGGAAACTTGGGTGCAACGACGGTGTCGTCGTACTATGTTTTTATTTATGTATATGCATTGGACCTACATTATGAGACTACCCCATTTTCATGAGGCATTTATGTTTCATTGGCCATGACACTATTCTTACACAAGTGTGAGTCACATGTAGGACACGGACTTGCGTTCTCGGCTGGCCACCGGTACGTATAGGACGTGCGACGGATAGGGATAACTGCCAATAGAAACTTTGCATGCTAGTAGACCTGGCGGTTATTAGAGGTATTATCGTGTCATGAACATGACATGCTTAGAGCATTGGGTGGGGAGAACAACAAGTAAGTCATTTGGGCTCCTTTGCACTTTCCTTATGTAACCCGTACGCTCCGCCGGAGATGCGCGGTCATGATGACACCTATACTACTTGGCGGGCCACCGCCGTTCAAAAGACGACGTGCCTTTGTAGGCCCCTGGATCTCCAAGAGAACCATGTCAATCCTATTTATGGCCAGATAGCCCACTTGTTAGAAAGTTGTTCTCAAACTGCATTCACATAGATGGTTAGGCGACCCCGATGGATATTTATTTTTAGTACTTTATTTGTATGTGCTTTTTGTATCTTGTTACGTCCCTCTGAGGACCTGGTCCCTTCCAGATATAGGTGAGCAGGAGTACCCGCAGGAGTATGGACCTGGACCTGACGCTACCTATCAGTCTGAGGAGATCTTACCTTCTGATTATATGTGATTCATTGCAGCTGTTTAGAGATCCTAGTTGCTATTCTTTTCTAGACATTTATTCTTATATTAGAGTTTATTCTCTTTTCTCTTTAGTAGTTTATTATAGTCGATTTTCAGTGGATTTGTTTCCACCCGACTATCACACTTTGAGATTACTATTTGAGACTGCTTCTTTGATATTCAGTTATTAATTTCTATTATTCTATTATTTGTGCTGTGAATGAGATATAGAACTGCGTGTGACTTGTTGTGACATATATTACCACTGTGGATTGGATATCCATGTACAGCGTACGTGTGTATATGGTTTTCATATATTGGAGTTCGTATACATACGGTTGGCGTGTTACGTATTCCTAGTCATACGTATTTTGGGACTGGGGCGTGACATATTTTTATGGTGGCCCATGCAGGTCAAGAATATATTGTCTCGGTTACGTAACCGTACCGAACAAGCCTGCGTATAGGAAAAGAGTATAAGGATCTCATCCACGCTTGATTGAAATTCATCCTTCCTATTTAATACTTGCATCCTGTTTGATTCATGTACTTTTCTAATCGTTTCGTACATCAACTGCAAAGAGATGGATTTGCAGAATGGATGTACTGCCGTCGATGGTGACACAACTTCTGGAGTCAATGGTCAGACTCAAGGAGGGACCCCAACGATTCCTAGGCTTCCGGGACCAGATGGACAGACTCACACCCCAGTTCCATCTGATCTTCCCGCTTTACCTATTGGGAACCTTCCACCTATCCCAGTACCACAAGATGGCCAAGCGCAGATGTTCTAATTCTTTCAGATGATGATACAAGAACAGAGGCAGCAGGCAGCCGAGCAGAGGCAGCAGGCAGCCGAGCAGAGGCAACAGGCAGCTGAGCAGAGGTAAGAATTTTTGGCAGCACTGGAAAGGATGGCTGCACATGCTACTGTACTAGTCCAAACACTAGCTCCAGTACCTCGAGCTAGGGTTGGATCAGTAAAGGATTTTGTTCAGATGGGTGCAAGGCAGTACAAGGGCACTGAGAGCCCGGAGGAGACCACCAGCTGGATCACTCACACGCAGAAGCTACTGGAGGCATCGCAGTTACCCACGGACCTATGGATGACGGGTGTACGGACGCTTCTAGATGGTAATGCCCATCACTGGTGCGAATCCATAGAGTGCCAGTTGGGTACTTACCAGACTTGGGAGCAGTTCTTAGAGTTCTTTGAGGGAAAGTACTTTCCGGACACTTTGTATGATAAGTTTCTTCACTTAGAGCAAGGGAACCGAACCGTGGACGAGTATGATGCCGAGTTTAGTCGACTCAGCAAATATGGTGCTGCTTTGATACCAAATGACTTGGCTAAGGCTAAGAGATTTCATCGAGGACCGACCCAGGAGCTACAACATTATACAAGCTCGCAGTCCCGAGTCTCTTATGCTGAACTACTGACAGAGGCCAGATTTCAGGAAACCATTAGCAGAGGAAAAGGAGGTCAGCTGGGGACACAACAAGGATCAGCAAGGATACAACAAGGACCAGCCAGGACACAACAGGGAGGACCTATCAGACGTCCTTGGCACAGCAGCATCAGCAACACAGAGCCGGACCATACCAGAATCCAGAGAAGCCCTACTGCAATTATTGTGGGAAACGCAGACATGTATCGAGAGATTATCGGACTCGCTTTGGTCAGTGTCTGAGATGTGGCTCCGGGCAGCACATGGCGAGAGACTGCCCAATGTAGACATCGATACTCCCACCACCAGTTCAGAGACTAGCGCTTCCAGCACCGAAGCCAGCCCAGCAGATGACCGGACCGGGAGCACCCCGTCCCCCAGCAGCAGGAGGATTTCAGAGAGGACCACCGCTACCCACTCAGGAGGAGCAGTATATGAGGACCGGACATGGACAACCACAGAAGAACGGGCGAGCTTTTGCATTGGAGGTAGATGACCTGGATCATGAGGTGGATGTCATAGCAGGTATTACCCTTGCTTTTACTTTTCCTGCTGTGACATTATTTGATATGGGAGCCACCCACTCATTCATATCATCTAGTTTTATTGCCAAATACAACATTGCTTCTACACCATTATCTAGTTGTGTTAGAATTCTTACCGGAGGAGGAGTTGTACCAGTTAGTCGAGTTTGTAGATCGGGCCCTATAGTGATATGTGGTAGAGAGATGAACGCCCAACTCTTAGTCCTTCCTATGCCATCTTTTGATATTGTGCTTGGAATGGACTGGCTAAGCAAGTACTATGCTTTCTTCGATTGCTTTGGAGGAAGCATTCTTTTTAAGGTACCAGGCCAGCCTGAACTTGAGTTTGCCCGAGGATCCACAGAAATCTTTGATGGTATGCAGCTCGCAATGGACGATGTGGTCTACTACCCTATTATTTCAGAATTTCTAGACGTCTTTCCAGAAGATTTGCCAGGACTACCCCCAGACAGAGACGTAGAGTTTTCAATTGAACTAGCACCCGGAGCAGCACCTATAGCATCGCATGTTTACAGACTGGCGAAGAAGGAGATGGACGAGCTGAAGGCACAGTTAAAGGAGCTAGAGGAGAAAGGTTTCATCCGACCGAGTGCATCACCCTAGGGAGCACCAGTGTTGTTCGTACCAAAGAAGGATGGGTCAGTGCGTATGTGCATTGACTACAGAGCCTTGAATGCAGTGACAGTGAAGAACAAATATCCATTGCCACGCATTGATGACCTATTTGATCAACTTAGTGGAGCTAAGGTATTCTCGAAGATAGATCTGAGATCGGGATATCACCAAGTGAAGGTAAAGAAGCAGGACATTCCGAAGACCGCATTCAGAACAAGATATGGATACTACGAGTTTTTGGTCATGCCATTTGGATTGACCAATGCTCCCGCAATCTTCATGGACTTGATGAATCGAGTCTTCCACCAGTACTTGGATCAGTTCGTGGTCGTCTTCATAGATGATATACTTGTCTATTCGAAGAGCCACGAGGAGCACGAGGAGCACCTGCGGATTATTCTAGAGACTTTGAGGAGAGAGCAGTTATATGATAAACTCAGCAAATGTAAGTTCTTCTAGGACAGAGTTTCATTTCTTGGACATGTTGTTACAGGAGATGGTATTTTTGTTAATCCAGAGAAGATCTCAGCAGTTGAGACATGGCCTGTTCCTAAATCAGCAACAGAGGTGAGGAGTTTCCTTGGACTTGCGGGATATTATCGACGGTTCGTGGAAAACTTCTCAAGGATAGCGGCACCTATGACTCGCCTGACTTGTAAGGATCAAGAATTTATATGGACCGACGAGTGTCAAGCAGCCTTTGAAGAGTTGAAGAAGCGACTGACTACAGCACCAGTATTGGCGATTCCGTCAGGATCAGGAGGTTACGTGATCTACAGTAACGCATCAGGAAAAGGCTTGGGATGCGTATTGATGCAGCATGACAAGGTGATTGCATATGCATCTAGGCAGTTACGAGTACATGAGAAGAATTATCCGACTCATGACTTGGAACTTGCAGCCGTTGTATTTTCTCTGAAGCTATGGAGATATTACTTATATGGGGAACGAATGGAGATCTATACAGACCACAAAAGCCTCAAGTACGTCTTCACGCAGAAGGAGTTAAATATGAGGCAACGTCGATGGCTCGAGTTGATAAAAGATTTTGAGATAGAGCTACATTATCATCCAGGCAAGGCTAACGTGGTAGCAGACGCGTTAAGCCGGAAGCCAGCAGTTTACTTCTTGACAGCACAGAGGGAACTATTGGAGGACTTGCAAGAGCTTGGCATTGAAGTGATATTACCCGGAGCAGATGGGACACTAGCCAACTTGCAAGTTCAATCATCATTGGTAGAGAGGATTAAGGCAGCTTTGCCTACAGATGCCAGATTCAGGAGACTAAAGGAAAGAACAGAGGCCGGAGAGCAGACAGGATTGCGCATTCACGAGGATAGGACATTATGATGTGGTGATCATCTTTATGTTCCAAATAGAAAGATTCGACAGGAGCTGATGACAGAGGCTCATAGTTCGATTTATTCTATTCATCCTGGAGGCACTAAGATGTATCGTGACTTACGACAACACTTTTGGTGGCATGGGATGAAGAGAGAGATAGCTCGCTTTGTAGCTAAATGTCTGGTATGTCAACAAGTGAAGGTGGAGCACCAGAGGACAGCAGGATTATTGCAACCACTTCCGATTCCAAAGTGAAAGTGGGAGCACATAACTATGGACTTCGTCATGGGTTTTCCCAATAGTTCAAGTGGGAGAGATGCAGTGTGGGTAATAGTGGACCGACTCACCAAGTCAGCCCATTTTATACCTTTTAGAGTGGGTCAGTCTACAGAAGCTTTAGCTGATTTATATATGAGGCAGATCGTGAGATTGCACGGCATACCAGTCAGCATTGTACCGGACAGAGATTTGCGCTTCACATCGCACTTTTGGAGGAGTATGCAAGAGAGTCTTGGTACTGGTCTGAAGTTCAGTACATCTTACCACCCGCAGACAGATGGGCAGTCGGAGCGTACTATTCAGACCTTGGAGGACATGTTGAGGGCTTGTATGTTAGACTTCGGAGGATCATGGGAGGACCACCTACATCTTGTAGAGTTTTCTTACAACAATAGCTATCAAGCGAGTATTCAGATGGCTCCGTTTGAAGCCTTGTATGGAAGAAAATGTAGGTCTCCTGTGTGTTGGAGTGACGTGGAAGAACGTCAGATTTTGCGACCCGAGTTGGTGGTCAACATCGTAGAGACAGTCAAGAAGATTCAGGGACACTTGCGAGCAGCGCAAGACAGGCAGAAGCAGTGGGCAGACCTTCATCGTCGTCCCTTGGAGTTCAAAGAGGGCGATCACGTCTTCTTGAGGATATCACCGACCAGAGGTACCATCCGATTCGGAGGGCGCGGCAAGTTGAGTCCAAGATATATTGGACCATTTGACGTACTCGAGCGAGTTGGAGAGGTGGCATATCGACTTGCGCTACCACCTTCACTGGAGGGAGTACATGACGTATTCCATGTGTCGCAGCTCAGGCGATATATGGCAGACAACACTCATGTTCTCGACCATTCGGAGATCACCATTGGGCCGAGCTTATCTTACCAAGAGCAACCCATGGGAATCCTTGATCGTCGAGAGAAAGTGTTGAGGAACCAGTCTATTCCCTTGGTTCGTGTAGCATGGAGGCATGGCGCACCAGGAGAATCAACTTGGGAGCGCGAGGACGACATGCACAAGCATTTTCCGAACCTATTCGCAGACCAAGGTATGAATTTACATTGTTAAATTATATCTTATACCATCCTTGCATTCTATCGTGGCTTAAATTTTAATTTCGAAGACGAAATTTTTACAAGTTGGGTAGAATGTAAAACCCCCTTCCTAGAAATCGTATATACCCTTTATTTATTAATTATTAATTAAATTGTAGTAATTAGGTCTAAATAGGAGAAATAGATTTTTTAAATTTTTTATGTTAGGTGTTCGGACACTTAGAGGACTTATGTGACCATCAGAAATTTTTCGGAATTTATTCTATGTAGGAGACCCCTTAAGCAGTTGCTAGCCTAATATTGTGCATTACCCTAATCTATAATTTTTTTTCTTATGTGTGAATATATATATATATATATATATATATATATATATATATATATATATATATATATATATATATACAAATATATATATGTGTATATATATATTTAAAAAGAAAGAAAGTAAAAGAATTTAATAAGAACTTAATAATAATAATAATAATAACTACTAAACTACTTAGAACTTACTACTTGCTGTAACTTAGCAAATGCCTAGGGAAGCCCCTTTCGCCCACTTGCTTCCAAATGACCCTCCCCCCTATCAGCAAGTAGAAAGCACTTAGGATTTTACATTAAACCTTCAGCCTATTAACAAACGAAACCCGACCCTGGCCGAAGCTTCAGCGGACCCGCTCCTTCCCTCTCTCTCTTCCTAGTATATAATAGATATATATATATAGTTATTTCACAAAAATCCTAACCTAAAGCTCCAAAACTCCTCTTCCCATCTAGAGCCGTCACCGCAGCCAGAGAAGCCCCACCAAGCCATCCAACCATCCCGACGACGCCGACCTCGCGCCTTGCAGAATCCCACTCGAAGCACCTTCGCTCCGGAGTGATTTCCCGTCGACTCGTTCAACCAAACGCTGTTCCGTCTTCATAGGTATGATCACCCCTTAACCCTCTCCCATATTTGTTTTATAGCCAATCTCGAAAAACGTGTGCCCCTAGGTGAGAAACAGCGCCCAAGTTGGGCGAGCAGACAGAATTCTGGAATCGCAGAATTCCAGAATGACCACCCATATTGCCGAGTTCGTATCTCCCACCACAGAGATCCGAATTCGGTGATTCTTTTTGATACCTGTAGAATACCTGACCTAGTTTATTTTCTGTTAAATAACCCTATACTATTAGTTGCTGTGGACATAATGATATTCGTCACAAAACTGCGCGCACCCACTTTTTCTAGATTTCCAAAAGTTGGAAAACAGAGCGCGCCCCGCCAAATGGGACCGCCCCGCCGTGTACCAAGTGTACCGCATGGTGCACGCAGCGTAACCGGACACGTGAAAATTCGTGAGGACTGATTCGGAAGCGTGTTCGCGCCGGAATCAGGCCGTATCCGCAGACACATTTCGTGTCGCAACTTTTGTGTAACTCATGCGTATTTTGTGCACGCTTGTCAGATTGTGACGAAACTTATGCCACTGGACTCGTGGTAACGCGCTGGTCCTGTGACCCAATTTTTACGCAATTCTGAGACGGTTGACCAAATCGCCAATTGGCGGGTCCCACAATTGACTTTTTGGACGAAATTTTGTTCGGCCCATCGGAATCCACATTTGGACATACCGTTGGGTTCATATTGACATCTAGAGTTGTTTGACCTATAGTTTGTCCCAATTAGAGACTGTTACTCTCGGCACGCTTTTCGGTGCAAAGTGGGCCACACGTGGACCCCACTTTTACCTAAAATTACCGTTTTGCCCCTGTGTCCAAATTGGACGAAAGGGATATGCTTTTTAGCTATCTTGCTCATTCCGAAAATGTTGGTGGTGTTTATTTTAGCATCCAGAGATTTTTGTTCGGAGTCCTTAGTTCCAGGTTAAGTGTCCTTGACAGTTGGGCGCGTACACTTTACAGATTTCTTGCTAGGCAAGTATACCTTGCCATTGTACTGTTTTTACATTCCATATGAGGCATGCATATTTATTTTCTATTTATTTAGTTCATTTATTTTAACTGTTATATAAACTGCGCGTCCAAGGAAACTTGGGTGCAACGACGGTGTCGTCGTACTATGTTTTTATTTATGTATATGCATTGTACCTACTTTATGAGACTACCCTATTTTTATGAGGCATTTATGTTTCATTGGCCATGACACTATTCTTACACAAGTGTGAGTCACATGTAGGACACGGACTTGCGTTCTCGGCTGGCCACCGGTACGTATAGGACGTGCGACAGATAGGGATAACTGCCAATAGAAACTTTGCATGCCAGTAAACCTGGCAGTTATTAGAGGTATTATTGTGTCATGGACATGACATGCTTAGAGCATTGGGTGGGGAGAACAACAAGTAAGGCATTTGGGCTCCTTTGCACTTTTCTTGTGAAACCCGTACGCTCCGCCGGAGATGCGCGGTCATGATGACACCTATACTACTTGGCGGGCCTCCGCCGTTCAAAAGACGACGTGCCTTTGTAGGCCCCTGGATCTCCAAGAGAACCATGCCAATCCTATTTATGGCCAGATAGCCCACTTGTTAGAAAGTTGTTCTCAAACTGCATTCACATAGATGGTTAGGCGACCCCGATGGATGTTTATTTTTAGTACTTTATTGGCATATGCTTTTTGTATCTTGTTACGTCCCTCTGAGGACCTGGTCCCTTCCAGATATAGGTGAGCAGGAGTACCCGTAGGAGTATGGACCTGGACCTGACGCTACCTATCAGTCTGAGGAGATCTTACCTTCTGATTATATGTGATTCATTGCAGCTGTTTAGAGATCCTAGTTGCTATTCTTTTCTATACATTTATTCTTATATTAGAGTTTACTCTCTTTTCTCTTTAGTAGTTTATTATATTCGATTTGCAATGGATTTGTTTCCACCCGACTATCACACTTTGAGATTACTATTTGAGACTGCTTCTTTGATATTCAGTTATTGATTTCTATTATTCTATTATTTGTGCTGTGGATGAGATATAGAACTGCATGTGACTTGTTGTAACATATATTACCACTGTGGATTGGATATTTATGTACAGCGTACGTGTGTATATGGTTTCCATATATTGGAGTTCGTATACATACTGCTGGCGTGTTACGTATTCCTAGTCCTACGTATTTTGGGACTGGGGCGTGACACCTCCGCAAGTATCTCAGAATATGTTTGATAGAAAGACAGAATGAGGATCTTTATTTTCCAGTTCAGACCCTCGCGGAAGCGGATAGCCCGAACCTCTGGCTCCCTTACCAAATACTCCGTAAATTGGCTCAACCTCCCGAACTCTATGGCGTACTCCTCCATAGACATGCTCCCCTGAGTAAGGCTCTCAAACTACCACCCCAAATCCAACCTGTCCACTCAAGCAAAGAACTTCCTTTTGAAGAGGTCCTTGAATACCTCCCAAGACTACCCCGCATCTGCAAAAAGTAGTTCACTCCTGAACCAAGTGTGGGCGATGTTGAACAGCTGAAGTCACACTGCCTCAACCTTTAGATCTTCAGCAAGACGGGATACCCTCATGAGACACTCGATATCCTCGAGCCAATTATTAGCATAGACGATGCCCTCGATCCCCTTGAAGACCCAAGGTTCCAACTTCTTGAAGTCCTGAATACTACCCGACCGAAGCAGGGCAACCTACAGAGCAACTTGATGCTGGACTGGAATATCTCTCTCTTCTGCAGCACGGGCAAGCTGATGAGCACTCTCAATACCCTATAGCAATACATCGGTCTGCCTATGGTGAACCTTTGACTGGGCCCTCTGAGCCTCCAGCATCTCGTAAAATAGTACAAACATCTGGGTCGCATCTGTTAGCACGGAAGGTGGAGGTAGAAGTACCTCAGTTACAGCTGGAATAGCCCTCTGTACTAGGGGTGGATCCCTAAACGCAGCTTATATGCCAATCACCGTAGATGTCACGCCCCAGTCCCAAAATACGTAGGACTAGGAATACATGACACGCCCAGCCGTATATATATGAACTCCAATATATGGAAACCATATACACACGTACGCTGTTTATGAATATTCAATCCACCAGTGGTAATATACTGTCACAACAAGTCACACAGAATCTATATCTCATCCACAGCACAAATAATAAGTAGGAATAAAGGTTGAATATCTAAGATGAGTATCAAGTCTGATAGTCGGGTGGAAACTAATCTACTACAAAACGACTATACTGCAGTAACAACAAAATCTCTAAACAGTGGAAATAAATCACATATACTCTGAGGATAAGTCCTCCTCAGTCTGGTAAGTAGAGTCAGGTCCAGGTTCGTACTCCTATGGATACTCCTGCTCGTCCATATCTGGAAAGGGACCAGGTCCTCAAAGGAACGTAACAATATACATAATAACATGTCAATAAGTACTAAAAAATAAACATCTAATGGGTCACCTAACCATCTAAATGAATGCAGTTTGAGAACAACTTTCCACCAAGTGGGCTATATGGCTAAAAATAGGATTGGCCTGATTCTCTCGGAGAATTAGGGGCCTACGAGCATACCGTCTTTTGAACGGTATAGGCTGCCTGTAATACATAGGGGTCATCAAGACCGCGTATCTCCGGTGGAGCGTACGGGTGACAAGGGAAAAAGTGCAAAGGAGCCCAAACGCCTTACTTGTTGTTCTCTCTACCCCATGCTCTAAGCATGACACATCCATGACACGATAAAACCTCTAAATAACTGCCAGGTCTACTAGCATACAAAGTTTTTATCGACAGTTATCCCTAACGCACGGCCAATACGTACAGGAGGCCAGACCTGTCATGCAGTCCGTGATCTATATGAGACTCACAACTCGTGTAACAACTGTGTCACGGCCAATGAATCTAATGATGCTCCATAATACTGGGGTGGTCTCATAAAGTAGGTCCAAAAATCTACATAAATAAACATGATACGGCGACATCGTCGTTGCACCAAAGTTTCCTTGGACGCATAAAATAGATGAACTAAATAAGCAAAAATAAATATACATCATCATATGGAATGTAAATAACAGTACGATGGCAAGGTATACTTGCCGAGCAAGAGTTCTGTATAGTGCAACCGTCCAATATATGTGTTTGGAAGAAGAAATCGGATTATGGTTTGAGAGAGTTGTAATATATAGAGAATAAGAGGCGGTGGTAATAATTTAGTGGTCTTAAAAGCCACTGTCGCTGCTGCCGTTTCTCTCTTTCATTGGTTTTGGTTTCGGTTGGGGAGATTTTAGTAATAATAGATTAAGAGGCGGTGGAATGAGGCGGTGGTGTTGCTGTCGATATTTTTCTTTACGCGCGGAGAAGGGGAAGCAAAGTTGGTTTTTGCTACTGCTGTTGATATTTTCTACGCGGGTTCGGGTGCAAGCGGGTAGGGTGTTTGGGTTTCGGGTTGTGATCCAATAGAAAATTATATATATACACATATATATACATAGAAAAATTCTAAAAATTATATTGGTGCATACGGTTAAGCTAGCAACTGTCCAAAGGGTTTTCTACATGTAATAAATTAGAAAAAAATTATAAAGGCTCCATAAATCCCCTAAATGTACAAACACCTCAAATAAAAATTAAATAAAATCTATTTCCTCTATTTAGCTCATAATTACCATAAATAAATAATTAATACGGTTTATAAAATTAGGGGTCTTACAGTAGAAGTGACTAGTGCAGGCTCGCGGGAAGTCGTATATCCTTCAGAAGCTGCTCCTCTACGTTGTGATCGAGTCCTGGGAGGCATCTTGAAGTAAAACGAAAGAAAAGAATCAATATTGCACAAGATGGAATATTTTCAAAGAAGGACAGTTAAAGCTCAATTTATCAATATCAAGGAAGAATAATCGAATTGAACAATAGAGTTTTTTCTAGTTGTGATTGAGTATTCTTAGCCTATAGCCTATATCCTATATCCTAAAATAGGCTCGTAATAGCATTCAATTCAAAGCACCACTATAAATCACACTATTTATGACCTCGAAGACTTGCATGGGCCACCACTAAAAATATGTCACGACCCTTACCCGATATAAGGGCACGAGACGTGGGTACATCCAACCTACGCCGCAATATCGGTGGTAGAACACTGTCTAGATAAACTATCTATCTAGCAATAATGATCATCAAGATATATAATGCCACCAATAAAATATAAATACTCAATCACAGATCTATAAGATGGAATAATTGTACGAATATGATATAAAGACTGCATAGCCAAATACAACTCACAATACAAAATAATAACCAATGAGTTATAAAAAATATAAAGGAATACTGATGTCAAATGCTGGAGATAAATCCAGTATAACCTATTTATTGAGCTACATGTAATGGCTCCTCTGTCTCAACCAGGATGATTCCCTTCTGAGCCAATGTCTCTAGCTCTAAGTGTCACTACCACACTTCCAGATTAGGGCATTTGTGTAATTTTACTATTTTGAATAATTATGTATTTAATTAATCTGCTGAGTTTTTAAATAAAACTGTTTATATGTTGTTAGTTGTGTTTGGTTTAGGTTAAACCCTAGAACTCATTAGGACTAACCCTAGAATGACTAAACCTTAGTTAATTATGTTCTTCATAACCTAACATGGGGGATTAACCTAATCCTATGCATTAGAAACCCTAAACCTAGTTTTTACTATAATGGGGAGCCACCCTCAACCCTTTTTTCCTTCCTGAAGAAAGAAACCCTAGCCTCCATTAAGAAAAACCATTTTTCTCCACCCCAAATTCGGAATCCAGACCTAGGGATTCCATTTTCCTCCTTCAAAGCAAGGGAAGCAAGGAGCTTGGGTCAAGGAACCTTGGGAAAGAAGAACCTTCATAGGAAAACCATCTCCCTATAGGTAAAATCCGAATTTTAATTCATTTAATCTCTGATTTCTGTTGTTATGCCCATTAGGAAACCCCCTATTGAGTTTAGATCTCAGTTCTTAGGTTTTGATTGGGGATTTATGATGTTCTTGAGTAAACCCGTTTTTCTGCACACCAAGTGTTTGGTGATATGTTTCTTAGGGTTTTTACCTATCCATGTATTTTAATTTCTGCATATTAGATGTACCAATCTATATACATAGTTATTTTTGCATAGTGTGTATAGGTGGGTGGTGATTTGAGGGAGCACAGAGCAGTCGGGTTTTGGGAAGGTCCTGTGCACAGTCGAAGGAAATGTGCAGTGTGTTTGGGTTTTCCTGTACAGTCGGGTAATTATGAGGTTGAGTGTGCCCAGCAAGGATTTCTTGTGTAACTGTGTATGTGTAGGTCTGAGTATCACGAGTTTCAGATTAACGTCAGTATCTAGGTTTTGAGTATGGGTAGTGAAGGGGTATTCTTGGTTGGAAATTAGTGTATCAGTTTTAAGTGTTAGCTGAGAGTTTGAGTGATCTGTAGGTGCAAATGTATCAGTAGAATTTGTAGGAGCAGTGTATTCAGTATGAGTTCACTGTGTAGTGATTTCTTCATGTGCCTGTATTAGAGGGGTGAAATAGAATTGGGTACAGCAGCTGTGGGGGGCAGTTCACTACCAGTACTGGTAAGCTAAGGAGCTTGGTAGAGTATCAGTCAGCCCAGACTGTGTGAGTACACTGTATCAGTCGTATCCTAGTATGGAGGGAAGGTTTTAGTATCATTGACTGTGTTAAGTAGTGGTAGTGTGGTAAGCAGTGAACCAGTGTCAGTGTCCCAGGTTTAATGTCCCAGTAGCAGCCTAAGTTTAGTGAGATATGTAACGGTGTGTCTACTGAGGAAATTCTCAATGTTGTATGTATCTATGTGTATGAGTGAACTTAAATCCTAGAGTAGCAGTGAGAACCAGTGTGACTTTCAGTGAGGAGTTCAGTTTAGTATATGTGTTTCTCAGTGATTAGTTCTAGGGTGTTTGCCTGTGTGTCAGTTATTACCGATGTGTGTGAGTCCCTGTGATGGTTGTAGCAGTTGTGAGAGTGAGAATTCAGTGAGGAGTTCGGTTCAGCATGCCTGTGTGAGTGTATCAGTGTTAGATGCCTGTGTCCCTATGTGTTCAGATATTAGGTGGGAGCCAATGTAAATCAGTATATGCCTGTGAGAATACTTGAGTGTGTATGAGTGTGGAGTGAGTCCCCTAGTATTTCAGTGTAGTAAAACTAAGTACCTGTGTTGCCTGTGAGCATCAGTTAGTCAGTGTGCTGTATTAGATAACTATGTGTCAATTATTAACTAAGTGTGCAGTGTATCAGTCAGTGTGTTAGTGAGTGATTTCTGAGAGTGTGTACAATATGTGTATCCTAGAACCCAGTATCTTAAGTATCAGTATGTGCAAATGTGGCTGTGTGTGTGTGTGTGAGTGAATTACCTATGTGTTAAATGCCTGTGTGAGAATGCCTGTGAGTGTGTACATGTGTCTGGGTGTATCGGTGTAAATACCTGCATGTGTGTGTGTTAAGTATCTGTGTGTGTGTTAAGTATCTGTGTGTGTCAGTGAGTTTGGGAACCAGTAGACCCTTAGGTTGTTGGGTTCTTCTGTTGATCACTGCACATCAAGGTATGCATTGAGCAGTGCACAGTAAGTGGGGAGTTCAGTGAGTTACTGCAGGTACTTGGGGGTTCAGCAAATGTTAAGTGAGTGTGCCTGTGCACATTTAGGATATTCTCAGGTATTGTTGGGGGAAGTGAGTGTGTCAGTTAAGTAAAGGTCAACATATCATGGAAAGAGTATCAGTGTATCCATGATACATGAGGGTGTAGATGATTGTATGTGATATTGGGTTATTGAGTTTCACTAGTAGTATTAGTAGTTGGGTAGGGATTAGTATATATATATACAACTATTAGTCTAGATAGTTAGTGGTAGATTAATATCTATGCTAGCATATAGTTTAGCTATATGTAGGTATATATATATAGATATGCATGTATGGTATTATAGCTAGTTTTCTATATGGTATTGATGTATATTAGTGTTAGTATCTATGACCTAGTATAAACCACATCAGTTAGAATGTCCTAGTATAAACCTTAGATATGACCTAGAAGCCTCGCACTTAATTATTTAAACCTGTTATTCCTTAATTCAGTACCTGACATTTATATTCCACAAATAGGTCATTGTGATCTCACTTTGGACATCGATCCTCACACTTTGCTCAGGACCACAGGCGAGTACATTCTCTGATTAGTTTCTTATTTATGATATCCCCTATGTTCACTGTATCTAGTATAAATATCCATATTCTCGACAAGCTGGTTACACGGATTGGTGTATACGGATCTCGTCATGAGATGTTATTTCTTGTTCATGGTGTAGCTTGTACAAGACTTGTTTCCTTGTTATCTTGTGCATGTACAGACACTAATTTTCGGGGAGATTTGCTACCTCCCTAGGGAATCCTGTGCCATAGCGTACCATGGTTGGATCTACTATACCAGTCGGGGGTGGAGAGTATTTTAGTATAGATATGTGATCATACCCAACTCTACATGCATCATAGCTCACCCCACATCTCACGTCGGGTGCGGCCTGACCATTTACATGCTTCATAGCTGTTACGTGTGATTAGCCTGACCTCTACATGCATCATAGCTAACCAACGGTTAGCCTGACCATACATGAATCATAGCTAATCATATGTAACCAGCCTGATCAAGTTCCTAAGCCGATCACATGTTAAAGCTAGTACTCACACACTTAGTCATAGGTTTCTTGCTCATTGACATATGTTTTCTTTCCCTGCATTTACTTACAGTATTTCCAGTATTTCTTTTATTGTATATTTCTCGTACCTATACATGCATCTCGTATATTTCCATCTAGAACTGCTACATAGTTTATATCATTAATATAGAACTGCTATTTAGAGATGTACTTTGCTCCTTCCTGACTGGAAAATATTTTCCAGACTGTGACCTTAGTGGACTTGTTTCTGACACTTGGGGATTGGATGTTACTGATTACAGGTATGACTATTTTGTCGTTAGACTTGTCTTTCTTGCTTGCCTTGATATCTCATCGTGCTTTAGTTTATGTGATTGAGTATTTCCAGCATTATTTTATGATATCCACGTCTCCTTATGGAGTTGGGCATTCTTGTGAGATGGATTAGATAGTTACTTGACCTAGACAGGGTTCTACCGCTGATGCTGCGACGTAGGCTGGACGTACCCGTGCACTCGTGCCCCTAAACCGGGTGCGGATCGTGACACATTTTAGTGGTGGCCCATGCAGGTCTGGCTTCGCAAGTTGTGCGATGTCGTTGTAGTGCGACGTTATAGTTGTACTACTGCGTACCTGCTATTGAATATAGGACATAGGATACTAGGATGAGAGAGGATACTCAATCATAAATTCTTGAGAGATTTCTGGGACGACCCCTTGAGAATCTTATTATAATTTCTAATTTTAAATCCTTTGCCTTGTTTCCGTCTGTTCTCACTCGTTGATATTGAGTTTGATTCCTGTTGATCAATTATTAAAATTAGGATCTTGGTTTCATTGTGGAGTTTGATTTCATATCGAGATAAAATTTTATGGGCTAAAATTTACGGTATTATCTGATGACATATATTGATGAGGACAGTGAGAAAGGTGAAACGTCTACTTTGGTTATGGAACCTAGAGTTTATCGCAGCCATATTAGCTGTCGTGACGAGAACGTAGGAACCTGACTTGGATGTACATACTTTAGTTATGAAATTTAGAATTTCTCGCAGCCATACCGGTTGGCGTAGCGAGGATTCTAGATGACATGATTATAGAGTTGCATACCTTAGTTACGGAACCTGTCGTTTAATGCATCTATGCTTACTGGCGTGGCGAGGATTCTGAGTGTCATGATTTCAGACAGACATGTATGATTATCAGGTTGTATCTTAAATTAGTTTTTAAAGTGTCATCTCAACACTTATCTATTTCTGTTATACAAGACTTTATTCCATCGTTTCTTTTGGTTGCTAGCAGTAGAAACACCTTCAGTCCTCAATCCAGACTTTTGAGCTCCTATCCTTGAGGATTCCTTGTTAAGTATGATAATTAGTGACTTGTAATTATGTCTGTGTCTTGAGTATTAGTATCGACTTAGTGTTGCTTGTGAGTTTGTAAGTGTTTCTTAGTTGGACATGTGAGCAGTAGGCATTAATCTAGAGTTAACCCATAGCATAGTACCTTATGGCAATAGTTCTAGGATAAGTGTCAGTATAGTACTATAAGTAGAAGGAGAGTATAGAGTATCAGTGATAGTTCTCAGAGTTAGTATCAGAGCCAATTACCCGTCCTGGATAATCATGATTATGCACTTGAGTGATCTATGTGAACAATTAAGTATCCAGAAATTGTATTAAGGATTAATGGAGCATGATGTTTAATTTGATGATTGATATCGAAAGCGTTAAAGGTAAGGAAATATATACGCATAAAGAGCAATAATGAGGTATCATGAGTAAAAAAATATCGGAATTGGTAATGAAGATGGTGAAGCGTATCACAGATTAGTGTAACAGGCTATGAAAGGTTAAAGGGAAATACCTATACAACTATCGAGATGAGGAACCATATGCATGCCCATGAGAGTAAAGAAACATGAGTGTTATAGTAGATACATGTAATCATGAGTTATAATGAGCTTGATGAGATGATCCATTAATGAAGCTAGTGATATAATACCAAGAGTGCTAATGATTCTATATCGAGGATTAGTCGAGAATAACGTTAATAACAGTAAGCACTCTGTGTGATGATAATTAGATGATATACCAGTTGACATAAATTGAAAATCATGAAAGAAAATACAAGTGATGATAACTTTGATCATTGGAGGTAATAGTACAAGTGATTCGGGCAGTACAATTTAGTACACAGTTGTAGACAATAGAGGTATTGAGTGCACCTCGAGTATTAGAGACCGTGAGCACTTATATGTAAATTTGTGGATTTATAAATTAAAAGAATGGAAATGAATTTTAACTTTGAGAATTATTGAGGAGATGAGATTGTGTCATTAAAATTTTTGAGGATTTTAAATATTGATTCAATAAACATGGTCAAGGCTACAAAAATTTTAGAAGTGATTAAAATTTTTATTTCGATGTTGAGTATCTGACTTTGAGAAGATATATGCAATTTATTTTTAAGTTGATCGAGAAGTTAAACCTTGATGATTATTTTGAGGATTAATTTTTATGGTAGATGAGAAATATGAATATTAATATATGAGTAGATGATATACATGTGTAAGGATCTGATGACTTGAGCATGATTGAGATGGCACCGCAGACTGACTTGGGTGTCCATCTAAAGTTGTATTGGAAAGAGCAGTACTTAGTATGGTGTTGCACTTGACGTGTATTTGAGTGATAAGAACAATAGTATGGACAATTGTAGTAGGAACGAGAACTGACAGAGAATGTGGTACTAAAGAGATAGAGGTATCAAACTTGGATGCATTATTGAACCATGGTTATATTAGAGAATCTTGGTATCAGATTTAAGTATTAATAAGCAGGTGTATGCAATGAGGATATAATCATGGATGTTGTGGACTAAAGGTTAGTTGATAGGGATATTAGTATACAGGAATAGGAATTAGTTAGTATATGTGCCAGAGTTAAGAGTATGTTAGAGATAGGAGGTACCGCAAGAAATATGTTAGCAGGTTTCTACTTTTTTCTCATGTTATTTTCGTCTTCTGATGATTGATTCCCTAGCACCGTGGCTTGTATTCGTAATTTTCTTGTTAGAATATAGTTAGTAGTACACCCTGATACAGAGACTGTAATACCATGACAAAAGACATCATGACCGTACATATTTCCTCTCAGGTTGCATGTTGTATGATTGTAGAAAAGATTTTTGGACCATGTGTATTGGGGTTTGACCCTGACGAAGATTCATAAAGGGGTTATGACTTGACAAGAGAGGCAAGACGATTAAAATTCGAGGATAAATATTGATTAAATAAAGGATTAAAAATGTAACATGGCAGAATTGAGGATTTATTAATCTTAGGAAGGTTGCTTATGATATTAAAAAAAAAAAAAAATTTTTTTGAGAAAATTTAGGAGATTGTCATTATATTATTTGACCGCAAGTAACGAAATTTTTTGGACGTTGCATTAGGAGGATCTCTAAGTGTCGCACTGGTGAGTATTATGAGGAAATATAAACTGATTTTTATTTTTGAGGATATTTCAGGAATATAGTAATTTCAGAATTTTTTGAAAATTGCGAAACGACAAGGTGGATTATTTCAGGATTATGTGGGTTGTTGAATTTCACTATTTATGAAAAATAATAATGGGTATGAGTAAACACTACTATGAGGACTTTAAATTTCGAGAACAAAATTCTTTTAAGGAGGGTAGACTTGTCACTACCACACTTCCAAATTAGGGCATTTGTGTAATTTCACTATTTTGAATAATTATGTATTTAATTAATCTGCTGAGTTTTTAAAAAAAATTGTTTATATGTTGTTAGTTGTGTTTGGTTTAGGTCAAACCCTAGAACTCATTAGGACTAACCCTAGAATGACTAAACCTTAGTTAATTAAGTTCTTCATGACCTAACATGGGGGATTAACCTAATCCTATGCATTAGAAACCCTAAACCTAGTTTTTACTATAAAGGGGAGCCACCCTCAACCCTTTTTTCCTTCCTGAAGAAAGAAACCCTAGCCTCCATTAAGAAAAACCAATTTTCCCCACCCCAAATTCGGAATCCAGACCTAGGGATTCCATTTTCCTCCTTCAAAGCAAGGGAAGCAAGGAGCTTGGGTCAAGGAACCTTGGGGAAGAAGAACCTTCATAGGGAAACCATCTACCTATAGGTAAAATCCGAATTTTAATTCATTTAATCTCTGATTTCTGTTGTTATGCCCATTAGGAAACCCCCTATTGAGTTTAGATCTCAGTTCTTAGGTTTTGATTGGGGATTTATGATGTTCTTGAGTAAACCCATTTTTCTGCACACCAAGTGTTTGGTGATATGTTTCTTAGGGTTTTTACCTATCCATGTATTTTAATTTCTGCATATTCGATGTACCAATCTATATACATAGCTATTTTTGCATAGTGTGTATAGGTGGGTGGTGATTTGAGGGAGCACAGAGTAGTCGGGTTTTGGGGAGGTCCTGTGCACAGTCGAAGGAAATATGCAGTGTGTTTGGGTTTTCCTGTACAGTCGGGTAATTGTGAGGTTGAGTGTGCCCAGCAAGGATTTCTTGTATAACAGTGTATGTGTAGGTCTGAGTATCACGAGTTTCAGATAAATATCAGTATCTAGGTTTTGAGTATGGGTAGTGAAGGGGTGTTATTGGTTGGAAATTAGTGTATCAGTTTTAAGTGTTAGCTGAGAGTTTGAGTGATCTGTAGGTACAAATGTATCAGTAGGATTTGTAGGAGCAGTGTATTCAGTATGAGTTCACTGTGTAGTGATTTCTTCATGTGCCTGTGTTAGAGGGGTGAAATAGAATTGGGTACAGCAGCTGTGGGGGGCAGTTCACTACCAGTACGGGTTAGCTAAGGAGCTAGGTAGAGTATCAGTCAGCCCAGACTGTGTGAGTACACTGTATCAGTCGTATCCTAGTATGGAGGGAAGGTTTTAGTATCATTGACTGTGTTAAGTAGTGGTAGTGTGGTAAGCAGTGAACCAGTGTCAGTGTCCCAGGTTTAATGTCCCAGTAGCAGCCTAAGTTCAATGAGATATGTAACGGTGTGTCTACTGAGGAAATTCTCAATGTTGTATGTATCTATGTGTATGAGTGAACTTAAATCCTAGAGTAGCAGTGAGAACCAGTGTGACTTTCAGTGAGGAGTTCAGTTTAGTATCTGTGTTTCTCAGTGATTAGTTCTAGGGTGTTTGCCTGTGTGTCAGTTATTACCTATGTGTGTGAGTCCCTGTGATGGTTGTAGCAGTTGTGAGAGTAAGAATTCAGTGAGGAGTTCGATTCAGCATGCCTGTGTGAGTGTATCAGTGTTAGATACCTGTGTCCCTATGTGTTCAGATATTAGGTGGGAGCCAATGTAAATCAGTATATGCCTGTGAGAATACTTGAGTGTGTATGAGTGAGGAGTGAGTCCCCTAGTGTTTCAGTGCAGTAAAACTAAGTACCTGTGTTGCCTGTGAGCATCAGTTAGTCAGTGTGCTGTGTTGTGCTGTATTAGATAACTGTGTGTCAATTATTAACTAAGTGTGCAGTGTATCAGTCAGTGTGTTAGTGAGTGATTTCTGAGAGTGTGTACAATGTGTGTATCCTAGAACCCAGCATCTTAAGTATCAGTATGTGCAAATATGGCTGTGTGTGTGTGTGAGTGAATTACCTATGTGTTAAATGCCTGTGTGAGAATGCCTGTGAGTGTGTACATGTGTCTGGGTGTATCGGTGTAAATACCTGCATGTGTGTGTGTTAAGTATCTGTGTGTGTCAGTGAGTTTGGGAACCAGTAGACCCTTAGGTTGTTGGGTTCTTCTGTTGATCACTGCACATCAAGGTATGCATTGAGCAGTGCACAGTAAGTGGGGAGTTCAGTGAGTTACTGCAGGTACTTGGGGGTTCAGCAAATGTTAAGTGAGTGTGCCTGTGCACATTTAGGATATTCTCAGGTATTATTGGGGGAAGTGAGTGTGTCAGTTAAGTAAAGGTCAACATATCATAGAAAGAGTATCAGTGTATCCATGATACATGAGGGTGTAGATGATTGTATGTGATATTGGGTTATTGAGTTTCACTAGTAGTATTAGTAGTTGGGTAGGGATTAGTATATATATATACAACTATTAGTCTAGATAGTTAGTGGTAGATTAATATCTATGCTAGCATATAGTTTAGCTATATGTAGGTATATATATATAGATATGCATGTATGGTATTATAGCTAGTTTTCTATATGGTATTGATGTATATTAGTGTTAGTATCTATGACCTAGTATAAACCACATCAGTTGGAATGTCCTAGTATAAACCTTAGATATGACCTAGAAGCCTCGCACTTAATTATTTAAACCTGTTATTCCTTAATTCAGTACCTGACATTTATATTCCACAAATAGGTCATTGTGATCTCACTTTGGACATCGATCCTCACACTTTGCTCAGGACCACAAGCGAGTACATTCTCTGATTAGTTTCTTATTTATGATATCCCCTATGTTCACTGTATCTAGTGTAAATATCCATATTCTCGACACGCTGGTTACACGGATTGGTGTATACGGATCTCGTCATGAGATGTTATTTCTTGTTCATGGTGTAGCTTGTACAAGACTTGTTTCCTTGTTATCTTGTGCATGTACAGACACTGATTTCCGGGGAGATTTGCTACCTCCCTAGGGAATCCTGTGCCATAGCATACCATGGTTGAATCTACTATACCAGTCGGGGGTGGAGAGTATTTTAGTATAGATATGTGATCATACCCAACTCTATATGCATCATAGCTCACCCCACATCTCACGTCGGGTGCGGCCTGACCATTTACATGCTTCATAGCTGTTACGTGTGATTAGCCTGACCTCTACATGCATCATAGCTAACCAACGGTTAGCCTGACCTTACATGAATCATAGCTAATTATATGTAACCAGCCTGATCAAGTTCCTAAGCCGATCACATGTTAAAGCTAGTACTCACACACTTAGTCATAGGTTTCTTGCTCATTGACATATTGCTCATTGACATATGTTTTCTTTCCCTGCATTTACTTACAGTATTTCCAATATTTCTTTTATTGTACATTTCTCGTACCTATACATGCATCTCGTATATTTCCATCTAGAACTGCTACATAGTTTATATCATTAATATAGAACTACTATTTAGAGATGTACTTTGCTCTTTCCTGACTGGAAAATATTTTCCAGACTGTGACCTTAGTGGACTTGTTTCTGACACTTGGGGATTGGATGTTACTGATTATAGGTATAACTATTTTGTCGTTAGACTTGTCTTTCTTGCTTGCCTTGATATCTCATCATGCTTTAGTTTATGTGATTGAGTATTTCCAGCATTATTTTATGATATCCACGTCTCCTTATGGAGTTGGGCATTCTTGTGAGATGGATTAGATAGTTACTTGACCTAGACAGCGTTCTACCGCCGATGCTGCGACGTAGGCTGGACGTACCCGCTCACTCGTGCCCCTAAACTGGGTGTGGGTCATGACACTAAGCCACCTACGTTCTGAGACCCGTAGTGAGTAGGAAACCACTTCTCAGTGTCATATGGAAAAAATATATCCAGTCAGGAAAGAAGCAAAGTACATCTCTATAGACAGTTCTAATAAATGATAAAAATTATGTATTAGTAAATAAAGAGCATATACAAGATGAATAGAGCATGGCAGGAATATACAGGAATAAAAAAATATGAGAAATACGTACAGGAAATACGAACATCATATATGAAAATAAAGAGATACACCTATCTAAGTGAGTGAGTACGAGTGATAACATATGATCGGCTTGGGTACTGCTCAAGAACCACGGCCTAGTTAATCATACGTATCGTTTATGATTAACACTATATGAGGAAATCAAGAACTCTGGGGTATGGTCACATATCTACACTAAATACTTTCCGCCCCTGACTGGTATAATGGATCCAACCATGGCACGTTATAAGGCAAGATTCCATAAGAAGGGAACTAATTTTCTCACGAATCAGTGTCCATACTTGCACAGGAACTACGGAACTTGCACAAGAATATGCCCGGAACTACCAGGAATAACATCTCATGACGGGATCCAGGAATACTAATCCGTGTAACCAAGTGTCAGGAAATCAAGGATATCTACACTAAATATAAGAAACATAGAGCATATCATAAACAAAAACTCTCAGCGAATGTACTTGCTTGGAATCCGTTGAACAGTATCAAAGATGTCCGAAACGTTGTCTCGGAGACCTAAATATGGAATATTACATCAATACAAGATTTTAGAATAAAAATAAATTAAACTAGTCTAAATCTAGGTCATTAGGCCAAATCTAAGTCAAACAGTCAAACAAGGTCAAAGTAGCCATTTCTAGGTTGTATGAGTCTATCTCTTGGTTATTGGGTCTATATACTACTTATCTAGGCTATACTAGCTATATTAGGATACTAGAGTATCACAGCTACTATGTACAAATAAATAGCACTATCTATATATAATACTATCTATTCATTAGCTAATACTAACTCTATATTGATTACCTTGGCTTTGAGCCACCATGGTATCAATACCTAGCTACCCTTTGGTATTCACTACCAATACCTAAAGTAAGCCAAATACCTTGATGCTACTTTGGTGTATCTCAAGGTAATTCAAGAACTAGGTATTAAACCTAACCAATACTTATACTATGTACTCTATTTAGTATATAACTAACTTATCAAATTGATATCATATACCATACTTACTAACCTTCTAACACTACTAACTGACTTCATAAACAACGAACCTCTATACACTTGAAATACAACACTAACATATATACTAACATCTAATATATATCTTTAAGTAACTAACATGTACATAGATATACTAATATCAACTAACTAATTGTTAACAACCAACAATCTAACTAACATTATTCACCAACTGATACTGCACTTAACCGTGGCTTACCTTGCACATAGGTACACCTCCCAAATTAACTTGCTGCTACAACTACTTGCTACTTGTCTGGTGCTAGCTATCAGAGAAGTTACACTGCACTGAAATGCACCTAGCAACCAGTGCAGCTGCTGCCCCTACCCTCTTCAATCTCGAGCACCAATCCTTCCCCATTGTAGTGTGTACACTACACTGTCCTATTATCCTTGATGCTATTGCTGCATTATAATGCAGTCCACTAACCACACATCAATATGTTATATCCTTCTTGCTGCTGTTGTTGTTGTATTTCTGCTTGACCTGTGCTCACACTCAACATAACACTACATGACACTAACTTACACTTCTCTATTAGCTCACTTGGACACTCTTACACGTCTACCTATACTACCTTGGCATACCATTGGGCACGTGTGTACACTATTTTGTACATATGACACCCTGGGATCACTGCTCTCTGCCTTTACCTATTACCCCACCCCTACATCTCTGGATGTACACTGATCACCTACAGAAGCAACCTGCACTCGATCTCTTTATACCTGCAGCATTACTAGCAAGTGAAATATACTTCACTTGGTCCTAACTCAGGTAAACCCGAGTACTGCAGTGCCCAACACACTAACTCATCCCCTCTCTCATGATGCAATGCAACAAGCAAACACCACAATGCTCATATATGTGCATGACAGTCCCCAATGACCTATAGGTAATTAGAGTCCCCACTGTACAATAACACACTATGACAGTCACCCTTAACCCCCAATGACTGATACTATATACCTAAATCATAAATAATACACTACCATATATATATATATATATATATGAACACAACTAAAGAATATATACTTATATACATATATACATATATATCATAGATACACTAGCTAAACAAGAGCAACAACTCTAGTTAGGGTATCGAAAATACCCACCAAGCAAAATATCAAACACATGGAGTGCACCCCCTGTATCATACTAGATCTATGATATGCTTTCGATACGGTCCCAACACATCACCAAATATATCCTAAAGGACACAAACAAGTCTAGAATCACAATTAGAAGTAATACGAAGAGCTAGCTACTCAACTACATGCCTGTGTCAAAATATGACATGCTCAAACCCCCTGTGTCAAAGGAAAAATCCCCCAAACAAACACGTATCACCAATTTGCTATAATATGGCCTACACATATCCAATTTTGGACACAAAACTAGACTTACATAATCAAACACATGTCAATTTGGTCCAATTGACCTATTGGCAAACAAATGATGTGTCAATATAGGAATTTCTCCAAAAATGGCACAAAATACATCATAACATTCATAATAGGGATCTCAAGTAGTCAATTCTTCTTCTTATAGGTAGCCCTAGTACATAGAAGGGTTTCTAATGATTAAACTACAGATATAGAGTCTAATTAGAAGGTAAAAACTGAACTGTACCTATTGGGAGATGGATTCCCAATGCAAATCTTTAATTGAGTATCAAGAGACTTCTACTTGTGCTCCTTCTTATCCTTGCTCCAATGGATTCCAATTGTGAATAGAGAATAAATTGGAAAGGAATTTGGGTAGAGATTGGTGTAGGGATGAAGGAATTTCAAAGAAGAAAATTCTAGATCTAAAATTTTAGAATAAAATAAAGGAGGAGAGAGAAATTCCTTATCCCCATATAGGCTGGCCCCCTTCCTTGAGAATCAAGTAATGTCAAATATCCAAAATGTCCTTTGGGGCTCGCCATGAAGAAAATGATTAAGGAAAGAAGCTTCTACTCCTAATGGTTTGACTAATTAATCACCAACTTAAATTGGGCTTGTTTGTTGGACTCAAGTCTAACTAAAAATATAGTTAGTCCAAGAGTCATATCTAATCTACTTAGGTCCACTAACACAAGTCCAAACTATAATGTAACATCTAATAATAATTAAATAATACAAGAAATAAATATACAAAATGTATAATAATTATTAAATTATGAAAATGACCAAAATACTTTTTCTAGAAAATGTGGTAGTGACACTACACGTTATAAAACCATTTAAAGAGGAAGAAGAAGAAGAAGAAGTTACTTTTTGGAGATCAAGAACACAATGGAGATCCAACAGAAGAGGATCAAAACTTTTGCACCCACTAGCTCTCCTCCTTATCACTTCTCCAAATTTTAGGATTTGATTTAGGAAGAAAGGGAATAGGAAGAAGATGATTAGGGTTTTTAAAAGGTAGATGGAGGCAATTACGTTTTTATGTTATATATATATATATATATATATATATATATATATATATATATATTAGGGTTTGGAGGGGAAGGTGTGTTGTAGTTGGCGGCCAAGGGGTAGGGTGGCCGCCCACTATATGGGTTTGGCTAGGTTTTTCTTGGTGGGTTGTTTGGTGGAAGTTAGTTAGGATTTTTTTTAATAGGTTTGTTTATAAAATTATTAATTTATCCTTTTTGCTTAATTATGCATTTGGACCTTTAAAATAACATAAATTCTTACTCAAAATTAAATACAAATTTCTCCAAATAAAATCTACCTAATATAATTACTAAAAATAATCCTACATAATGTAATTACTTTAATATAATCATTAAAAGTCAAATCCAATTGGAAAAGTTAACTAAAAATTGTATTTAGCATAAAATAAATTAATAGCCTAAATAAATATCTAAATATTTTTGGATACAGAGGTTACAGTAATACAAGTTGGTAGATAGATAAGATACCAAGATATTAGGTAATGTATTTTGGTCAACTGTTGGGTAGGCTAATGTATGGCTAAGGTGTATATATATATATATATATATATATATATATATATATATATATATATATATATATATATATATATATATATATATATATAGTATGTTAATACATACTAGTTTGACCTAGAAAACCTAGAGTTAGCATGGTATTAGCTAGTATGACTTAATAGGTGTTACTACCACACTTTCTAAGAAAGAATATTTTGGTCATTTCATAATTAATTAAATATTGTGCATGTTGAATATTTATTTATTGTATTATTTATCTTTTGTTATATGTTACTTTATTATTTTGGACTTGTGTTAGTGGACCTAACTAGTTTAGATTAGATCCATGGACCAATATTTATTTCTAGTTAGTATTGAGCCCAATAATAAGTCCAATCATTAGGAGGATGATTAATTAAGTTAAACCAATTAGACTAGAACCTTTCTTCCTTAATTATTTTCTTCATGAGAGGCCCCAAGAGGTATTTTAGACTTTACATAGTAGCTTGAGGAAGGGGGAAGGGGCCGACCATATTTTAAAATGGAGGAAATTTTCTCTCTCTTCATTTTTATTTCAAATCTTTATCTAGAATTTTTTCTTCCAAATTTCTTCATTCCCACATCAAATTCTACCCAAATTTCTTTCCAATTACTTTCCAAATCATCATTAGAGGCTATTGAAGTAAGGATCTACAATGAGACAGTAAGGATCTATAAGGAGGAGCAAGGATCTACAAGTTGAAAGCTATTTTTACTCAATTTGGAGGTTTTATTGGGAATCCATCTCCCAATAGGTACAATTCAGTTTTTCTCTCTAATTAGACTCTAAATCTGTGTTTTACTTATTAGGAACTACCCATATACTAAGGCTACCCATAGGAATTGGAATTAGATTCATAGGAGACATATGGAGAAAGTTATGTGGTGCTTTATGTCAATTTTGGGAGAATTCCACGATTGACACAACTTGTGTTTGTCAATAGATCAATTAGACCAAATTAATATGTATTTGATTGTGTGTGGCTAGTCTATTATCCATAATTGGATACGTGTAGGCCGTATAAAGACAATTTAGAGATATGAGTTGATTCGGGAGATTTTCTCTGATACGGGGGTTTGAGCATGTCACACTTTGACACGGACACGTAGATGAGTAATTAGCTCTTCATATTGTTCATAATTAATATTTTAGACATGCTCGTGTCCGTTGGGATATAATTGGTTTTATGGTGGAGCCGTATCGCAAGCATATCATAGATCTAGTGTGATATGGGTGCGATGAATTCATGTTGCAATTTAATTCAATTATAGATATTATAAATATTGTAATTATAATTATTATGTGATATATATATATATATATGTTGATCTAGAATTCATGTTGATGTGTTGGTGATCATGGGAGAGTAGAAGTTCATGCGTTTCTCATATATATATATATATATATATATATATATATATATATATATATATATAACAATAATACTATAATACATATATATATATGTATTATAGTATTATTGTTATATATATATATATATATATATATATATATATATATATATATAGTGTGTAGATGTATATATAAATATATGAGGTGTGTATTTATGTGTGTGAGCATTAGGGAAGAAGAAACATTGAAAAAATAGTGAGAATACAATGAAAACAGTGAAGAAAAGCAATAAAACAGTGGGAGAAAAGATGAGAGAAGCAGCAGCAAAAGTAGTTTAAAAGCAGCAGAAAGCAGAAGCCAAGAAGCAGAAGCAACAGCAAAACAGCCGGAGAAAGCAGAAGTAACAGCTGTAAGAAGCAGACGCAGAAGCAGAAAGCAGCAAGCAGCAGCGGCAGCAAGCAGCAGTGGCAGTAAGCAGCAGCAGCAGCTTATTAATAAGCTATAGCTTATTGATAAGTTATTAAGTTAATGTATATATATATATATATATATATATATATATATATATATATATATATATATATATAAGTCAGTTAGCTTATTTAATAAGCTAGTAAATTAATAAACTAGTATATATATATAAGATATATATATATAAATAGATAAGCTAGTTAATTTATTTGATAAGCTAGTAACTAGTACATATATATATATATATATATATATATATATATATATGAATTAATTAGTTTATATTAATAAGCTATTAGTATATATATATTGTAAATAAGTTAATATATAATTATATATGAGATTATATATACATAAGTACTAGTTAATATTAGTTAGCATTATTTCTAGATTACCTTGGGGTGCACCGAGGTAATGAGTGTGAGATATCTCTGGTACGGATATTAAATATCAAGAAGAAGTTAGTATATAGTTTAGAATATTATTTTAATAAGTTTTTAAATACATATTAATGTATAGTGAGGTGTATGAGTAGTAATTATATATAAGATATTGAAATACATTGTGATACCAAGGTAATGTCAAGGTATTGGATTTTACTCAAGGTATTGGGTTTACACATCAAGATGGAGTGTAGGTGGTGTGATACTGCTTTTGGTTCAAAGCCTAGGTATCCACTTAGTATTAGTTTAGTTAGAAGTATTATATATTGTTGTTTGTATATACATACTATGATATTTTCATATCTAATTACTTTCGTATCTTAGGATACGGTATCTTGTTGGTTTTCTAGTATTCTAGTATAGCCTAGTTATATACTGTATGGACCCAATATCCTAGAGATGGACTCATACAACCTAGAAATAGCTAGTTTGACCAAGTTTGACTATTTTGACCTATAGTTGAACTAGTTTGATAATTTTGACTTAGAAATGGCTTTATGACCTAGAAGTTGACTAGTTTAACTTATTTTTATTCCAAAACCTTGTATTCATATAATATTCTATATTTAGGTCTTCGAGGCATCACACCGGACATCTTTGATACTATTCACCAGATTTTAGGCAAGTACATTCTCTGATAGTTTTTTATTTATGATATCCTCTATGTCTCTTGTATTTATTGTAGATATCCTTGATTTCTTGACACGCTGGTTACACTGATTGGTATATCCGAATCTCGTCATGAGATATTATTCCTTGGTATTTATGGTGTATCTTGTGCAAGCCTTGTTTCTTGTTCTTCTTGTACATGTACATATATTGGTTCTTGGAGAGACTTGCTACCTACCTAGAGAACCCCGTGTCATAATATACCATAGTTGGTCCACTATACCAGTTGGGGGCGAGAGTATGTAGTGTAGATATGTGATCATATCCTCCTTGTTCATATCTTGTTCCTTGTAAGTGTTGATCATACACCGTATGTATGATTAACCAGGCCATTTTGTGCAAGTTTTTAAGCCGATCACATGTTAAAGTTGGAACTCACTCACTTAGTATTAGTATTTCTTGTTCATTCCTATGATGCTCATTATTGTATTTATTTCTAATATTTCTTTATTGCATATCTCTTGTACCTTTATATTATATCTTGTATATTTGCTCTATTTACTGTTACATAGTTTATATTATTTATTAGAACTGCTGTTAGAGATGTACTTTGCTCCTTTGCTGACTGGATATATTTTTCTCATATGACACTGAGGAGTGGTACCCCACTCACTACGGGCCTCAGGATGTTGTAGGGTTAGAGCCATAGACCTTGGCTTAGGAGGGTCTCATCCCGACTGATACAGATGACCCAGGACTTGTAGTACAGTAGTTAGACTCTTTTGTACTGTATTTGTCTGCAGCATATTATTATTAGTATTTCTTTGATATGATTCATTGGATATTATTTTTCTTGTGAGTTGTATTATGACTCTTCTATTCTTTTATCATATTCGTGCTTTATTCCATCTATAGATCTGTGATTGAGTATATTCATATTAAATTGGTGGCATTATTATGTCTTGATCATTAGATATATATTTTACCCAAACAGCGTTCTACCGCCGATGCTACGGCGTAGGCTGGGCGTTGTTCACTACTCGTGTCCCTACATTGGGTGCGGGTCATGACACATTTTTAGTGGTGGCCCATGCTGGTCTTCGAGGTTGCAATTAGTGTGATTCCTAGTTGTGCTCTTAATTGAGTGTTATTACGAGCCTGTTCCAGGATATAGGATATAGTCTATAGTTGAGAGTACTCAATCACATCTAGGAAAAACTTTTTTGATTCATTTCAACTGTTCTTCCTTTATATTAATATTTGATCTTTAATTGTCCTTCTTTGAATGCCTTACATCTTGTGCCATATTGATTCTTTCCTTTCGTTTTGCCTCAGGATGCGGCCTAAGACTACATCACAGTTGAGAGAAGCATTTTCTGAGAGATCTGCAACTTTCCGAGGGCCTACACCAGTCA
The DNA here is from genome assembly GCA_036927795.1 of Iris macrosiphon. Classification (NCBI taxonomy): domain Eukaryota; kingdom Viridiplantae; phylum Streptophyta; class Magnoliopsida; order Asparagales; family Iridaceae; genus Iris; species Iris macrosiphon. The sequence continues at coordinate 54,778,458 of JAYESA010000006.1, forward strand.
CTTCTCCAGTGATTGGCGTATCAGCTGCATTTGGGGGTCAACCTCCAGCTCAGAGGACTGTTTCGACTGTATCTGAGGGACTTCCACCTCCACCTTCCGTGCCGACAGATGTGTCTCAGGTGTTTGCATTATTTTGTGAGATAATGGAGGCTTAGAGGGCCCAGTCCGAGGAACACTAGAGGAAGACCGACGTATTACGATAGGACATTGAGAGTGCTCATCATGTTGCCTTTGCTGTAGTAGAGAGGAGAGTTTCGATCCCGCAGTAGGTTGTTTTGCAGGTTGCCCAGCTTCGGCCGGGTAATATCTACGACATCAAGAAGCTGGAACCTAGAGTCTTCAAGGGGACTGAGGGCATTATCTATGCTGATGACTGGCTCAAGGATATTGAGCGTCTCATGAGGGCATCCCGTCTTGCTGAGGATTTGAAGGTTGAGGAAGTAGGACTTCAGCTGTTTGACTTCGCCCGCACTTGGTTCAGAAATGAGCTACTTCTTTCTAATGTAGGATAGTCTTGGGAGGCGTTCAAGTACCTCTTCAAGAGAAAGTTCTTTGCTCGGGCGGACAGGTTATGTCACTACCATATTTTCTAGGAAAGGGTATTTTAGTAACTTCATATTTAATTAAATATTGTGCATAATAAATAATTATTTTTTATATTATTTAATTGTTGTTAGATGTTAGTTATTTATTTTGGACTTGCGTTAGTGGACCTAACTAGTTTAGTTTAGACTCATGGACCAACATGTATTAATTATTAGATTTAGCCCATTTAGAAAGCCCATTGGTTAGGAGGATGATTTATTTAATTAAACCATTAGACTGGAAGCTTTCCTCCTTAATTATTTCTTCATGAGAGGCCCCATGGGGTATATTGGATAATTCATAGTATCTTGAGGAAGGGGAAATAGGGGCCAGCCTATTAAAGAGGGGGGAATTGATTTCTCTCTCCTCTTTTCATTTGAAAACTAGATGTAGAATTTTCCTCAACCAAATTTATTTATTTCCACTTTATTTTCCTACCAAATTTTATCCCAATTACTTTCCAAATCATCATTGGAGGCTAGTGGAAAAAGTATCTAGAAGGAGGAAGCAAGGATCTATAAAGAGGAGCAAGGATCTACAAGTTAGAGACCAATTTTATCATATTTGGCGGTTGCATTAGGAATCCATCTCCCAATAGGTACAATTCAAAATTTTTCCTTAATTTAGGTTCTAAACCTGAGATTTAACCATAAAAAATTAACCCATATGCATAGGCTACACATAGGATTTGGTTTTGTGTTAATAGGAGACATATTGAGAAAGTTATGGTGCTTTTTGTGACAATTTTGGGAGAATTTCGAGATTGACAATTGTTGTGTGTGTCAATTGGTCCTATAGATCATTTTGGCATGTTCTTGTGTGTTTGGGGCTAGTGTCGTGTCTACAATTGGGTACGTGTAGGTCGTATACCAATAATTTGGTGATACGTGTTGATTTGGGGGTTTTTCCTCCGACACGGGACTTTGAGCATGTCATATTTTGACACGGACACGTAGATTTCTATTTGACTCTTCGTATTATTCATAAATAATATATATGACTTGCTCGTGTCCTTCGGGGTATGTTTGGATGTGTGGTGGACTCGTGTCGCATGCGTATCCTAGATCTAGTGGGATGCGGAGTGATACATTCCATGAGATGTGCAATTTAATTATAGATCTATTTTCTCCTGTGTTCTTATTCATGGAGAGGTATAATATATATATATATATATATATATATATATATATATATATATATATATATATATATATATATATATTGTTGTGTATATATATTTATGTAATATTGTGTCTTAGATCTATGTATATACTATATGTGTATATATTGTTATGTAGCTATTCTTCTATATGTAGATATATTTATAGATTTTAGTATATGTATATATAATATAGTAGATATATTTATATGTTGTTATATATATATATATATATATATATATATATATATATATATATATATATATATATATATATATATATATATATTTATATATATATACTTGTATGTTATATGTATTTATATTGTGTATGTGTTTATATATACGTATACGTATGTGTGTTATTATAAATATGTTACTATGTATGTGTAAATTACTATGTAGATATTATGTACATATATATGTATGTATGTGTGTATGTATATTTATTAGTAGTAATTATATGCATATATTTAGTATATATATTATTAGGTGTTATATGTATATATATTATATATATATATGTCATGTTATATATATATCTAATATAGAGCAGGAGCTATAGCGACAACAGCAACCGTCGCCGAAAGCAACAGCAGCAATAACCGCAACAGCAGCCGCTATAGCGACAGCAGCAAGCATCGCAGCAACAGCAGCAATATCAAACAGCAACAGCAGCTAGAGCATCAGCGACAAACAGCAGAAATATGTCTCTAAGCAGTATCAGCAGCTGTATTAGAGACTATAGCGACGGCTTAGCAACAGCAATAGAAGTTCGTCATTAAAACAGCAGAGTATCAGCAGTATCAGTTGCTTCAGCGACGGTAGGCAGGGGCTTTTAGTGACGGTTTGGCAGTTTTTATAGTTATTAGATATATATATATATGGTAATTGATATATATGTAAATATGTTCCTAATTGCTAATAGAATTTAATATACTATATGTATAATAATTAGTGTAGCATATATATATTTACAGGTAGTTAGTATAAACAAGCTTTGGGTATTACCTTGAGATACCAAGGTAAGTACCAAGGTAATTAGGGATACCCAAGGTATTGGGTTGGGTATCAATATTATGGTTTAGCGTTGTAATACCAAGTTGGTTCAAAACTAATGTTTCTATTTAATGTTTGTAAATTAGGATTTTTATATAATTAATAATTGTTTGATATTAATATGTGATGATTTTCCTATTGATTTACGTATCCAGAGATACGGTATCCTAGTATCCTAAGATATAGTTTTGTGACCTAGACTTTAGTATTTGAACCCAATATCTTTGTATTAGACTTATGTAACCTAGAAATAGGTAGTTGACCATAGTTGACCATAGTTTGACTATAGTTGACCATATTTGACTTAGAGTTGACCTAATTTGACTTTTGACTTAGAATTGACTTGTTGACCTAGAAGTTGACTAGTTTAACTTATTTTATTTCCGGAACCTTGTATTGATGTTGTATTCCATATCTAGGTCTTTGAGGCACCGTATCAGATATCTGTGAGACTATTCTTTGGACTTCAGGCGAGTACATTCTCTGATAGTTCTCATTTATGATATCCTCTATGTTCATTGTATCTAGTATAGATATCCATGTTCTCTTGACACTATGATTACACGGATTGGTATATCCGAATCTCGTCATGAGATGTTATTCCTTGGTATATGGTGTATATGGTGCAAGTATTGTATCATTGATTATCTTTTACATGTACAGATACTGATTCTCGGAAAGAGTCGCTATCTTCTTGAAGAATCTCGTGCCATAGCGTACCATGGTTGGATCTTTTATACCAGTCGAGGGTGGAGAGTACTTTAGTGTAGATATGTGATCATACTCTCATTGTATCTATTATTGTTATTGAATAGTGTTAATCATACACCGCACGTATGATTAGCTAGGCCATATATATTGTATCATGTTCCCAAGTCGATCACATGTTAAAGCTAGTACTCACACACTTAGTCATTAGTATTCTTGTTCATTGACATATTATTCATTATTGTATTCATTCCAGTATTTCTTTATTGTATATCTCTCGTATCTATTGTGCATATTGTATATTCACATTAATTTATTGTTACATAGTTTTTATCATTGTTAGAACTGCTATTAGAGATGTACTCTGCTCCTTTCCTAACTGGATATATTTTTCCCTGATGATACTGAGGAGTGGTACCCTACACATTATGGACCCCAGGATATTGTGGGCTTAGAGTCAGAGACCCTGACTCAGGAGGGACTTATCCCGACTAAGACAAATGACCCAGGATTAGTACCTTCTTAGCATTTCTTGTACTGGATTTGTCTCCAGCTTATTTGTTAGCATTCTTTCAGACTCATTGATGTATTATTTTAGACTCATGAGTTGTATGTGACTATTTCAATTCTTTATCATATTAGTGCTCGTTTATATCTTAGATTTGTGATTGATTATATTGTTATTGTTGGTGGTTCATTATATTGCTAGATAGATTACATAGACAGTGTTCTACCACCGATTCGGCGGCGTAGGCTGGGCGTTGTTTCTGACTTGCACCCTTACATCGAGTGCTGGTCGTGACACGTTTTTAGTGGTGGCCCATGCTGGTCTAGCTTCGCAAGTTAGGCGATGTCGTGGTAGTGCGACGATTTAGTTGTACTACTGCGAGCCTGCGATAGGATCTAGGATGTAGGCTATAGGCTGAGAATACTCAATCACATCTAGGAAAATTCTTTTGATTCAACTATTCTTCCTTGATATTGATACTTGATCTCTTAAACTTTCCTTTTCTTGAGTGTCTTACATCATGTGCCATATTGATTCTTTCTTTCGCTTTGTCTCAGGATACGCCTAAGACTAGATCGCAGCAGGGGAGAGCAGTTTCTGAGAGGTCTGCAATATCCCGAGGGCCTGCACCAGTCACTTCTTCGGTGATTGAAGTATCAGCTGCTTTCAGAGGTCCACCACCTACTCAGAGGACTGTGCCAACTGTATCTGAGGGGCTTCCACCTCCACCTCCTGTGCCAGCAGAGGCAACACAAATTTTTATACTGTTTCGTGATATGCTCGAGGCACAGAGGGCTCAGTCTGAGGCACATCAGAGGCAGACCAACATTTTACAGCAGGGCATCGAGAGTGCTCATCAACTTCCTCGTGCCGTAGTCGAGAGAGGAGTTTTGGTCCAGTAGTAAGTTTCTCCTTAAGTTGCTCAGCTTTGGCCAGGCAACATTCACGACTTCAAGAAGCTGGAGCCTAGGGTCTTCAAGGGGACGGAGGGCATCATCTATGCTGATGATTGGCTCGAGGATATTAAGCATCTTATGAGGGTGTCCCATCTTTCTGAGGATCTGAAGGTTAAGGCAGTATGAATTCAACTGTTCGACGTCGCTCGTACTTGGTTCAGGAATGAGCCAATGCATGTTGACGCAGGACAATCTTGGGAGGTATTCAAGGACCTCTTCAAGAAGAAGTTTTTTGCTCGGACAGACAGGCTAGACTTGGGAAGGCAGTTCGAGAGTCTCATTCAGGAAAGCATGTCTGTGGAGGAGTACGCTGCAGAGTTTGGCAGGTTGAGCCAATTTACAGAGTATTTGGTGAGAGAGCCGGAGGTTCGGGCTATTCATTTCTGTGAAGGTCAAAATTGGGAAGTAAAGATCCGTATTCCATCTTTTTATGAGACATACTCGGAGATACTTGTGAAGGCACGCAAGGTTGAGCGGGAGTTAGGTTTGATGCCCAAGAGAGACCGTGATTCTTTTCTGGGGGCCAACAGTAGTGCAGTATCTGCCAAACATCCTTATTTCCAGTCCAGACCTTTCTAGCAGCGATAACAGCACCAGACTCCAGCTAGGGCACCTTTTCACCAGGCACTACAGCAGCATAGATAGTTACATCAAGCTTTCTACCACTACTGCAAGAAGCCCGGCCATATCTGGGAAGTTTGTAGGAGGAGGCTAGGAGTTTGTTTGTATTATGGTACTGAAGGGCATCAGTCGAGAGAGTGTCCTCGTTGTGCTGTTCAGGGAGCAGCTTCAACTCTGAGGGCACAGACCAGACCACATGTAGTATAGTCGAGGGGACCGCTTCCGATACAGCAGCATCGTTATGTCCAGCATCAGCAGCAGGGAGGTGCACGTCAGGGACGAGTGTTTGCTATGACCGTTAAGGAGGACGAACCCACCGGAGATGTCATCGCAGGTTCTATTCTTCTTGATTATATTCCAGCTTTAGCTTTGTTTGATAGTGGTGCATCCCATAGTTTTGTATCTATTTTTTTGCTTTGAAGCATGGTTTGGTAGCTGAGTCTTTGCTTAGGACTTGTAAGATCATGACGGGGGAGGCATTATCCTGGTTAATGATATTTGCAAGGATCGAAGAGTTACTCTGGGAGGCCGAGAGTTGAGTGCGTGTCTACTTGTAATGCCACTTTTGAGCTACGATATTGTACTCGGGATGGATTGGTTGAGTAGGCACTATGCTAGCATAGATTTTGGAGGAGGTAGAGTTTTGTTTGGTCCGCCAGGAGAGCCTGAGTTCAAGTTTGCTAGAGGAGCTGCAGAGCAGGGAGAAGGCATTATTTGTGGAGCTATGGTGGAAGACAAGGAGTTGTCGCATCCGTTGATAGCAGAGTTCTTGGATCTGTTTCCTGAGGAATTGCCAGGATTACCGCCAGATCGAGATGTTTAATTCTCTATAGACTTGGTGCCAGGTGCAGAACCAATTTCGTAACATGTCTATAGAGTAAACAATAATGAGCTGGTCGAGCTGAAGAAACAGGTAGATGAATTATAGGATAAGGGGTTTATCAGGTCAAGTTCTTCACCGTGGGGAGCCCCGGTATTGTTTGTACTGAAGAAGGATGGATCGGTGCACATGTGCATTAATTACAGGGCATTGAATAATCTCACTATCAAGAATAAGTACCCTTTGCGATGGATTGACGATCTGTTCGATCAGTTGAGTGGTGCCAAGGTATTTTCTAAGATAGATTTGAGATTAGGCTACCATCAGGTGAAGGTGAATCCGGTGGACATACCGAAGACTGCTTTTAGAACTCAGTATGGTCAGTACGAGTTTATGGTGATGCCGTTTGGGTTGACTAATGCACCAGCGGTATTTATGAACTTGATGAACAAGGTGTTCCATCAGTACCTTGACAAGTTTGTGGTGGTGTTCATCGACAAAATACTCATACACTCGAAGACACCAGAGGAGCATGAGGAGCATTTGAGGATTGTGTTGAATGTGCTGAGGAAGGAGAAGCTGTATGGGAAGTTGTCCAAATATAAGTTTTTCCAGGACAAGGTGGACTTCTTGGGGCATGTTGTAACTGGTGATGGTATTTTAGTGGATCCAAAGAAGATCACAGAAGTGGAATCTTGGAAGACCCCGAGTTCGGTAGCAAAGATCAGAAGTTTCTTGAGATTGGCAGGCTACTATAGGAAGTTTGTGCAAGATTTTTCGAGGATTGCCGAGCCGATGACCAGACTCACCAGAAAGGATGTAGAGTTTGTTTGGACAGAGGATTGCCAGGTTACTTTTGAGGAATTAAAAAAGTGGTTGACGTCTGCTCCTATTTTGACGTTGCCATCATGGTCTGGAGGTTTCATTATTTATAGTGATGCGTCAGGAAAAGGTTTGGGTTGTGTTCTTCAGCAGAATGGGAAAGTGATTTCCTATGCATTCAGGCAATTACATTCTCATGAAAAGAACTATCCTACCCATGATTTGGAGTTGGCAGCAGTCATCTTTACCCTGAAGTTGTGGAAATATTATTTGTACGGAGAGCGTGTGGAGATCTTCACAGACCATAAAAGCTTGAAGTACGTTTTCACGCAGAAGGAGTTGAACATGAGGCAGTATCGGTGGTTGGAACTGATGAAGGATTTTGATATATCTTTACAATATAATCCTGGGAAAGCTAATGTAGTTGTCGATGCTTTAAGTAGGTATCCGGTAGCTATTATCTTGACGCATGATCGATATTTGCTGGAGGACTTGGAGAGCTGGGGCATTAAGGTGATAGTTTCTGGTTGTTCTATGCAGATGTGGGGATTGCAGATACATTCAGATTTGATGGATAGGATCAAGGCAGTACAGTATGAGGATGTATCTCTGAGGAGCATCAAAGCTCAGGTGAGAGCAGGATTAGAGGATGATTTTACCATTGCTGAGGATGGATCTTTGAGGCATGAAGTTAGATTGTGTATGCCTAATGGGGAGCTGCGTGAGAAGGTATTATAGGAAGCACATCACCCTCAGTTTTCCATACATCCAGGTGCCAACAAGATGTATCAGAATATGCGAGAGAGTGTGTGGTGGTATTACATGAAGAGGGAAGTGGCATAGGTTGTATCCAGATGCTTATTGTGCCAGCAGGTGAAAGTCGAGAGGCAGAGGCCAGGAGGTTTACTTCAGCCATTACCCATTCCAGAGTGAAAGTGGGAACACATTACTATGGATGTTTTGTCCGGACTTCCACGATCTCCGGGAGGAAAAGACGCGATTTGGGTCATCGATGATAGGTTGACCAAGTTTGCCCACTTTTTGCCTTTCAAGGTGGGTTTGTCTACGGAGAAGCTGGCAGAGATGTATGTGAGACAGATCATCAGGATACATGAAGTTTCTGTCAACATAGTCTCGTATCAGGATAGTCGTTTCACTTCTTATTTCGGGAGGAGCTTGCAGGAGAGTTTGGGCACTCAGCTCAAGTTTAGTACTGCATATCATCTCCAGACAGATGGCCAGTCAGAAAGGACTATTCAGACTCTCAAGGATAAGTTGCACACTTGTGTACTATATTTCGGGGGTTCTTGGAAGGACCATCTCTATTTGGTAGAGTTTGCTTACAACAACAGCTACCAGGCTAGTATAGAGATGTCACCTTTTGAAGCTCTGTACGGTCGGAGGTGTCATACTACCTTGTCATGGGACGATGTTGGAGGAAGAGTTTTGCTTGGGCTAGAGATGGTTGTAGATGCAGCGGAGAAGGTTCAGTTGATCAGAAACAGCCTTCGTGAGGCCCAAGACAAACAGCGACATTGGGCCGATAGCCACCGGAGACCTTTGGAGTTCGAGGTATAGTTTTAGATTTTTTTTGTTTTGTGCTTGTTATTGGTTGTTTGTTATAGATTAAGTTCCTAAGGTGGTATTTTATTCTAGGTGGGTGGTTTGGTGTTTCTAAGGATTTCTCCGACATGAGGCACGATTCACTTCGGTGGAGGCGGGAAGCTTAGTCCGCGATTCATCGAACCTTTCACTATTCTAGAGAGGGTCGGTACAGTTGCTTATAGGCTGGACTTGCCACCTGCATTGGAGGGAGTGCACAATGTGTTTCATGTGTCATAGTTGAGATGGTACGTGGCAGATCCTAGTCATGTATTGGATCACTCGGAGATAGAGGTGGGCCCTACTCTTAGCTATCCAGAGCAGCCAGTTGAGATTCTGGATCGGAGAGAGAAGGTACTAAGGAACCAGACTATTCCTTTGGTGTGCGTCGTATGGAGGCATCACTCTCTGGAGGAGTCTACCTGGGAGAGAGAGGATGAAATGCGAGAGCGTTATCCATATTTGTTTGTTCCTTGAGGTATGTTCTTTCCTAGTTATGTTATGTTGTGTTCTTTCATAGTTAGTTATATTCTTTAGTTCTGTTCTTTTGTTATGTTATGTTATTTTCTAGGGATAGTTTTCGTCTTTGAATTTCGAGGATGAAATTATTTTAAGGAGGGTAGACTTGTCACTACCATATTTTTTAGGAAAGGATATTTTAGTAATTTTATATTTAATTAAATATTGTGCATGATAAATAATTATTTGTTGTATTATTTAATTATTGTTAGATGTTAGTTATTTATTTTGGACTTGTGTTAGTGGACCTAACTAGTTTAGTTTAGAATCATGGACCAACATGTATTAATTGTTTGATTTAGCCCATTTAGAAAGCCCATTGGTTAGGAGGATGATTAATTTAATTAAACCATTAGACTAGAAGCTTCCCTCCTTAATTATTTATTTATGAGAGATCCCAAGGGGTATATTGGACAATTCATAGTAGCTTGAGAAAGGGGAAAGGGGGGTCGACCTATTAAAGAGGGGGGAATTGATTTCTCTCTCCTCTTTTTATTTGAACACTAGATCTATAATTTTCCTCAACCAAATTCTTTCATTCCCACTTTATTTCCCTACCAAATTTTATCCCAATTCCTTTCCAAATCACCATTGGAGGCTAGTGGAGCAAGGATCTAGAAGAAGAAAGCACGGATCTACAAAGAGGATCAAGGATCTATAAGTTGGAGGCCAAATTTATCATATTTGGAGGTTGTATTGAGAATCCATCTTCCAATAGGTACAATTCAGTTTTCCCCCTTAATTTAGGTTCTAAATCTGAGATTTAACCATGATAAATCAACCCATATACATAGGCTACACATAGGATTTGGTTTTGTGTTCATATGAGGCCTATTGAGAAAGTTATGGTGCTTTTTGTGTCAATTTTGGGTAAATTTCGAGATTGACAATTGTTGTGTGTGTCAATTGGTCCTATAGATCATTTTGACATGTTCTTGTGTGTTTGGGGCTAGTGTCATGTCCACAATTGGGTACGTGTAGGTCGTATCCCAACAATTTGGTGATACGTATTGATTTGGGGGTTTTTCCTCCGACACGGGGCTTTGAGCATGTCACATTTTGACACAGACACGTAGATTTATATTTGACTCTTCGTATTGTTCATAAATAATATATATGACTTGCTCGTGTCATTCGGGATATGTTTGGATGTGTGGTGGACTCGTTCGCATGCGTATCCTACATCTAGTGGGATACAGAGTGATACGTTCCATAAGATGTGCAATTTAATTGTAGATCTATTTTCTCTTGTATTCTTATTCATGGAGAGGTATAATTATATATATATATATATATATATATATATATATATATATATATATATATGTGTGTGTGTGTGTGTGTGTGTGTGTGTGTGTGTGTGTGTGTGTGTGTGTGTATTTATATTGTGTATGTATTTATATGTACGTATACGTATGTGTGTTATAATAAATATGTTACTATGTATGTGTAAATTACTACGTAGATATTATGTACATATATATGTATGTATGTATATTTATTAGTAGTAATTATATGCATATATTTAGTATATATATTATTAGGTGTTATATGTATATATATTATATATATATGTCATGTTATATATATATATATATATATATATATATATATATATATATATAATATAGAGCAGGAGCTATAGCGACAGCAGCCAGCGTCGCCGAAAGCAACAACAGCAGCAATAATCGCAGCAGCAGCTGCTATAGCGACAACAACAAGTGTCGCAGCAATATCAAACAGTAGCAGCAGCAAGAGCATCAGCAATAAACAGCAGGAAGCTGTCACTATAACAGCAGTATCAGCAGTCGTATCAGAGGCTATAGCGACGGCTTTGGCGAAGCAGCAGAAGTTTGTCACTAAAACAACAGAGTATCAGCAGTATCAGTCGCTTCAGCGACGGTAGGCAGGGGCTTTTAGTGACGGTTTGGCAGTTTTTATAGTTATTAGATAATTATATATATATATATATATATATATATATATATATATATATATATATATATATATATATATATGGTAATTGATATATATGTAAATATGTTCCTAATTGCTAATAGTATTTAATATACTATATGTATAATAATTAGTGTAGCATATATATATTTACGGGTAGTTAGTATAAACAAGCTTTGGGTATTACCTTGAGATACCAAGGTAAGTACCAAGGTAATTAGGGATACCCAAGGTATTGGGTTGGGTATCAATATTATGGTTTAGTGTTGTGATACCAAGTTGGTTCAAAACCAAGGTATCTATTTAATGTTTGTAAATTAGGATTTTAATATAATTAATAATTATTTGATATTAATATGTGATGATTTTTCTATTGATTTACGTATCCAGAGATACGGTATCCTAGTATCCTAAGATATAGTTTTGTGACCTAGACTTTAGTATTTGAACCCAATATCTTTGTATTAGACTTATGAAACCTAGAAATAGTAGTTGACCATAGTTTGACTATAGTTGACCATATTTGACTTAGAGTTGACCTAGTTTGACTTTTGACTTAGAATTAACTTGTTGACTTAGAAGTTGACTAGTTTAACTTATTTTCTTTTCGGAACCTTGTATTGATGTTGTATTCCATATCTAGGTCTTCGAGGCACCGTATCAAACATCTGTGAGACTATTCTATGGACTTCAGGCGAGTACATTCTCTGATAGTTTCTCATTTATAATATCCTCTATATTCATTGTATCTAGTGTAGATATCCATGTTCTCTTGACACTATGGTTAAACGGATTGGTATATCCGGATCTCGTCATGAGATGTTATTCCTTGGTATATGGGGTATATGGTGTATATGGTGCAAGTATTGTATCATTGATTATCTTGTACATGTACAAACATTGATTCTCGGGAAGAGTCGCTATTTTCTTGGGGAATCTCATGCCATAGCGTACCATGGTAGGATCTTTTATACCAGTCGAGGGTGGAGAGTAATTTAGTGTAGATATGTGATCATACCCTCATTGTATCAAGTATTGTTATTGAATAGTGTTAATCATATATCACGCGTATGATTAGCCAGATCATATATATTATATCATGTTCCCAAGCCGATCACATGTTAAAGCTAGTACTCACACACTTAGTCATTAGTATTCTTATTCATTGACATATTGTTCATTATTGTATTCATTCCAGTATTTTCTTATTGTATATCTCTCGTATCTATTGTGCATCTCATATATTCACATATATTTACTGTTATATAGTTTGTATCATTGATTAGAACTCCTGTTAGAGATGTATTCTGCTCCTTTCCTGACTGGATATATTTTTTCCAGATGACACTGAGGAGTGGTACCCTATATATTATGGACCCCAGGATATTGTGGGCTTAGAGTCAGAGACCTTGTCTCAGGGGGGACTTATCCCGACTGAGACAGATGACCCAGGATTAGTACCTTCTTAGCATTTCTTGTACTGGATTTGTCTTCTGCTTATTTCTTAGCATTCTTTCAGACTCATTGATGTATTATTTTAGACTCATGAGTTGTATGTGACTATTTTAATTCTTTATCATATTCATGCTCGTTTATATCTTAGATCTGTGATTGAGTATATTGTTATTGTTGGTGGTTTATTATATTGCTAGATAGATTAACCCCGCCGATTCTGCGACGTAGGCTGGGGGTTGTTTCCGACTTGCATCCCTACATTTGGTGTGGATCGTGACAGGTTAGACTTGAGAAGGCAGTTTGAGAGCCTTACTCAGGGGAGCATGTCTAAGGAGGAGTACGCCGCAGAGTTTGGTAGGCTGAGCTAATTTACGGAGTACTTAGTGAGGGAGCTGGAGGTTTGAGCTATCCGTTTCTGCGAGGGTCTAAACTAGGAAGTAAAGATCCATATTTTGTCTTTCTATGAGACCTATTCGGAGATACTTGCGGAGGCACAAAAGGTTGAGCGGAAGTTGGGTTTGAAACCCAAGAGAGATCGTGATTCTTTTCTAGGGGCTAATAGCAGCACAGTGACTGCTAAGCGTCCTCATTTCTAGTCCAGGCCTTTTCAGCAGCCACAGCAGCACCAAACTCTAGCTAGGGCATCTTTTTATGAGGTACTGCAGTAGCAGAGACAGTCACAGCAAGATTTCTGCCACTTCTGCAAGAAGCCTGACCACATCTGGAAAGTTTGTAGGAAGAGGTTGGGAGTTTGTCTGTTATGGTACCAAGGGGCATCAGCTGAGAGAGTGTCCTTTCAATACTCGTCGTACAGTTTAGGAGCAGCTCTAGGTCAGAGGACACAGGCGAGGCCACCTGCAGTACAGCCGAGGGGAATGCCGCTTCCAACCCAGCAATAGGTTTATGCCCAGCACCAGCATAAGGAAGGTGCACATCAGGAAAGAGCGTTTGCTATGACAGTCGAGAAGGTCGAGCCCATCGAAGATGTCATCGCAGGTTTTGTTCTTCTTGATTCTATTCCGGCTTTAGCTTTATTTGATAGTGGTGCTTCCCATAGTTTCGTATCTATTTCTTTTGCTCTAAAGCATCAATTGGTCGCTGAGTGGACTTGCAAGATCAAGATCGGGGGAGGCATTATCCTGGTTAGTGATATTTACAAGGATCAGAGAGTTACTCTGGGAGGCCAGGAGTTGAGTGTGTGTCTACTTGTAATGCCACTTTTTAGCTACGACATTGTACTCGGGATGGATTGGTTGAGTAGGCACCATGCTAGTATAGATTATAGAGGAGGTAGAGTTTTGCTTAGCCCGCCAGGAGAGCCAAAGTTTGAGTTTGCCAGAGGAGCTGCAGAGCAGAGAGAAGGCATTATCTGTGGAACTATGGTGGAAGACAAGGAGTTGTCGCATCCGTTGATAGCAGAGTTCTTGGTTGTGTTTCCTGAAGAATTGCCAGAATTTCTGCCAGATCGAGATATTGAGTTCTCTATAGACTTGGGGACAAGTGTAGAAACAATTTTACAGCATGTCTATAGAGTGAACAACAGCGAGCTGGTCGAGCTAAAGAAGTAAGTTGATAAGATACAGTATAAGGGGTTTATCATATCTAGTTCTTCACCGTGGGGAGCACCGGTATTGTTTGTACCGAAGAAGGATAGATCGGTGCGCAAGTGCTTTTAGGACTCGGTATGGCCAGTATGAGTTTATGGTGATGCCGTTTGGGTTGACTAATGCCCCGACGATATTTTATATTTGATAAACAAGGCATTCCATCAGTACCTTGACAAGTTCGTGGTGGTGTTCATCGATGACATACTCATATACTCGAAGACACCAGAGGAGCAAGAGGAGCATTTACGGATTGTGTTGGATGTGCTGAGGAATGGGAAGCTGTATGGGAAGCTGTCCAAGTGTGAGTTCTTCTTGGACAAGATAGATTTCTTAGGACATGTTGTGACTGGTGATAGAATTTTAGTAGATCCGAAGAAGTTCGCAGCAGTGAAGTCTTAGGAAGACCATCTCCATTTGGTAGAGTCTGCTTACAATAACAGCTACCCGGCTAGTATAAAGATGTCACCATTTGAGGCTCTATACGGTCGTAGATGTCGTACTCCCATGTCATGGGATGATATTGAAGAGAGAGTTTTGCTAGGGCCAGAGATGGTTGTGGATGCAGCAGAGAAGTTAAGCTGATCAGAGACAGATTTCGAGTGGCACAGGACAGACATCGGCATTTGGTCGATAGCCACTGCAGAGCTTTGGAGTTTGAGATATAGTTTTAGATTTTTGTTTTATGCTTGATGTTGGTTGTTTATTATAGATTAAGTTCTTAAGGTTATATTTTGTTCTAGGTAGTTGGTTTGGTGTTTCTGAGGATTTCTCCGACACGAGGCACAATTTGTTTCAGTAGAGGCGGAAAGCTTAGTCTGCTATTCATCAAAACTTTCAGTATTCTTGAGAGGGTCGGTGCAGTTGCTTACAGACTAGACCGACTACCTGCATTGGAGGGAGTGCACAACGTGTTTCATGTGTCACAGTTGAGATGGTACGTGGCGGATCCTGGTCACGTGTTGGATCACTCGGAGATAGAGGTGGGCCCTACTCTTAGCTATCCAGAGCAGCCAGTTGAGATTCTGGATCATAGAGAGAAGGTGCTGAGGAAGTAGACTATTCCTTTGGTACGTGTCACATGAAGGCATCACACTCCGGAGGGGTCCATCTGGTAGAGAGAGTATGAAATGCGAGAGCGTTACCCATATTTGTTTGTTCCTTGAGGTATATTCTTTCTTGATTATGTGCTATTTTATTTCTGTGGGTAGTTTCATCTTTGAATTTTGTGGACAAAATATTTTTAAGGGGGTTAGATTTGTCACTACCACATATTTTAGGAGAGGGTATTTTGGTCATTTTATAATTAATTAAATATTATGCATGTTGAATATTTATTTATTGAATTATTTATTTTTGTTAGATATTAGTTTATTATTTTAGACTTGTGTTAGTGGACCTAACTAGTTTAGATTAGATCCATTGACCAACATTTATTTCTAGTTAGAATTGAGCCCAATAATAAGTCCAATCATTAGGAGGATGATTAATTAAGTTAAACCAATTAGACTAGAACCTTCCTTCCTTAATTATTTTCTTCATGAGAGCCCCAAGGGGTATTTTAGAAATTATATAGTAGCTTGAGGAAGGGGGAAGGGGTCGGCCATATTTAAAAAAGGAGGGAAATTTCTCTCTCTTTATTGTTATTTCAAATCTAGATCGAGAATTTTTTCTTCCAAATTTCTTCATTCCCATATCAAATTCTAACCAAATTTCTTTTTAATTCCTTCCCAAATCATCATTGGAGTCTATTGAAGCAAGGATCTACAAGAAGGAAGCCAGGATCTACAAGGAGGAGCAAGGATCTACAAGTTGGAAGCTCTTTTCACTCAATTTGGAGGTTTCATTGAAAATCTATCTCCAAATAAGTACAATTCAAAATTTTCTCTCTAATTAGACTCTAAATTTGTGTTTTAATTATTAGGAACCACCCCATATGATAAGGCTATCCATAGGAATTGGAATTAGTTTCTTAGGATGCCTTTGAATAAAGTTATGTGGTATTTTATGTCAATTTTGGAAAAATTCCGAGATTGACACAACTAGTGTTTGTCAATAGGTCAATTAGACCAAATTAATATGTGTTTGATTGTGTGTGGCTAGTGTCGTATCCACAATTGGATACATATAGGTCGTATCCCGACAATTTGGAGATACGAGTTGATTTGGGGATTTTCCTCCGACACGGGGGTTTGAGCATGTCATATTTTGACACGAACACGTAGATGGGTAATTAGCTCTTCATATTGTTCATAATTATTATTTTAGACTTGCTCGTGTCTATTGGAATACAATTAGTTATGTGGTGGAGCCGTATCGCAAGCGTGTCATAGATCTAGTATGATACGGGTGCGATGCACTTCACGTATGTGTTACTTGCAATTTGATTCAATTGTAGATATTATAAATATTGTAATTATAATTATTATGTGATATATATATATATATATATATATATATATATATATATATATATATATTTATATGTTGATCTAGAATTCATGTTCATGTGTTGGTGATCCTAGGAGAGTTGAAGTTTATGTGTTTCTTTAATATATATATATATATATATATATATATATATATATATATATATATATATGTGTGTGTGTGTGTGTGTGTGTGTATGTATTATAGTATTATATATATATATATATATATGGTGTGTAGATGTATATATAAATATATGAGATTTGTATTTATGTGTGTGAGCTTGAGGGAAGAAGAAAAAATGAAAAAACAGTGAGAAAACAATAAAAACAGTGAAAAAAGTAATAATAAGCAGTGGAAGAAAAGCTGAGAGAAGCAGCAGCAAAAGTAGTTGAAAAGCAGTAGAAAGAAGAAGCCAAGAAGCAGCAGCAACAGAAGCAGCCGCAAAAAGTAGAAGCTGCAACAGTAAGCAGCAGAAGCAAAAAAAGCAAGCAGCAGCAGCAGCAGTAAGCTGCGGCAGCAACTTATCAATAAGCTGTAGCTTATTGATAAGTTATTAAGTTAGTATATATATATATATATATATATATAAATATAAATATATATATATATATATATATATATATATATATATATATATATATAAGCTAGTTAATTTATTTGATAAGCTAGTAAGCTAGTACATTAGTATATATATATATATATATATATATATATATATATATATATATATATATATAAATTAATTAGTTTATATTAATAAGCTATTAGTATATATATATTGTAAATAAGTTAATATATAATTATATATGAGATCATATATACATAAGTACTAGTTATTATTAGTTAGCATTATTTCTAAATTACCTTGGGGTGCACCAAGGTAATGAGAGTGAGATATCTCGGGTACGGTATTAAATATTAAGGAGATCTTAGTATATAGTTTAGAATATTATTGGTATAAGTTTTTAAATACATATTAATATATAGTGAGGTGTATGAGTAGTAATTATATATTAGATATTAAAATACCTTTTGATACCAAGGTAATGTCAAGGTATTGGATTTTACTCAAGGTATTGGGTTTACAAATCAAGATGGAGTGTAGGTAGTGTGATACCGCTTTTGGTTCAAAGCCAAGGTATCCACTTATCATTAGTTTAGTTAGGATTATTATATATTGTTGTTTGTATATAGATACTATGATATTTTCATATCTAATTAATCGCGTATCTTAGGATACGCTATCTTGTTGGTTTCCTAGTATCCTAGTATAGCTAGTATGGCCTAGTTACATAGTGTATGGACCCAATATCCTAGAGATGGCCTCATACAACCTAAAAATAGCTAGTTTGACCTAGAGTTGACCTTGTTTGACTTTTTTGACTTAGAAATGGCTTTATGATCTAGAAGTTGATTAGTTTAACTTATTTTCCAAAATCTTGTATTGATATAATATTCCATATTTAGGTCTTTGAGGCACCATATGGGACATCTTTGATACTATTTACCGAATTTTAGGTAAGTACATTCTCTGATAGTTTCTTATTTACGTTATCCTCTATGTCTCTTGTGTTTATTATAGATATCCCTAATTTTTTCTTGACACGATGGTTACACGGATTGGTATATCCAGATCTCACCATGAGATGTTATTCCTTGGTATTTATGGTGTATCTTGTGCAAGCCTTATTTCTTATTCTTCTGGTACATGTACAGACATTGATTCTTGGGGCGACTTACTACCTACCCAGAGAATCTCGTGTCATAACATACCATTGTTGGATCCACTATACCAGTTGGGGGCGGGGAGTATGTAGTATAGATATGTGATCATACCCTCCTTGTGCATGGCGTGTTCCTTGTGAGTGTTGATCATACACCGAACGTATGATTAACCAGGCCATTATCCTTTTGCAAGTTCCCAAGTCGATTATATGTTAAAGTTGGTACTTACTCACTTAGTAATAGTATTTCTTGTTCATTCCAATGATGCTCATTATTGTGTTTATTTCCAGTATTTCTTTATTGCATATCTCTTGTACCTGTATATTGTATCTTGTATATTTGCTCTATTTATTGTTACATAGTTTATATAATTTATTATAACAGCTGTTAGAGATGTTCTTTGCTACTTTTCTGACTGGATATATATTTTTCAGATGATACTGAGGAGTGGTACCCCACTCACTACAGACCTAAGGATGTTGTAGGCTTAGAGCCAAAGACCTTGGCTCAGGAGGGTCTCATCCCAACTGAGACAGATGACCCAAGACTTGTAGCACAGTAATTAGACTATTTTGTACTAGATTTGTCTCCAGCATATTATTAGTAGTATTTCTTTGATATGGCTCATTGGATATTATCTGTCTTATGAGTTATATTGTGACTCTTCTATTCTTTTATCATATTCGTGCTTTATTCCATCTATAGATATGTGATTGAGTATATTCATATTATATTGGTGGCATTGTTATGTCTTGATTATTAGATAAATAGTTTACCCAAACAACGTTCTACCACCGATGCTGTGGCATAGGCTGGGCGTTGTTCATTATATGTGTGCCTACATTGGGTGTGGGTCGTGACAATAGGCCACTGAAATAGGTAATGGGTGAACCCAAAAATAGGTATTGACCTTGTTTGACCTTATTAACCTAGAATCGACCTAGAAACCTAAAATAGAACTAATTAAGCATATTTATGATTCCACAACACCTGTTAACATTGAGAATTCATAATATAGGTCTTGGACTCTAGTTCAGACACTTATTTGTGTTTATAGCTCAGGACCAAAGGCGCGTAAATTCTCTGATAGTTTTATTTACTTGATATTTACTATGATTCATATTTTATAGTATTGTTTTAATTGATTGTTGACACGATGGATACACGAATTGGTATCATATGGATTCGCCTTCATGAGATACGCTCATCATACTTGTCTGGCCTATATCAGGACTCTTTGACTAACGTCAATTTAGGACTCACTTACTGGCATCACTTGTATTTATCTGGTTAGCCTTGTATTTGATCTACGTGTCGGGACTTGGATTCATTTGTACTAGTCGGACGAAGAATGTAACTACCATATTTCTAAAATAGGGATAATTTTATCATTTTGTATTATTATAAATATTACAATTATAATTTATTTGATATAGGGAATGTTATATATATTGGTGACTAATATTATTATTGGTTAGTATATTGGACTATTTGATTAGACATGACCCTTGTGGACCTAACCAACTTGACATGACAACTTAACCAATTAGTTTGGACTTGTCCAATTAGACTAGATTGGTTCAACATTCACTTTAATTAGAGATTAGACTAAACCTTCATTAGAAATAGAAGTCTCATTAATTAAAACCCTCTCCATGACAACCCTCAAGGGGTATTATAGACATATTACATTGCTTGGAGTAGGGACATGATGCGGCCAGCCCTAATTATGGGGATAGACCCTCTCTCTCCTCTGATTGTTTATTCAATTTCATTTCCTATTAGTGATCTTCCCCAAATAGCTCAATCCTTCCACCAAATTCTTCATAAAACCCTCACAAATTTACTCATCATTATCATCTAAGGAGACTAGATACTTGGATTTGCAAGAGCACTTGGAGAAGAAGACTTTGGACAAGAAGTTAGTGTCCAAATTGTGTCTTCTTGACTTTACATTAGGAATTCATCTCCCAATAGCTAAATTCTGAGATTCTCTCTCTAATTAAGTTCTAATTATTGTATTTAATCATTAGAAAACTACTCATATATTAGGGCTACCCATATGAAGAAGTTTGAGCTTCTAATGACCCTTATTGTGATTTCTACATTGAGTTTGGTGTCCATTTTGGAAATAATCCGAGAATGTTGCACCAAGTGTTTGTCATTAGGTTTATTAGGCCTAATTATAGATAGATTGGTCATGTGGGGGTAGATACGTATCCAAAATTGGATATGATTAGGATGTATCATGACACGCCATGATACACATGGGTAGAATTGAGGTTGCCTTATATTTAATGCATCCTTAGTATCATATTCTATATTTATTATTAAAAATAATGTTTATATATATATATATATATATATATATATATATATATATATATATATATATATATATATATATATTATACATATAATGTGTATCATGTGTTGTTGGTGGTGGTATCATGGTGTATTGAGAGTATCACAAGGATGAGCACCAAGTGTTTAATGAATTATCTATTTGAGTGTATATTTGTATATATGGGTATATATATAAGTTTAAGTATGTATGTATGTATGTATGTATGTATGTATGTATGTATGTATATATATATATATATATATATATATATATATATATATATATATATATATATATATATATATATATATATATATATATATATATAGTAATGTATATATGTGTATTGCCTCTGTGTGTATCCATGGGAGGAGGAAATATGTGATATGTGTGACTCTGTTGTGTTCCCTGTGTGTGAGGGTGAGAGGGAGAATTATGGTCAGGTGTGTGTGTGTACCTTGTGAGTGTGTTTGCTTGAGAGTGACACTGTGGACTGTGTGTGTGTGTGTGCACAGAGTGAGATTCAAGTATTGTGTTAGGTGTTGTGTTGTACACTGGATGGGATCGGGCACATATAATATAGACTGTGTGAGGTTGGAGTGTTCACATGAGAGAAGAAAGTAGCTACAGAAAGATGAGGGAATTGCACAGCTACCTTGCTGTGGTGCACTGCCTGCACCACAGTACAGTTTACTATATCAGGGTACAGGCAGTCATGCATTGCTCCTTGCTGTAAGGAGCATAGAGGCAGACCTAGAGGAAGATAAGTGGTGTGCTGCATGTGCTATTTTGGGCACGATAGGGAGTGTGAGGAATAGATGTAAGTAATAGAAGCAACAACAGGAAGCAACATAGCAGCAGGAGAAAGATCATGTGTGTTTGTGTGTGTGTTGAAGTAAGTGAGGGGTCTATTAGTATGAATCTGTGAAGGAGATCGTGTGCTAGCTATGAAGAATGGGTATTGCAAGTTTCAGGAAGCAACTGCAGGTTAGGGGTGTTCAGGCACATGTTAGTCTACTGATACAAACAGTTGGTGCACAGTGCACTTGTGTACAGTTTGTACAAGTGCACAGGTACTAGTATGAGTTGAGGTTGGATTGCAGTGCTGAGATTGATGCGAACAACCAGTGTATCAGATTTGGGAAGTGCGAACACCAAAGTATTGGCAAGGTAAGTTGTATATAGTATGTAAGGAAGTATACCAGTTTGTGAATGTCAAATATCGAAAGGTAGTGTGTTAGAATATCTTAAGTATAGGTATCATGAGGTAGTTGGGGTTATTGAGTATTGGTTAAGGTTGACACTAGGGGTAAGGTAAGTATATAGTAGTTAGTTGGGGTTCGAGTATTAGTTCTGATATTAGGTAATACTAACTAGTAAATATAAATAGTACATTATATTATCTAGTATATATTTAGATACTTAGTATATTGGTTAGATGAACCAATACCCTCAAGATATTGGTTTACAGTCTAGTTATAACCTAGTATTACCCATTTTACCCTTGTGATCAGCCTAGAGATTAGGTATGGATCTAAAACCAAGGTAAGACCTAGTTTGACCTAGTTAGACTAATGTGACCTAGAAATGGCCTAGAAAATCATATTAGTGCATCTTTAACTCATTTATCATCAATTACATCCAAGTGACCTGATTTTTCCTATATAGGTGTGTGTGACACCAGCTCGGACAACGAGTAACATCTTTTACTCTGGACTAGAGGCGAGTACATTTTTAAATAGTTTATATTATTTGATAATTACTATAATATAAGAATTTAGAAATAATTTCTTGATTCTTGACACATTGGTACACGGATTAGTATACCCATGGATCTGTAGTCATGAGATATTATTTATTATTTTATTGTTTCTCGTATGGTTTAGATAATGTTTAACACTAGACAATATTTAATGTTAGATAATGTTTATTGAGTATCTTGCATCGTAACGTGTCATTGTTAGATCCATTGTACTAGTCGGGGAAAAAGGGAAGTGCTAGCGAGGTATGTGATCAAAGCCTAGACTATGTTCAATGTTCAATGTTTAGGTTAGATAATGTTCATCCAACGTTTAAGTAGACAATGTTCAACCCAAGACGATCACATATCTAACTAGTATTTCAAACACTTAGTGTAGTTATATTTCTTTACCATATTCTATTTTATTGCCTTTATTCTATATCATTGTGATCAGTTTATACCATGTTGCTCTAGTTTACCTGTTTCTTTCCACCATACTATGATATATTGTTCATTATTTCTTGTCTTGTATTTGTTTGATGATAAACAAAAGAATAAAACTAGGTTTATACGAAACCATTTCTTTGTTTACAAACAAGAAAAAAAGAGTACAATTAATCCTATACGAGGATGTTAAGTACAATAAAAAAATAATTTTGGGGAAATATTGCTATAGGAGTCTGATCTGCGGTCGATCACTTTGTCCCTTGGACCACACGATGACGAAGAAGTACTGTAGAAGAAGAAGGAGCTTCAAAGATTGCAAGAGGGATTGAACTCTCGTCGCCAAAGTCGTCAATCAACACTATTTATATGTGCTCTCTCTCTGATCTCCACCCTTTTCCACCTTGTTCTCTTATGATCGGAAGTCTCTATTTATAGAGATCAGTCACAGTAACTGTCCAGTCGGCGTAAAAGCCAAACTATGGAGAGAGTTACACCTTTTATGTGACGGTTATAATAACTGCTACCAACGTCTGAATGATCTCCTGAATCCGCGTGTGACGCGTGTCCCATTATGAGGTAATGCGTATAACTGCTTCTCGAAGATCACGGCATGCAAGTCACGTAGGTAACTGCCCCTCGCGTAAAGATTGTTGGCATAAAAGCCAAATAACTGTCTTGTAGGCGTAAAAGCCAAGTAGCTATCTTGTTGGCATAAAAGCCAAATTCTGCGTAAAGCTTGATGCTGCATAAATAATGGGTAACCAGCATAAACTAGACAATTATCATTCCCGACTGAGGTCTTGAGCGTATTCTGGGCCAAATAGCCTTATCACGTACCTTGCAAATATAGCCTGAGTTGGTGTATTTCGAGGAGATAGCATACGGCGTACTCCTATAGTTGAAAATAGCCTGGTTGGCGTAATATACAGGGATAGTGATATGAGCGTATTAGCCCAAGTTTTAGCTCTCCCAGTCATTAAAAATAGAATAAAATCTCATGCATTAAATGCAGAGATCTGCCCCCATCTCATGCATTAACTACAGAGATATGTCTCGAGTTCTGTACAAAAAATAGCTTTTGACGTGGCGTCTGATTTCGTCTCATCTTGAGCGTAAAAACTCATCTCTGCCTATGTAGAATAGACAGCGTATTTCTTGAATGCGTAAAAATGACTTGTATCAAGGATATGCCACTAAACGACAGTCTGGGGCTCTGTGCAGAATCATCATTACAGCCGTCCTCTCGATCGTTGTGAAGTACTCTTTGTCAGGAGTCAGGTTCACTGTTCTATCTGACAGGTTCATTCGAGAAATATGAAGAGTTCCTCGTACAACTTCATGCTACATTAAAAACAGATATAGTTTACGCCGGAGGGAGGTGTAGTAACCTTTTACGCCAAAACAGCCTTGAAGCGCTGCTTTACACGGACAATTCTGAATTCCTATTTTACGCCACACAGCGCTGAAGCTCTGTTTTACGCATACTTCATGTATGTTTGGGGGTTTTATGCGTATAATTTCCTAGCGTATTTTTTATGCTTCTACAAGACCCCATTCAAAGTTTTCAAAATTCCTAGTAATTTGAAATACTTTAAACGAAGCATGAAACGGTCAAATTTGACTCGTTCTGCGAGGCTGATTTCTTGGCGAATTTTAGGAAGTTATTGGGATTTGATATGTTATCTTCTTCCTATATAAAGGCGAGTGAGTGAACCTGTTTTTCCATACTTCCTTCACCAAAAAAGATGACCGCTGAGATTCATCGGGCTGACTTGAGGAAGAAGAAGATTATGCTCTTCCAGCATATAAGGAGCCATAAAAGGAGACATCTTTGAGCAAATGTCCTCTGCAACGATGGATCATGGAAGGATATCATAGCTTCCATTGCTCGGGATAATCAGCAATTTTATATGGCGAATCGTCCAGGAGAGAGGAAGGGTCTCATCGGACCACACAGCTTGCTAGCTGTATTTTCCTCTATTATGAAGCTGGACGTGGATAGGCAGTTTGGCCGTCTTCCAGTATTGTGTTGGGTTTGAATCCCTAACACAATTCTAGGGCGTGTCTGCCATGGCGTATGGAGGGTGGGCTTGAATAAAATAGGCCCAGTTTTGTATCCTCCCACCATTAATCATTTTCTTGTTCATCGACCGCAGAAGCCGATAAAGTATCGTAAAAGAAGAAAAAGATCTCCACCAATATGAGAACATGGCACAACAGATTCCCAGCATGATCTTTAATGAGAAATCCTTTATAAAAAAAGGATTTCCATCATATGTAATCATGAAAATGAAAAATTCTTTGTAAACTGGATTTCCATCATATGTAATCTTGATCAATAAACTTGTCTTCTTTTACGCATTGCTGATTTGCCATATTTGTTGTGAGGAAGTCTAATAATGTGCAGCTTTGACACGTCTGGGTAATTTTATGCAGACTCTGATAAACGCTTATCTGGTCGCGTCCCATCTTTTACGCGTAACGGAAGATGCGTAAAAAGCTCTTTATCATTAAGTTGTCTTGAAGATCCAACTGTCATGCTATTTTTTTGGACGAGGATTCGCATAGAATTCTGAACTGTCACTTCTTTGATACGAAGAATTTGTGTTCATACCTCATCTTCAAGAATGTTTTCCCCGCAAATCCCTCGAAATAGGGCAAGAAATGTCCGCCAAACAGGCCATGCTTGAACTTAGTTGTTAAGGATTCTGGCTAGACTTCAATGAACTTCCAATGGCCCAAGAAGAAGAGTCATCTTCAATGCTGACATCTGTGAGTTTCAGGCACTTAGAATGTTTTATAGCCAAAAAGGAGCATTTTCTGCGTAAATTCTTGTAATTGGCCATCTGTAGCTTCTGAGCGTAAAATCATAGATCTGTAGCTTCTGTACGTAAAACCATAGATTTGTAGCCTCTGAGCGTAAAAAGCTTCTGAGCATGAAACCATAGATTTATAGCCTCTGAGGGTAAAATCGTAGATTTGTAGCTTCCGTGTGTAAAATCGTAGATTTGTGGCTTCTGAGCGTAAAAAGCTTTTGAGCATGAAACCATAGATTTATAGCCTCTGAGCGTAAAAGCTTCTGAGCGTAAAATCGTAGATTTGTAGCCTCTGAGCGTAAAAAGCTTCTGAGCATGAAACCATAGATTAATAGCCTCTGAGCGTAAAAGCTTCTGAGCGTAAAACCATAGATTTATAGCCTCTGAGCGTAAAATCTGGATCCACTACGCAACATGACTGTCCGTCTAATTTTTTCAAATGATAGGCTGACGTGGTCCCAAATCATAACCAACTATTAAATATCGGATTTGGTTAGGGATTCGAAGAGTTATCTGAACTCTATAAATAGTCCAAGGTCTCGAGAGAGAAACCCTTCATATGTCTTTGCAAAAATCCTTCGTCTCTTTGAGAACTCTCCGTCTTTGTCTTTTTTCTGAGAACTTTGAGCTTCGCCATGGCACCGAAACAGGCTTCTACTGCTATGGGAAAGAAAACTGCTTCCTCATCTCGCTCCTCTACTCAAGCACGAGCAACTCCCATTAGGCTGAGTGAGCCCCGATCTGAACGAAGTGCTCCACCATCGAGCTGCGCTCCGAGCATCACAGGTAAAGACTTCAATAGGAACGAAATCCTTCGCACACGTTGTGCGTGTACGCGCAAGGTCATCTTCTGTGCTAAGAGCCTCTTCGAGGAAGATGATGTACAGAGATGTTTTCTTATTTCGCCCACATTCCTAATGTGTTAGCGTAAAAACTCCATATTTTTGCAGTCTGGCATAAAAACTCAGACTGTCAAAATTTGGCGTATACTACAAACTTTGAGTTTTACGCGCTGGATGTAAATTCTGGAGTAAAAACTCAAATTTTGGTAGTCTGGCGTAAAAAGATCAGACTGTTAGATTTTGGCATATACTGCAAACTTTGGGTTTTACGCACTAAAAATAGATTCCAGCGTAAGACTCAAGTTTTTGCAGTCCGGCGTAAAAGCTCAAACTGTTAGTCTTTGGCGTATCCTGCAAAAGTATAGCGTCTAGCGTAAAACTGACATATTTTCTTGCATTTTGCAGTGGACTTGCAGATCCCTCCTTTGGCTGAGGTGATGGGCTCCGCTACTGGGATGCTGAATTCGAACTATCTGGAGGACTTGTCCCATGTGACATTCCCCATTTCTGGAACCGAGTATCCTCAAGAAAGGGGAACTCTGATCTCGTCCCAAGGAGAATGAATACTGCTGAGTACGATCAGTGGGGAGCCCCTGACATACATAGATGAGACTGAATATAAGAAACCAGGTTTCTTATTCGGGGATGTTATCGACAAACAGTCCCAGACTAAGCCCAAGAAAGAAGATTGGGTATTTTTTGCTGAGGGCACGGTCATATATCTGCCCAGGATGCCCAGAGATTACCCTATCTCGGCATTCTTCCATGCCACACATCCTAGGAAGATGATATGGACTCTGACTCCCGATCTTCACGGCTAGCCGGGGAAGATCTTTTATAAGAATGGATTGAATCAAGGAGCCTTTGTGAGCCATCTTTCAGGCCCTGTTATGCCTTTCAGAGGATTACTACCGGGCAGCATCCCGAGTGAAGACACTTCACTGATCCAGCCGATTAAAATATCAACTTTCTGCAATGACTTTATGGGGCACGGAGGAGTGTACCCCAAGGTTAACCCTCCACCAGTGGATGTCTTAGCCCCGGGAATCTCCGATGGGCCAGTTTAATTGCCTTGGCCCTGAAGCACTTCCAGATGGAGCTGGAAAGTATAGGCTTGTTCGCGGCTGTGAGTTCCACTAGTGTTGGGCTGCCTGTCAACCCCAACTTATTTTTAGCTTTGATGGAGCGATACAATTCACTTACTGGGACTTTCGACACTCTACTAGGGGAGTTGGGCTTAGCCCTTCATGAGATGGCAGAGATTTCAAAGCTGCCAATGGGGGACACTCCTTATGAAGAGTATGTTCCCACGAATAGGGAGCTGAGGGATACAAACCCTCGGGCAGTGGCGGCATACCAGGAGCTGATGAGCCACTATCTTGCCTGCACCACTTTCTACAAAGAGCCCTATGATTTGGCTGATATCAAAAAATGGGCATCCTACCTCTTCTTCCATCAGGCAAGAAATGCTAAGCCGGACAAGGTTGTAGATAGCAGAGATAAGCCCTTGAACCTCCTGAGCATGCTTAGCGCCAACACGGTCGATGACCTCATTGAAGACGCAGGGGATTCAGATTATATTCTCGATAAGGAGATAGGGGGTTATCCTGCAGGCACTAAAGCCTTCAGTTATATAGGGCATTGTCGCAAGCCTCTGTCGAGGGAAGCTCAACTGGCTGGCTTCCTTTCTATCTGGCTACGACGATGGGTAGTGCCTGGTATGGCGTCTGCGGATTAAATTCATCGCAACACCTTATGGCCCGCAGTACGGTTGGTGTTTGGAGCAAGATTGGGCCTTCTTCCTGCCATGGTATATAGAATACAAGCTGGCCTGAGGACCATTACTGATGGGCTGCTTGCAGATGATACACAGCGTAAAGGATTTCCCAGAGTGGAATTGCCATTCCTATACCTGATGGGATGGTTAATCCTTCACAACACTAGGGTGATGTCTCCCGGCTCTACCAGCAGTTCGAAAAATAATTTCTTGTTGAATTATAAGAATTCCCTTTGGAATGTGGCGAGCGTCATAGATTGCCGACGAGCATTAAATTTTGCCCATGGCTGGAAGCTCTTCTATACCGTCCCCCCCGTACATATCAATCAGCAGGGGACGAAACTTTAGGATGCAAGTCAGGGGAAGACTATTCTTTCTCCTGAAGCCTTTTACTGGTTGGTCTGCATTAGACCTTCCCATCTGCTGTACAGAAGTGAGGACCACTGCTACTTGGAGCCTTATTTGTCCAGTCGGTTTGCCAGACAATTTGGGTACGACCAGTTGCACGTGGGGAATCCTATCACCAGCTTCAAGTCCATAGGTGGACTTATTGATGGAGCTAGAGAATGGCGGTACTTCATCATGGGTTGTACTGGTGCAATCTTTGTTGTGCCCGCGACTTCTGTCTCCACGGAGTTGCGCATTCTTCACTCGTACGCACAGTTTTACGTGTCCATCAATACCTTCCATCGTGATTTTGATGTATATGGAAGTTTCAGGATGCCCGCCCAGA
Organism: Iris macrosiphon; assembly: GCA_036927795.1. NCBI lineage: Eukaryota > Viridiplantae > Streptophyta > Magnoliopsida > Asparagales > Iridaceae > Iris > Iris macrosiphon. The sequence goes on from JAYESA010000006.1 coordinate 54,807,693, forward strand.
AGCCTACTGGAAGAGAGGAGATCCCATCCGTCTCCTCTGATGAAGGTGCAGACACTACCGGTGCAGACGATTTCTTGTTGATAATACTGAGAGGCGTAATAGCTCCGCCAGCAGAGCCTCTCGTTATCTCCAATAAGCGAAAGGCTTCCACTTTAAAAGAGCCTTCCCCCCGTAAGAAGAAGACAGTCAGAGGTCCTAAAAGGACTTCCACCAAGGGGGCTTCTAGGAGTGAGCCTGTTGTTTCCCCTGTTGGGGATGATTCTTTGATCAGAGGTCCTTCGCATTTTAGAGAAGGAACCTCCATAGTTCTGGCTGACAGTGCTGGAGATTCTTCGCTCGCGATCGCTGCCGCTACTACCGCTACTAGTAGTGCTTCGAGGTCGCCTTCGAGACCGAGCATATTCAGAATCAATATACCTTTACCCAGACCAATAATGGGAGTAACCCCTCCTTCGTCTGTAAGTATTGTCACGACCCGCACCCGGTGTAGGGGCACGAGAGCGTGGGTACGTCCAGCCTACGCCGCAGCATCGGCGGTAGAACGCTGTCTGGGTCATAGTAACACTAACTAACTAAACACCTGTCCATGATATACATCTCCAAATCTCTCAATGTAACTCAATCACAACAACTATAAGGCACGATAAAAGATAAAAGAAATAACATAGTTAATCACTATGTCTCAAACATAAAGATAACTCACAGTCTAGCTGTCCAACACAAGTCTCCAATTAAACTTAACATAAGTCTAAACATAAACTGAAATATCCTTCATAAGTCTCAAGCATAAAATAAATACTATCTAGGTAGCTGTAGGCAATGCCTCATCTAGAAGCATGGTCTCCTCTAGGATCTCTGGTACATAGTCTGCATCTATACCTGGTCCGTAGTGCGTGGTACAGAAATCCTCAAGATTCTCTGGAAAAAATATCCTGTCAGGATTGGAACGAAAATACACCTCTAACAGCAGTTCCACATATATTGATAAAAACTATAATACAGTGTAAAGAAATACAAGACAGAATAAAATATTGGCAATGAGAAATACTGGAATAAAGAATGCTGGAATAATGTACTGGAACATCATCATCAATAGCATCTGACATGAAATAGAACTACAAGTGTGCACAAGTACAAGAACTGGTATGTAAGTATGTATAAGAACAACAACTAGAACATGTGGAAATAGAAGATCTGTCTATCAAGATACATGTCAAGAATCATCTATCTAAGTGTGTGAAACATCAGTATATCATGTGATCGGCTTGGGACTATATGACTCATTACATGGATTAGCGATCATCTCCAACAGGTCAGGCTAACCAGAATGTAACAGCGATGAGGCATGTAAGGGTAAGGCTGCACCGACGTGAGATGTGGGTGAGCTAATGCTGTATGTAAGGTTGGGTATGATCACATAAACTACCAATATTTCCCCATTTCCCCTGCTAGCACGATAGATTCCCATCATGACTCCTCGTGACAGGTCTCAATGATGCCAACTCGTGTAAAGAACAATATCAGAGTCATGTACGCTATACAACAAGAATTATAGAGATAATCAACATAATGGAAACTGTCAGAGAATGTACTCGCCTGGGGTCCTTAGCTGGTAATACCTCTGTCCGGATTCCAAGGTATCGTCTGAGCGATCCCATAATCCTATAGACATATCACATATACAGTACTCATCAGACATTGCTCTAGCACACAATCAACATAATGATCTCAACAGGCTACGCTAGGGGTCACAGGTCGATGTACCTACGGGGTATCCGTGGTCACATTCAAGATATCTAGCACATATAATACATAGTACATACTATGACTAATGTATCTCATAATACTAATTAATTACAATAGATATATGTATATACATACTTAATAGTGTTTATACTATGCACATATATACATATTAACATATTTTAGATATATATATATATATACAAGACATATACATATGTATATATGCAATGGGGATATACCATATATATATATGTTCCAAAATACGTTTAACACATACTAATACATACGCCAGTATATACATACTATTATATACTAACTACTCTACGGTTAATACGTGGGAAATACTGCAAGGAATACGTGTATACGTGTATATGCATGCGAGGGGTTCGAACCTGTATACGTGAATGAAGGGTTCGATGTCGAGGTCGTCAGCAGCAGGTCACGGCGGAGTCTCCGGCTGTCGGCAGCGTCGGGTAGTCGGGAAGGTCGACAACAGGCCGGTGGCTGCGTCGGCGAGTTCTGATCGGTCAAGTGCAGCGGTCGGTGGCTTCGTCGGCTCCGGGCTGAGTCGACGTGAGGCAGGGCGACGTGTACAGCGGGGATGGCGAGGTCCGGGATGTGCAGGCGAATATGGAGGAAGTCGGCGTTCAGGCCTCCGGCCGAGGGTGGCGAGTTCTGGGAGACGACAGGTTCGGGGTATAGCGGGGTCGACAGGTTGGCGGTTCATCGAACCCGGGCGGTCAGTGGACGGGAAGGGTGTCGACCGTTGGGAGGTGGTGGTGCTGGCGGTGAGTAGTGGTTCAGCGGACGGGAAGGCTCAGGCCGTCGGGTTGGGCTCCGGTGGTCTTCGACCGGGGATGGCCGGACGCGGCGACTCAAGGGAGGTCGGGATAAAGATGAATAGAAGAGGGTCGGCTAGGTATTAGGTTTACAGCATACAAAGAAAAGAAAAGTAAGGAAAATGAGTTTATATATATAAAGGGGGTTTGGTTTGACCTAAAAGTTGACTTTGGTCAAAGCCCTCTTGGAATTGGGCTTCTCATGTAGGTATTTCAAGGACTATGATTAAAATGGGTTCCAAATCAGTGGCTAGGATTGCATTTGGTTCAAAGTTTGGAGGCTATGGTTCGAGGAGGTTGGTGTTCAATTACACACTCCCAAAAATCATGGAAAAATATAAATAAGGGGAAAATGAATTTTATTCACGTGTCGTGTCCAATAGGATGGATACCTCAATGCATTTTTGCACCAAAGAGCCCAATGATAGAAAAACTGCACAAAGAATGATTTTTGGTTTTTATTTAATTAAATTTAAATGGAATTGGTTGCGACGAATGTCGTGCGTCTATATGAACACGACAAGACATGATTATGAGTCTCACCAGGATTAAGATAACAGTCTGGCATGTCTAGGACAAGGTATGAAATCTGTTGGAAGACAGGGGCTAGTGTAGCGCTCTATTTATCGAACAACGGTAAGGTGCAACGATCAATTAAAATCATAATTATTTAGACATAATTAATTATCATGCATTTATTTATATTTTAATTACGGAAAGACAAAAATTCCCTTAATCCAAAAAGTGGGGGTGACAAGTCTACCCTCCTTAAAGAATTTTGTCCTCGAAATTTAAAATAACTAACACAAGAACAAGTAATCAATTAATGAATTATACCTCAAGTCTCGAAGAGATATGGATACAGCTCGCACATTTCGTCCTCTTTCTCCCAAGTTGATTCTCCTGGAGAGTGATTTCTCTATTTAACACGAACCAAGGGAATAGTCTGGTTCCGCAATATCTTCTCTCTACGATCCAAGATCTCCACCAGTTGTTCAGGATAGCTGAGTGTCGGTCCAACTTCGATCTCCGAGTGATCTAATAAGTGACTAGATCTGCCGCGTACCGTCTCAGCTGTGACACGTGGAACACGTTATGCACTCCATCTAGAGCAGGCGGTAAGTCAAGTTTATAGGCCACTGCACCAACCCTTGCAAGAACACTGAAGGGCCCGATGTATCGTGGAGTAAGCTTTTCTCCTCTGCCGAAACGAATTGTGCCCCGTGTCGGAGAAATCCGTAGGAACACCAAATTGCCAACCTAGAACAACGATCTTAACATGCAATCTAAACAAAACAATCACAAATCAAACCAAACAAAACAAATCAAAACAATACCTGAAACTCTAGGGGTCTACGGTGACTATCTGCCCAATGTCGCTGTCTGTCCTACGCCACTCGTAGTCTGTCTCTGATAAGTTTTACCTTTTCTGCTGTATCCACGACCATTTCTGGTCCTAACAAGGCTCTTTCTCCAACATCATCCCAAGATAAAGGGGTACGACACCTCCGTCCATATAAAGCCTCGAATGGTGACATATCAATGCTGGCCTGGTAGCTGTTGTTGTAAGCAAACTCTACCAAGTGTAGATGATCCTCCCAAGAACCTCCGAGATCCAATACGCAAGTGCATAGCATATCTTCAAGAGTCTCAATAGTCCTTTCAGACTGCCCGTCTGTCTGAGGGTGATAAGCGGTACTGAACTTGAGCTGAGTGCCCAAGCTAGACTGCAGGCTCCTCCAGAAATGGAAAGTGAAACGACTATCCCGATCTGAGACAATACTCATAGAAACTCCATGTAATCTGATAATCTGCTGTACGTACATCTCTGCTAGCCTCTCCGTCGAAGTACCCACTTTAAAAGGTAAGAAGTGGGCTGATTTGGTCAACCTATCCACGATGGCCCAAATTGCGTCCTTTCCTCCTGGAGAACGAGGAAGTCCTGAAACAAAGTCCATAGTCACGTGCTCCCACTTCCATTCTGGAATGGGTAAAGGTTGAAGTAATCCCCCTGGCCTCTGTCGATCTGCTTTCACCTGTTGGCACACTAAACATCGGGATACGAAGCGTGCTACTTTATGCTTCATACCATACCACCATACATGCTTCCTCAAATCTTGATACATCTTGTTGGCTCCGGGATGCATCGAGTACTGAGAGCGGTGTGCCTCCTGTAAAACTTCTTCGCGCAGCTCTCCACTTGGCACACACATCCTCGTGCCATGTCGTATGGATCCATCATCAGCAATAGTGAAATCATCTATCAATCCTGCCTGAACTTGTGCCCTAATATTCCTTAGAGTCTCATCATCGTACTGCATAGCTCTAATTTTGTCTATCAGCTCTGATTGAATCTGCAGTCCCCACATCTGAATTTCAGCTCCTGGAACTAATACCTCAATTTCCAAGCTCTCAAGATCAGCTAATAAGTGTATATCCGAAGTCAAACACATAGCCATTGGGTACCTGCTCAAGGCATCCGCGACTACGTTGGCTTTCCCTGGATGATACTGTAATGAGATATCGAAGTCTTTCATCAATTCTAACCACCTTCTCTGTCTCATATTCATCTCCTTCTTTGTAAACACGTACTTTAAGCTCTTATGGTCTGTGAAGATTTCCATACGCTCTCCGTACAGATAGTGCTTCTACAGCTTTAGGGCAAAGATAACTGCTGCTAACTCCAGATCGTGAGTGGGGTAGTTCTTTTTATGAGGGCGTAATTGTCTTGAAGCATAGGCAATTACTTTCCCGTGTTGTTGAAGAACGCATCCCAACCCTTTTCCTGAAGCATCACTGTAGATAGTGAATCCATCTGTCCCTGAGGGCAATATCAAAACTGGTGCTGTCGTCAATCTTCTCTTCAGCTCATCGAATGCGGCTTGACATTCTTCTGTCCAGACAAATTCCACATCCTTCTTGGTCAACCTAGTCATTGGCTCTGCAATCTTGGAGAAGTCTTGTACAAATCTTCTGTAGTATCCTGCTAGTCCGAGAAAGCTCCTAATTTCAGCTACTGTACCGGGGGTAGCCCATGACTTTACTGCCTCTATCTTCTTTGGGTTAACTGAAATTCCGTCACCCGTTACCATATGTCCAAGGAATTCAACCTTTTCAAGAAAGAACTCACACTTTGAAAGCTTCCCGTATAATTCTCTCTCCTGAGAGTTTCCAAGACTATTCTCAGGTGCTCTTCATGCTCTTCAGGGGTTTTTGAATAAACTAGAATGTCATCAATAAATACCACTACAAACTTGTCAAGGTACTGGTGGAATACCTTGTTCATCAAGTTCATAAATACTGCTGGTGCATTGGTTAAACCAAACGGCATTACTGTAAATTCAAGCTGGCCATATCTGGTTCGAAAGGCGGTCTTCGGTATATCTTCTTTCTTTACTTTCACCTGGTGATAGCCTGACCTCAAGTCTATTTTTGAAAACACCTTCGCTCCGCTCAATTGATCGAAAAGATCATCTATCCTCGGCAGCGGGTATTTGTTTTTGATAGTGAGGTTATTCAAAGCTCTATAATCGATACACATACTACCGTGCCATCCTTCTTTGGTACAAATAATACCGGTGCTCCCCATGGCGATGAACTGGATCTAATAAAACCTTTGTCTTGTAGCTCCTCAACTTGTTTCTTTAGTTCTACCAATTCGTTGTTGTTAACTCTATAGACATATTGTGAAATAGGTTCTGCTCCTGGTATTAAGTCTATAGAGAACTCAACGTCTCTGTCTGGTGGCAAACCTGGCAACTCCTCTGAAAATACATCCAGGAACTCCACTATAAGTGGATGCGGTAACTCTTCTTCTTCCACCCTGGTTCCGCAAAAAGTGCCTCTGCTCCGCTCCTCTGCTCCTCTGACAATCTCAAACTCTGGCTCTCCTGGTGGTCGAAATACTACTCTACCTCCGTGATAATCTATAGAAGCATGGTATTTACTCAGCCAGTCCATTTCGAGTACAATATCGTATTCCGGAAGTGGCATAACGAGTAAACTCACGCTCAACTCTCGGCCTTCCAATGACACTCTCCGATCCTTGCAACAATCACGGACTAGGATAATGCCTCCTCCTGTCGTGATCTTGCAAGTCCTATCTAATAGTTCTGTTTCTAAATGATGTTTAAGGGCATAAGATACAGATACGAAACTATGGAAAGCGCCAGAATCAAATAATGCAAGTGCTGGAGTAGAATCGAGTAAAACTGAACCTGAAATCACGTCTCCAGCTGGCTCGGCCTCCTCAGTGGTCATGGCGTAAGCTCGTCCTTGTGGTGCTCCTCTCTGTTGCTGCTGCTGCTGAGCAAACCTCTCCTGCTGTGTTGGAAGTGGAGGTCCTCTCTGCTGGCCTCCTGGTACAATAGGTGCTCTGGCTGGTCCTCTCTGAGCGGCTCCTCCTCCTTGGCGATTCTGAATAGTTGGGCAGTCCCTCAGCTGATGTGCTGCTGATCCACACAATAAGCAAGTGCCCAACCTTTTTCTGCAGATGTCTCTTGTATGTCCCATCTTCCCGTAATACGAACATGGGGCAACGAGTTGATTATGTCTTTGTGGTTGCTGTTGTTGAGCATGTCTTCGAACTGGTGCCTGTTGTTGGTACGGCCTATATTGTTGTTGAAAGTGTGGGCGCTTGGCTGGTCCTGTGTTACCTCCTGTTGCTCCAGATGTATCGCGTCCTTTCTTGGGACTGAGGTCCAAGTCGTCTTCGGCAATCTGGGCATCCATCAGAATACCCTCAAATGTAGCAGTACGTCGTCCTGAAGTACGAGACTTGATCTCCCTGTTTAATCCCTTCCTAAATTTTTGAGCTCTGTCTCCTGGGTCTCGAACCATTGATGGTGCAAATCTACTCAATCGACAAAACTCTGCAGCATATTCGTCGACTGACATGCCTCCTTGGACTAAGTCATGGAACTGGCTTTCTAATGCTCCCAAGGCTACGTCAGGAAAGAATTTCTCTTTGAAGAGTTCCTTAAAGTTCTCCCAAGTAAGTCCTTCAGCGGCGAGTCTTGGCTATGTACGATACCACGTCAGTGCGATATCAAACATCTGGCTGCCATCGGCCTCTATCTGAAGAATCTCTGGAATCTGTGATAAGCGCAGATTCCTCTCTATGTCTTCTAACCATTCGTCAGCATATAGTATTCCTTCGGTGCCTTTGAACTCTCGAGGCATCATCCTCTTAAAGTCCACTATGGTACCGGGCCTCTGTTGTTGCTGACCTTGATGTTGCGGTTGTCGTGCTACTCTCTCCACAGCTTGGAGAGTCATCTGATTAGCATTCTCCATGCTCTCTCTCATCAGTTCGGTCTGCGCCTGGTGTGCTTCTGCTTGCATTCTCTGAGCCTCAGCTTGAACACGCTGAGCTTCTGTTGTTACTCTCTGGGCCTCTAGCATGCCCTACATCAGTACGAATATCTGTGCCCCGTCAGCGGGCACTCCTCCGGGAATCGGTGTCGGTGGTGGTGGAAGGTTGTCTGTCATAGCTGGGGCAATCCTCTGTATAGGTGGAGGAGGAATCCCGTTAGTTGCAGACACTCCCACACGAACAGGAGATGTAGGAGAATCTCCAAGTATCTGTTCGTCAGGTTAAGAGGTGGCAGTCCTCTCTGAATTGGCTGCTCCCATTCTCATGGATCTAGTATTCGGCGACATCCTGAATACAGATCAAAGAATCAATTAAGGTGATAGATGTGATATTATCACGGAAGGACACTAAAGTGGTAAGGAAGCAATTTATTAGAATAGCAATAAGAAGTTCAGAATTTCCTAGTGTGATTGAGCATATTCTCATCCTAGATCCTGTTTCCTATATCCTAGCACATGCTCGCAGTAGTACAACTAAGTTGTTGCACTACTAGGATATCGCATAACTTGCGAAACTAGACCTGCATGGGCCACCACTAAAAATGTGTCACGACCCGCACCCAGTGTAGGGGCACGAGAGCGTGGGTACGTCCAGCCTACGCCGCAGCATCGGCGGTAGAACACTGTCTGGGTCACAGTAACACTAACTAACTAAACACCTGTCCATGATATACATCTCCAAATCTCTCAATGTAACTCAATCACAACAACTATAAGGCACGATAAAAGATAAAAAAAATAACATAGTTAATCACCATGTCTCAAACATAAAGATAACTCACAGTCTAGCTGTCCAACACAAGTCTCTAATTAAACTTAACATAAGTCTAAAATAAATTAAAATATCCTTCATAAGTCTCAAGCATAAAATAAATACTATCTAGGTAGTTGTAAGCAACGCCTCATCTAGAAGCATGGTCTCCTCTAGGATCTCTGGTACATAGTCTGCATCTATACCTGGTCCGTAGTGCGTGGTACAGAAATCCTCAAGATTCTCTGGAAAAAATATCCAGTCAGGATTGGAACGAAAATACACCTCTAACAGCAGTTCCACATATATTGATAAAAACTATAATACAGTGTAAAGAAATACAAGACAGAATGAAATACTGGCAATGAGAAATACTGGAATAAAGAATGCTGGAATAAAGTACTGGAACATCATCATAAATAGCATCTGACATGGAACAGAACTACAAGTGTGCGCAAGTACAAGAACTGGTATGTAAGTATGTATAAGAACAACAACTAGAATATATGGAAATACAAGATCAGTCTATCAAGATACATGTCAAGAATCATCTATCTAAGTGTATGAAACATCAGTATATCATGTGATCGGCTTGGGACTATATGACACATTACATGGATTAGCGATCATCCCCAACAGGTCAGGCAAACCAGAATGTAACAGCGATGAGGCATGTAAGGGTAAGGCTGCACCGACGTGAGATATGGGTGAGCTAATGCTGCATGTAAGGTTGGGTATGATCACATAAACTACCAATATTTTCCCATTTCCCCTGCTAGCACGATAGATTCCCATCACGACTCCTCGTGACAGGTCTCAATGATGCCAACTCGTGTAAAGAATAGTGTCAGAGTCATGTACGCTATACAACAAGAATTATAGAGATAATCAACATAATGGAAACTGTCAGAGAATGTACTCGCCTGGTGTCACTACCACATTCCGGAAACAGGGGTATTTTCGAATTTTTTTAATATTTAATATTATGTTATTTATAATTAATTAATTGCATGATGGTGTATTTGATTTAAAATAATTATTATGTGTGATGTGTAATTAAATATATAATTATATGCAGTGTTTATTATTTTATTTTAGCTAGCAGACTAGACCCAGAAGCCCAGTAGACGAACCCCTGTCCGAATTATAGAATTTCGGATTTATTATTTTATTTAGAATTTAAATTCTTGAAGATTTTAATTAATTACTGTATTTTATTTAATATTTTTGCGCTTTGCCTTTGCTTCGATATTTGGAGCACTATCCAGACTTTTGTCTTCCAACAAATTTTACCATCTTGCCTTAGACATGTCCGCCTTCAATTCTGCTATTTTTGCAACTCATAATTTTGCTTCCTGTACATTATTTCTGGCCGCACAAAAATCGTCGCGGACGTTTATTTTTAATTTCCTATTTTTGTATCATTGTGCGTTCCAATCGAAAATTGGAGGCCATCTTGACCTATTTTTCGTACGGCCCAAATTAGGGTAATATTCTGTTCTAAGTCTTCTCCAATATTGGTATTGATGACTTGACCTGATTTTGACCCCAAGTACTCCTAATTAATTGTTGAACATAACTTGCATTTATTTCTATTTAATTTGAGGATACCATTTTATCTGATTTTAAAATCCCAATTTAATTCCAGTGCCCTGCAAATTCAGCCCATACCCATCTTACAGTGTCCCCTGACCCTACAAAATATCGGACCCCAAATCGCCCGCCCAATTTCCGTCATTTCCTGTGTTTGTGCAATTTCCCAAATTTAAGGGGCTAAGTTGCAATTATTCAATTGTAGGTGCCAACACCTAATTATTTTAACTATTGAGGGAACCCACTATTTTTTAATTAATTAATCTCACCCTCATTCCCATGAATAAATTCCTCATGTTCAATCTGGACCACTCAATTAATTGAGTGCATCCTCACCCTCCATCATAACACCCTCTCTCCTATTTAATAACATGTCTACCTCAACCCTAATCCCTAGAAACCTAGAATCCCCCACCTCACTAGCCTCCAAAAATTCCTCAAGCCTCCTCCCTCTCTCCTACGTTGGAAACTTTCTTCTTCTTCTCTTTTTCTTTCTTCTCCTTCTTCCCTTCTTCTTCTTTTCCTTTCTTCTTCTTCCTTGTTTTCTTTTAAATTTGAATTCTATAGAGAGGGGGGAATACTGTTTATTTCCCCCCAGTTCCTGTTCATCTCTACTGTGTCCGGCTCCCCCATCGAGTCCGGCGGCCCTCCGAACCGCTGGCAGCAGCCCGCTGCTCCTCCTCGGCGGATCTCCGGCTACTCCCACCTCCATCTCCACCAATAACCACCTCCATCTCCACCAATAACCACCTCCATCTCCACTAATCACCCCCACCTCCTACCTACGGTTCAGCCCGGCGGCCGAGTCCCCCACAGCCACCCTGCTGTGTACGGCCGGCCGACATCCCTCTCCGGCGTTCAGCCGACTGCTCCCCTCCCGAGCATCCCCCTTCGGCGGACCCTGCCCACTCCGGCGGCTTCACGAGCCGAGCTCGACCCCCGGCGCTCGGTCGGCCATCAGCCACTCCCCCGAGCCGAGCTCGACCCCCGGCGGCCCCGCTCTTCCCATCTGCGCACACCGACCCCTGGCTGCTCCTCCTCCCTGAAGACTCCTCCGCTCGCTGCTGCTCTTCCCCGAGCGTCCGGCCAACCCCTTGCTCCGGTCCGGCGGCCAAGTCAAGCCGATCACAGTAAGCCTCTCTCCCTCTTTCTTCTTTAGTTATATATATATATATATATATATATATATATATATATATATATATATATGGATGTATATATTTATATATATATACGTATATACGTTCAAGTATATACTAATATATATGTATTTGTATATATTAAATCAATGTGTAGGTACCGGTATGTGTAAAATTAATATATGTATATATTTAATTAAAGTGTATGTATAAGTATTGTATATATATTAATTAATGTGTATCAATATTATTTTGGTATAATATATGTATAGTGTATTATATATATGTATATAATTAGTGTATATAAATGTATTGTATATAATTAAGAGTATACGTATATGTATACATTTAAATCAATTTATATATATATATATCTCTATATACTTAGTATATATTTGTTAATTATATTGGTATATATATACAAACATTTTGTATAAATGTTTCTCAATATCTATATGTTAAACGTATATAATAAAATGTGTATATAAAATTTATATAAAGTATTTATATATTTAATTAAATTGATAAATTAGTATATGTATTTTATTTAAATTGTATATATATTTGTATAAGTATATATTTAAATTGTATATATAATAATTAGTGTATATATATGTATAAGTATATATTAAATTGTATATGTATAGTATATATAATGTATGTATTTAAAGTATAAATACGTATAGTAATTATTTTATTTATTTGTATAAATAATTAGTATATATATTTCATGTAATTTGTATATAAAAGGTAAAGTATTTATATTTAATTAATGTACTTTTGGCATATATATGAGTATACACTAGTATAAATTAAAATGTAATTTTAAAAAGGTATTATATATATATATATTGTAAATGTATTTAAATTTGGTGCATGTATAAAATATTGTAAGTATAAATTATTACGTTTATAGATACATACAAGAATCATTTATTTTAAAGTATATATATTTATACGTATATCTATAATTGTATTGAGGGATATTATGTGTAATTAATTAATAAGTTGTTATTTAAATACGTAGTCCTACTAGATGACCTTAGTTGACTAGTGCCCTGCCTGGCATGGCCCTGAGGCCAGTGTATTTCTATTGTGTGTTAGGATAGCTTCTGATACAAATGTCATATTGTGATGTGTTTATAGGACTGTTGGTTTACCAGAGGATACTCTGGAACAGGACATCCATAAATACCAGCTAAGGACCAAGGCAAGTACATTCTCTGATAATTTTCAATTCTTGATAAATTCTATAAGTTCAAAAATCATGAAATGTTACATCTGAATCTTTGTCACTGTGCTACACGGACTAGTATAGCTTGGATTTACAGTCATGAGATGTTACCATTATTATCGTATTGACATTGTACACGACATGTATATTTAGACACTGTACATGATAGACTTGACTTGCTCGTGTATCGTGACGTGTCATGGTTGGATCCACAGTACTAGTTGGGGCGGGGAAGTAGTTAGTAAGAAATGTGATCAAAACCTCTTATTTGTAGTATAAAAACTGTAAGTGTTGATCATGCTCTTCACCCATGATTAGCCAGGCCCTGTAGCTACTGTACATGTTCCCAAGCCGATCACATTTCGAAACTACTATTTCAAACACTTAGAATAGTTACAGTTCTCTATATTTTCATATACTACATCACCCGTATATGATACTGTTCCTTGTTCTTTCATTTTTATACATGCACTGACTGTATCATATTGCTATTGCCTGTCTCTCTTAAACTGTCATTACATTACTTCACTGTCTTCTCAGTAGCTAGCATGACATGTTTTATTGTATTATAGACATTATCAATTAATGGAACTGTTATTTGAGATTGTGCTTTGCTCCTTCCTGACTGGAAACATTTTTCCAGACTATGCCTTAGAGGACCGCTGTCCGACACTTTATGGACTATGGTGAGTAGCTGCAGACTTGGTAGTTAGCTGTGATTCTGGAAAGTCTAGTCGGAGTTATTATTTCTTGTTAGTTCTTTTCGTAGACTTTTTGGTACCGGATTTGTCTCCGGCATTTTGATGATTTTTTTTGGATATTGTTAAGTTATTCTTGTGGACTTGTGTTGTGTTTAATTTTAGTTTTTATTCGAAATCTTATCGTGCTGTTAGTCTGTGATTGAGTATATGTTCATTTATTTGTGTCATCCGTGCCTCCTAATGGAGATTGGATATTTGCGTGACATTAGTTAGATAGTATCAATACCTAGACAGCGTTCTACCGCCGATGCTGCGGCGTAGGCTGGACGTACCCACGCACTCGTGCCCCTAAACCGGGTGCGGGTCGTGACACGTTTTTAGTGGTGGCCCATGCAGGTCAGACTTCGCGAGTTGTGCGATGTCGTAGTAGTGTGACATCCTTGTTATACCACTGCGTGCCTGCTATAGAATCTAGGACATAGGATACTAGGACGAGAGCAAATACACAATCACAATTTCTTGAGAGATTCCTGGGATGACCCTTGAGAATCTTGTTGAAACTTCCAATTTAAATTCATTCCCTTGTTCTGTCCATTCTCATTTATTGATATTGATTTGATTGTTGTTGATTTGTTATTAAATTAGGATTTTGGTTTCACTTGATTTGATTGTTGTTACTTAGGTCTTTAAGTTAGGTTTTGGGTTTCATTATAGAGTTGATTTCATATTAAGAGGAAGTTATAGACTGATTTATGGTATTATTATCTGATAACACATGTCAATGAGGACAGTGAAAATGATTAATATTAGAGCTATTAGACTACAGAAGGTGGATTTAAATTTTAATTGAAGATTGAAAAATGAATTTCAAATTTTAGGATTCTGAGAAGATTGAGATTGTTATTAAAATTTATTTTGAAGATTTCAATAAATTGCAAAATTTTAAAATTTGAGGAGTTGAAATAGGGTTATTAAAATTTTATTTTCGAGGAATTCAGATTCAATTTGATGAACCTAGACAAGCCGTAAGGATTTTGGAGTTGATAAAATTTTTATTTCAGTATTTAAATAATTAACCTTGAGGAAAGTGTATGCAATTTACTTTAAATTTTATTCGAGGAGTTGTTTTTTGAATTCTATTGAGGATGAGATCTTATAGTGAGAGAGATACATTAGTATACAATAGATGAGATGCATGTGTATAAGGATCGGTTGGCTTGAGTATGATTGAGAATTCACTACAAACTGACTTGGGTGATCATCAAGGGTTGTACTAGAAAGTGCAGTACTTAGTATAGTGTATTGAAATTGATATGCATTGAGTGATAAGATTAACTAGTATTAGCGATTGCAGTAGGTAAGGAAGCTAGCAGTGAGAGTGCTTGTGATAGTACTGTGATCCCTAGGGGATAGAGGTATCAGACCATGGATACATCTTGACCGTGCAATCACAACTAAGGTTTATTTCCAATCTATTTATCTCGAATGTTGCTTCTTTAGAACTGTACTGTCCTCCCTTGATGATATCGCATTTTGCCTAAATTAATTCTTTGGGATCTGTCTTCAGGATGTTGCCGAAGACACTATCTACGAGAGCGGGAACACCAGCTTTAGAAGGGTCTGCCACCTCTCCACCTGAGGGACAGACAGCAGTAATTCCTCCTACATCTCCGATGCACGTAGGTGATCTTCCTTCTCCACCTGTTCAGAAGATTGCCGCAGCTGTGACGGACAACCTTCCTCCTCCACCGACTCTGATTCCCGGAGGTTTGCCCATTGACGGGGCACAGATGTTCACCTTGATCCAAGGCATGGTAGAGGCCCAGAGAATGGCGGCAGATGCTCAGCGAGTTCAAGCTGAGGCTCAGAGGATGCAAGCAGAAGCGCACCAGGCACAAACCGAGCTGATGAGAGAGAGCATGGAGAACGCTCACCAGATGGCACTACAGACAGTTGAGAGAGTTGCCCAGCAGTATCCTGGCCAGTGGCAGCCGAGGGCATTTCCGTATCAACAGCAGTACCAGTCACCAGTTCCAATTCGGCAACAACCAAGGACATTTCCGTATCAACAGCAGTACCCGGCACCAGTTCCTGTACAGCAGGATCAACGAACTTGTTATTTCTGTAAGAAGCCAGGTCACCTTCGGAAGAGCTGTAGAACGAGGCTAGGACTTTGTTTGCACTGCGGCACTGCGGGACATCGAGTAAGGGATTGTCTTCGAGCTCCTTATCCTCCCGGCCAGCGCGCAGCTTCAGATTATAGAGATCCAGTTAGGCTACCTGTAGAACCGCATGTTGCTCAGCACCCGCAAAGGGAACCACCCCAGCAGGGCGGGCATTTGCGATGACGGTCGAGGAGACCGATACTGCAGGTAATGTGTTAGCAAGTTCTGTTCTTTCCTTCACTCTGTTCCTATCTACTTGATTGATTGATTGATTCCTTAGTACCGTGGTTGCATGCATGATTTCTTGTTATAATATAGTTAGTAATACCCCTGATACAGAGACTGCAATACCCTGACAAAAGACACCATGATCATACATAAATCCTTTAGGTTGCATGTTGTATGAGTATAGGTAGAATTCTCTTAGACTTTGATTGTTGAGGATTTAACTGTAATAAAGATTAACGAAGAGGTTATAACTTGACAAAGAGAGACAAGGTGCCAAAATTTTTGAGAAAAAATATTAAATTAAATAAAGAGTTGGGAATTTGATATGGCGTAATTGAAGTTTTGTTAAATCATTGATTTTTAGAAAATTATGAAATGATTGAATTTATCATTGAATTTGAGGAATTTAAGAAGGCCATCGATATATTTTGTTGGGCTGCAAGTTATGAACTTATATGTTGAATATTGTATTGGAGGTTGCATAAGTATTACATCGTTGCATATTATGTGGAAAAAAAAAAAAAAAATCGAGGGATAAGAACACAAATGGATTAGTGTTGAATTCAAATTTGGGACGAGATTCAATTTTTGAAATATGCATTGATTAGAGTTCAATTAGAGGATTGAATGTTAAATTCTTGTATTTCGTTATTAACTTAAAATTTTGGAGGATATTGTGATAAGAATGGGATTTGATTTATTTTAAGGATAAGAAATTTATAGAATTTTCGAGAGAATTCATTGTGAAATAACAATATGGAGTAGTTCATGATTATATGATTTGAGGAATTTAATTTTGATGGTAATAAATGAATAAATAAAACAATCGAGGATAAAAAAAAAAAAAAAAAAAAAATCGAGGATAAACATTGATGTAAATAGAGGGTTAGGAATTTAATATGGCAGAATTTATGATGTATTAATTCCAGGAAGGATATTATATGATTGAGGTTATCATTAGAATTTGAGGAAATTAAGGAGATTGCCATTAAATTATTTGATTGCAAGTTATGAATTATAAAATGTTATATTGGATGTTGCATTTGGAGAATCCTTAAATATCATATTGTTGAGTATTTTAAGTACTGAATTATTAACAAAAACTTTCAAGGAAATTCGGATGGACTTTGATTTTTCTTTGAGGATTTTTCAGGTTATGCAACAATTGTAAAATTTTGAATTTGCGAAAGGACATTGTGGATTATTAAAAGATTTCATGGATGATAAATTTAAATTTTGAGGGAAATAATAATGTGTATGATTTAAACACTAGTAGGGGGATTTTAAATTTCGAGGACGAAATTTTTTAAGGTGGGTAGACTTGTCACTACCACATTCCGGAAACAGGGGTATTTTCGAATTTTTTCAATATTTAATATTATGTTATTTATAATTAATTAATTGCATGATGGTGTATTTGATTTAAAATAATTATTATGTGTGATGTGTAATTAAATATATAATTATATGCAGTGTTTATTATTTTATTTTAGCTAGCAGACTAGACCCAGAAGCCCAGTAGACGAACCCCTGTCCGAATTATAGAATTTCGGATTTATTATTTTATTTAGAATTTAAATTCTTGAAGATTTTAATTAATTACTGTATTTTATTTAATATTTTTGCGCTTTGCCTTTGCTTCGATATTTGGAGCACTATCCAGACTTTTGTCTTCCAACAAATTTTACCATCTTGCCTTAGACATGTCCGCCTTCAATTCTGCTATTTTTGCAACTCATAATTTTGCTTCCTGTACATTATTTCTGGCCGCACAAAAATCGTCGCGGACGTTTATTTTTAATTTCCTATTTTTGTATCGTTGTGCGTTCCAATCGAAAATTGGAGGCCATCTTGACCTATTTTTCGTGCGGCCCAAATTAGGGTAATATTCTGTTCTAAGTCTTCTCCAATATTGGTATTGATGACTTGACCTGATTTTGACCCCAAGTACTCCTAATTAATTGTTGAACATAACTTGCATTTATTTCTATTTAATTTGAGGATACCATTTTATCTGATTTTAAAATCCCAATTTAATTCCAGTGCCCTGCAAATTCAGCCCATACCCATCTTACAGTGTCCCCTGACCCTACAAAATATCGGACCCCAAATCGCCCGCCCAATTTCCGTCATTTCCTGTGTTTGTGCAATTTCCCAAATTTAAGGGGCTAAGTTGCAATTATTCAATTGTAGGTGCCAACACCTAATTATTTTAACTATTGAGGGAACCCACTATTTTTTAATTAATTAATCTCACCCTCATTCCCATGAATAAATTCCTCATGTTCAATCTGGACCACTCAATTAATTGAGTGCATCCTCACCCTCCATCATAACACCCTCTCTCCTATTTAATAACATGTCTACCTCAACCCTAATCCCTAGAAACCTAGAATCCCCCACCTCACTAGCCTCCAAAAATTCCTCAAGCCTCCTCCCTCTCTCCTACGTTGGAAACTTTCTTCTTCTTCTCTTTTTCTTTCTTCTCCTTCTTCCCTTCTTCTTCTTTTCCTTTCTTCTTCTTCCTTGTTTTCTTTTAAATTTGAATTCTATAGAGAGGGGGGAATACTGTTCATTTCCCCCCAGTTCCTGTTCATCTCTACTGTGTCCGGCTCCCCCATCGAGTCCGGCGGCCCTCCGAACCGCTGGCAGCAGCCCGCTGCTCCTCCTCGGCGGATCTCCGGCTACTCCCACCTCCATCTCCACCAATAACCACCTCCATCTCCACCAATAACCACCTCCATCTCCACTAATCACCCCCACCTCCTACCTACGGTTCAGCCCGGCGGCCGAGTCCCCCACAGCCACCCTGCTGTGTACGGCCGGCCGACATCCCTCTCCGGCGTTCAGCCGACTGCTCCCCTCCCGAGCATCCCCCTTCGGCGGACCCTGCCCACTCCGGCGGCTTCACGAGCCGAGCTCGACCCCCGGCGCTCGGTCGGCCATCAGCCACTCCCCCGAGCCGAGCTCGACCCCCGGCGGCCCCGCTCTTCCCATCTGCGCACACCGACCCCTGGCTGCTCCTCCTCCCTGAAGACTCCTCCGCTCGCTGCTGCTCTTCCCCGAGCGTCCGGCCAACCCCTTGCTCCGGTCCGGCGGCCAAGTCAAGCCGATCACAGTAAGCCTCTCTCCCTCTTTCTTCTTTAGTTATATATATATATATATATATATATATATATATATATATATATATATATATGGATGTATATATTTATATATATATACGTATATACGTTCAAGTATATACTAATATATATGTATTTGTATATATTAAATCAATGTGTAGGTACCGGTATGTGTAAAATTAATATATGTATATATTTAATTAAAGTGTATGTATAAGTATTGTATATATATTAATTAATGTGTATCAATATTATTTTGGTATAATATATGTATAGTGTATTATATATATGTATATAATTAGTGTATATAAATGTATTGTATATAATTAAGAGTATACGTATATGTATACATTTAAATCAATTTATATATATATATATCTCTATATACTTAGTATATATTTGTTAATTATATTGGTATATATATACAAACATTTTGTATAAATGTTTCTCAATATCTATATGTTAAACGTATATAATAAAATGTGTATATAAAATTTATATAAAGTATTTATATATTTAATTAAATTGATAAATTAGTATATGTATTTTATTTAAATTGTATATATATTTGTATAAGTATATATTTAAATTGTATATATAATAATTAGTGTATATATATGTATAAGTATATATTAAATTGTATATGTATAGTATATATAATGTATGTATTTAAAGTATAAATACGTATAGTAATTATTTTATTTATTTGTATAAATAATTAGTATATATATTTCATGTAATTTGTATATAAAAGGTAAAGTATTTATATTTAATTAATGTACTTTTGGCATATATATGAGTATACACTAGTATAAATTAAAATGTAATTTTAAAAAGGTATTATATATATATATATTGTAAATGTATTTAAATTTGGTGCATGTATAAAATATTGTAAGTATAAATTATTACGTTTATAGATACATACAAGAATCATTTATTTTAAAGTATATATATTTATACGTATATCTATAATTGTATTGAGGGATATTATGTGTAATTAATTAATAAGTTGTTATTTAAATACGTAGTCCTACTAGATGACCTTAGTTGACTAGTGCCCTGCCTGGCATGGCCCTGAGGCCAGTGTATTTCTATTGTGTGTTAGGATAGCTTCTGATACAAATGTCATATTGTGATGTGTTTATAGGACTGTTGGTTTACCAGAGGATACTCTGGAACAGGACATCCATAAATACCAGCTAAGGACCAAGGCAAGTACATTCTCTGATAATTTCCAATTCTTGATAAATTCTATAAGTTCAAAAATCATGAAATGTTACATCTGAATCTTTGTCACTGTGCTACACGGACTAGTATAGCTTGGATTTACAGTCATGAGATGTTACCATTATTATCGTATTGACATTGTACACGACATGTATATTTAGACACTGTACATGATAGACTTGACTTGCTCGTGTATCGTGACGTGTCATGGTTGGATCCACAGTACTAGTTGGGGCGGGGAAGTAGTTAGTAAGAAATGTGATCAAAACCTCTTATTTGTAGTATAAAAACTGTAAGTGTTGATCATGCTCTTCACCCATGATTAGCCAGGCCCTGTAGCTACTGTACATGTTCCCAAGCCGATCACATTTCGAAACTACTATTTCAAACACTTAGAATAGTTACAGTTCTCTATATTTTCATATACTACATCACCCGTATATGATACTGTTCCTTGTTCTTTCATTTTTATACATGCACTGACTGTATCATATTGCTATTGCCTGTCTCTCTTAAACTGTCATTACATTACTTCACTGTCTTCTCAGTAGCTAGCATGACATGTTTTATTGTATTATAGACATTATCAATTAATGGAACTGTTATTTGAGATTGTGCTTTGCTCCTTCCTGACTGGAAACATTTTTCCAGACTATGCCTTAGAGGACCGCTGTCCGACACTTTATGGACTATGGTGAGTAGCTGCAGACTTGGTAGTTAGCTGTGATTCTGGAAAGTCTAGTCGGAGTTATTATTTCTTGTTAGTTCTTTTAGTAGACTTTTTGGTACCGGATTTGTCTCCGGCATTTTGATGATTTTTTTTGGATATTGTTAAGTTATTCTTGTGGACTTGTGTTGTGTTTAATTTTAGTTTTTATTCGAAATCTTATCGTGCTGTTAGTCTGTGATTGAGTATATGTTCATTTATTTGTGTCATCCGTGCCTCCTAATGGAGATTGGATATTTGCGTGACATTAGTTAGATAGTATCAATACCTAGACAGCGTTCTACCGCCGATGCTGCGGCGTAGGCTGGACGTACCCACGCACTCGTGCCCCTAAACCGGGTGCGGGTCGTGACACCTGGGGTCCTTAGCTGGTAATACCTCTGTCCAGGTTCCAAGGTATCGTCTGAGTGATCCCATAATCCTATAGACATATCACATATACAGTACTCAACAGACATTGCTCTAGCACACAATCAACATAATAATCTCAACAGGCTACGCTAGGGGTCACAGGTCGATGTACCTACGGGGTATCCGTGGTCACATTCAAGACATCTAGCACATATAATACATTATACATACTATGACTAACGTATCTCATAATACTAATTAATTACAATAGATATATATATATACATACTTAATAGTGTTTATACTATGCACATATATACATATTAACATATTTTAGAGATATATATATATATATATACAAGACATATACATATGTATATATGCAATGGGGATATACCATATATATATATGTTCCAAAATACGTTTAACACATACTAATACATACGCAAGTATATACATACTATCATATACTAACTACTCTACGATTAATACGTGGGAAATACTGCAAGGAATATGTGTATACGTCTACGTATATATGCATGCGAGGGGTTCGAACCTGTATACGTAAATAAAGGGTTCGATGTCGAGGTCGTCAGCAGCAGGTCACGGCGGAGTCTCCGGCTGTCGGCAGCGTCGGGTAGTCGGAAAGGTCGACAGCAGGCCGGTGGCTCCGTCGACGAGTTCTGATCGATCAAGTGCAGCGGTCGGTGGCTTCTTCGGCTCCGGGCTGAGTCGACATGAGGCAGGGTGACGTGTACAGCGGGGATGGCGAGGTCCGGGATGTGCAGGCGAATGTGGAGGAAGTCGGCGTTCAGGCCTCCGGCCGAGGGTGGTGAGTTCTGGGAGACGACGGGTTCGGGGTACAGCGGGGTCGACAGGTCGACGGTTCGTCGAACCCAGGCGGTCAGCGGACGGGAAGGGTGTCGACGTTGGGAGGTGGTGGTGCTGGCGGTGAGTAGTGGTTCAGCGGACGGGAAGGCTCGGGCCGTCGAGTTGGGCTCCGGCGATCTTCGACCGGGGATGGCCGGATGCGGCGACTCAAGGGGGGTCGGGATAAAGATGAATAGGAGAGGGTCGGCTAGGTATTAGGTTTACAGCATATAAAGAAAAGAAAAGTAAGGAAAATGAGTTTATATATATAAAGGGGGTTTGGTTTGACCTAAAAGTTGACTTTGGTTAAAGCCCTCTTGGAACTGGGCTTCTCATGTAGGTATTTCAAGGACTATGATTAAAATGGGTTCTAAATCAGTGGCTAGGATTGCATTTGGTTCAAAGTTTGGAGGCTATGGTTCGAGGAGGTTGGTGTTCAATTACACACTCCCAAAAATCATAGAAAAATATAAATAAAAGGAAAATGGATTTTATTCACGTGTCGTGTCCAATGGGATGGATACCTCAATGCACTTTTGCACCAAAGTGCCCAATGATAGAAAAACTCCACAAAGAATGATTTTTGGTTTTTATTTAATTAAATTTAAATGGAATTGGTTGCGACGAATGTCGTGCGTCTATATGAATACGACAAGACATGATTATGAGTCTCACCAGGATTAAGATAACAGTCTGGCATGTCTAGGATAAGGTATAAAATCTGTTGGAAGACAGGGGCTAGTGTAGCGCTCTATTTATCGAACAACGGTAAGGTGCAACGATCAATTAAAATCATAATTACTTAGACATAATTAATTATCATGCAATTATTTATATTTTAATTACGGAAAGACAAAAATACCCTTAATCCAGAAAGTGGGGGTGACAAGTATTTCCAGCAAGATTCCACCCGATGAACCTCGAGTGGATCTGGGTGATGACTGGGATGACTATCCTCAAATATCAGTTGGTGCACCCTCTTCTCCAGGTATGACAGCTTGTTTAGCATCATTAAGAAATAAATTAGCTATACAGGCTGCAGATGCAACATACATATCATTGGCCATGGGTAAATGTTGTCTTCACATTTTCTTCAGAAAAATAACATCAAATTGAAATTAACTTTCTCTTGTCTTCTTTTCAGGTGAAGACATCTCTGGTGAGGGCGGAGTTGACACAACTTCTGATTTTGTTGCGGATCTATTTAATGAAACAGCGGTGCTCGATGTCGAAGAAGCATGCTTTGAAGCTGCCGATCTTTCATCCGCAACATTCTCGGGTGTCATCCCGTCTGTGGCAGTTCAAATAACATCAGAGGAGGATGAACCCACCATCTCGTCCGTTCCTCCTTCGTCGAGTATACCAGCAACTTCAACTGTTGTTGGTGTCTCTTCTTTTGTCGCGCCATCTGTTGAAGCAACAACGGTAGAAACCTCCTCTGCAGTCATTCCAGAAAGGAGACTTGCCGATATTTTGGCCACTCCCAGCGTCCATTCGAGCTTTGCTATGCTAGTGGATCAATACACTAGCTTATTATACCTTACTTTGAAAGAGTTGATATCGATGGTGCTGGAGAAGAACCTAGGTTTTGATGCTCTGAAGATGTCCTCCAATCTCCCTATAGCACAGATTATAAATTTCAGTGACGCTGAAAGAGCTGATGCGCTAGAGCAAATAGTTAATGGTTTAGAACAACCCATTAACGAGTATTTGCAACTATCCCGAGGCAGCATCGACGATCTGGTTTAGGCTGAGTACGACTCCTTAACTGCAGTACTTGCTAAGCAAATAGAATCTCTAAACAAATCCATCCAGGAACAGCAGCAAGAGATGGATAAAGAGCAAGTTGTCTTGGTGAAGTTTATTCCTCAGCTAGCTGGGTGCCAGGCCAAATTTGAGGAAAATGAAGCGAGGGTTCAAGAATTGGAAGCTGAACTTGCTCAGGCAAGGAAGAGGCTTCTCAAGACATCGACAATCCGCAATGTGCTGAAGGGCCAAGTGGATACAGCTAAACAGAACTTGACACATGTGGGTGTCATCCACGCAAATTTTGTTAATTCTTTGTTCGGACTATCTCGCTTGAGCAACGACGAAGCAAGGCTGGCACGGACTCGCAACAGTATTTTAAACTCCAGGAATGAGAGGATGGCTGCTTTGGCACAACAGATCTGCGACTTAATGGCTCCTTCCCAATGATGTACCTTTTTGCTTCTTCTGTAATTTTGCTATTCCCAGAGATAAAAAAGATACTTTTTCTGATTTTGTGGACCTATCACTTTTGAATATAAATGATAGGCTAAGATGAAAGTGATATCAGAGGTAATATGGACGTGATATACTTTCGGTAAGTTTTAGCTGGATATATCTATTCAGAGATTATATGGACATGATAGAATATGATCCAACTAAATTTGTATATAAAATACTATCAGAGGTAATATGGACGTGATAGGCTTTGAAGTTCCCAATTAGTTAAACATATCTATTCAGAGGTCGTAAGAACATGATAGAATATGATCCAACTAATCTTTATATGTAATGTCATCAGAATAAAATCTTCTCCATACCCCTTTGAGCAAAGGAGTTCAAGCATAGTACTTCTTCAGGAATTTGCCATTGATAGGAGCCATTATCAACTCTTCATTAGGCTTGGCTAATCTGTAAGCGCCATTTGAAAATATGGTTTCAATCACATAACGGCCCTCCCATTTTGGTTGAAATTTACCCTTACTTTTGTGTGTAATAATCATTGGCCTCTTCACAGCTAGAACTAGCTCGCCAACTTTAAACACTCTTTCCTTCACTTTTTTGTTAAAAGCTCTGGAAATGCGTGCCTGGTAGAATGTAATGCGCTGTTAAGCTTGAAGGCGCTTCTCGTCTAATCCTTCTAGCTGTTGAAGCCTTAATTGATCATTATTTTCCTGAGTCAACTCATTAGCCACTGCTATTCTGAGTGATAGAATTTGGACTTCAATGGGGAGAACTGTTTCACACCCGTAAACTAATAAAAATGGGGTACAACCCGTTGGCGTTCGTACCATTGTGCGGTATGCCCAGAGACATTCCCCCAGCCTCTCATTCCAATCTCTTTTGTTTGAAAAGACGAACTTCTTCAAGAGTTTGATGATGGTTTTGTTGAAGGCTTCCGCCAAACCATTAGCAGCAGGATTATAAGCCGTCGAGGCCATATTCTGTATCCGATTCTTATCGCAAAATCGATAAAATGCTTGGCTGATAAATTGAGGCCCATTGTCATGAATTATCCTTCGGGGTATCCCAAAGCGATAAATTATATGATGCTTGATAAAGCTGATCACGTTGGATGTCTTCACCTCAGCAAGAGGGATCGCCTCCGCCCATTTGGAGAAATAATCCGTGATAGCCAATATGAACCGATGTCCTCTAGAAGACGAAGGATGAATAGGACCAATGATATCCATACCCCATGCTTCAAAGGGCCATGATGCAATCGTAGGATGTAAATACTCAGAAGGTTGTTGTATAAAATCCGTATGAACCTGACAGGCTTTGCATTATCTTGCATATTTTACGGCATCTGCTATCATAGTAGGCCAGAAGTAGCCCATCCTCCTGATATGATCCTGTAACTTAGGATCGGGTTGATGCGCTCCACATACACCATCATGATCTTCTCGGATAACCCGTTTTGCATCATCGTCAAAGAGACAACGTAATAGCAGTCCATCATATGTTCGGCGATATAGACTTTGTGAAGAAGCATCAAAATAGAAGCGTAATGATCGTCTTTTGATAGATACTGCTTCTTTAGGATCCTCTGGTAAGATTCCGTATGACACGAAGTCTATAAAGGGACTTCTCCAGTCTCTCTTAGGAGGAGCTATTTTAATAGCGTAGCTGCGTTCTATGTGAAAATTATTTTTTACACAGAATAAATCTCCGTTAAGAAGGATCACCGAATTCTGCCTTCTTATAGGAATAGCTAGATCTGCAGCTAGGCTGGCCAGAGCATCAGCTTCCAAATTTTGAGATCGAGGCACGTGCTCTAGGAAGAATCCTTTAAAAGATATGGCTATCTCGATCGTTGCTTGGTGATAAGGAATGAGGTCTGGATTGCGGACTTCATATATTCCTCTGACCTGATTGACGGTCAGCTGAGAATCACCAAAAGCTTCCAGGTATTCAACATCCAATTCTTTAGCGACTTGAAGCCTGATTAGTAGAGCGTTATACTCTACCATATTATTTGAGCAGGGTTCGCTAAGAGAATATGCTCGATAGATGTCAAGTTTATCAGGAGTTACCAGAATAATTCCTACTCCTGAAACCATGTTTCCCCTGGGACCAGTCCTGGAGGCACCATCAAAGAATAGCTGCCATGTATCACCTTCCATTACGGAATTATATTCTAAAACTTCGTCGAAAATGTCCTCATATAATTTGGAGGTTTCCGGAATTGGATGGGCAGCTAAGAAATCAGCCAAGGCTTGACCTTTCATGGACTTCTGAGGGACGTACACCATATCATACGGTGTTAATAACATCACCCAGGTCGCGAGTCAGGAATTAAGAACACTCGGCTTATTCATCAATACTCGAAGAGGATTGATTCTGGATATGATATGAATAGTTTGGCCCGTCACGTAATGTCGCATCTTCTGAATGGCAAACATTAGGGCCAAGCATTCTTTTTCCACTAGACTATACCGGTGTTCAGCTCTGACCATCATCCTACTTAAATAGTAGATAGCCTGTTCATGACCTTCATTGTTCTTCTGTGCTAGAAGAGACCCTAAAGAATGATCCATTGCTCGAACATACAGTAAAAATGGTCTTCCTATGACGGGAGGCACCAAAACTAGAGGATTAGTAAGATAGCGTTTGATATCATTAAACGCTTGCTGACAGGCTTCGTCCTATACGAATGACACACCTTTCTTTATCAGGCGAGAAAAAGGTTGACATCTCCCAGAGAGGTTGGATATGAATCTCCTGATATAAGTCAAACGAATTTGAAATCCCCTGAGTTCTCTCAGATTATGGGACGGTCGCATTTCTAGGATAACCTTTACTTTATCAGGGTCAACTTGAATGCCTTTAGCGGTAATGACAAATCCCAGGAATTTGCCACTGGATACACCGAAAAAGGACTTTGTGGGGTTCATTTTAAGTTGATGTAGGCACATCCACTCGAATACTGTTTTCAAGTCTTGGATGTGATTATCCTTGAGGCAGCTTTTGACAGCAATATCGTCTACGTAACATTCCACTATTTTGTGTAAGTGTTCATAGAATATATTACTCATAGCTCGTTGATACATAGCCCCAACATTCTTCAATCTGAAAGGAATAACCGTATAGCAATATACCCCCCAATGGTGTACGAAAGGCAGTATGCTTCTCATCTTCAGGATTTATCTTAATCTGATTGCATCCTAAAAATCCATCCATAAAAGACATGAGCTCAAAACCACACGTATTATCGATCATGACATCTGTAATGGGAAGAGAGAAGTCATCTTTAGGGCAGGCCGCATTTAGATCTCGAAAATCGATGCAAACATGCACTTTCCTATTTTTTTTCATAACCGGGACAACATTAGCAACCCAAACAGGATGTTGTTCTTCTCGGATGAACCCACAAGCTATTAGCTTCTTGATTTCAGCTTCAATGGCATCCATCATATCCGGACAGAACCGTCATTGGTGTTGCTTTACAGGCTTCAAATTGGGCCGTATGTTGAGTTTATGGGTAGCCACTTTAGGATCAAGACCTGGCATATCCTCATAATTTCACGTAAAGACATCGATATATTCTTTTATCAGCTGGATCATTTCTTCCCTTTCTTTTTCGGAAAGATTGTTACTGATAAATATCGACTTTGGTGAAAATTTATCCCCAACATTGACTTGGATAACTTTATCTTCAGTAGGTGGTTCTCTTTGCTCGAACCGGAGTTCCCATTGTGTATCCATTTACTGAGCCCAGGATTCATCTTCAAATAGTTCAGATTCTTGTCCCTCTGTTTGGAGAGAATCTGTCAACACCATATTTACTGATAATGCCTGTTCGAGTTCATCATCTGAATCGGAGGATGACAAATCATCTTGAAAAGAGGAAATGGTCTCCTCACTTGATCAGAGTCATTGGAAGTTGCAAGATGTGTGGTATACCCTAACCCAAAATAAGTTCGTTAACAGTAGGGATCACCATGCAATGGCATTCGTCTGCATTTTCCATAGTTGAGGCCTGGCTCCAACTTCAAGTCATAACCCATGCTTTGCATAATCTTCAAAGCTTGTGGGCTATATCTGTGAACTTGCATTTTCCCAGCATCAGATTCGTGAGAATCTTCTTGTATAATTGGTTTATTTCACATTCGACCGAAGATTATTGGATGCTGATCGTTGCGAGTAGGTGGAACAATAAAGATAGAATCTTCATATGGCCCATATGTCGTGATGATATTAGATGTTGATGCTACTTCCCACACATACAGATGATAGGAGTCTATAGCTTCCAAGAATTTTTGTGCTATAGGTTCTATATCGTTATGGGTAGAGGATTCCTGATTAGGAAATTGAGTGTCAGTATACTGGAAAAGATAATCTTTATTATCGTCAGAAACCATGTTTTCGGTTATATTTACATCAGTCGGCTGCTTGTTGCGCCTAAGGTTGATGACCAAAGGTAGGGGCTTCTGGTTCAGAGTGATCACTAGAGGATCACTTCCTTCTCTCGATTTGGTTTTGCTCAAGTGGATAGTCATGGGTTCCATGACCTTCGGACGGGTAGTTCGCCCTTTCACCTGGATTGATAAAGGTTGCTCAGCAGATGCCTTTCCTGGCTCCTGGTCGGATTCCTCTTCCATCTTGCCTGATACCTCCTTCATGTAGTCTTGGGTGTATAACATGGCATCAGAATAGTAGGACTTAATTCCTTTAAAAGGATTAAGATCAGCAAACTCTGTTTTCACTGTCCCTTGGGCGTCTACATATTTGAAGCATTGATGTAGAGTGGAAGGAACAATATTGTGATCGTGGATCCAAGGTCTGCCAAACAGAATATTGTAAGACACCTCTGAATCAATGATGTAGCATGTAGCCACTGATTTAAGGTCTCTAATCTGGATTCTCAGACGAATCTTCCCCAACGGTTTACTCTTCCTGGCATTAAAGCCCACGATTGTGGTGGTAGTGTAAGCCAGTTCGCTTGTAGGGATTCTCAACGGTCTTAACAGACTGTGAGGGATAATACTGATCGACGATCCCGGATCTATGTGAATACGGTCTACCTCTATGGAGCCGACGTATCCGGTGTAATAAAGAGGCCTGTCATGCTTGTTATATTTCAACAACATGTTCTCTTGAGTGAAAGTGATATTAGGGACCACTTCCATCACACTATGGCATTGAGGGCATGCCACAAGCTCTTTATTAAGGGATTTGAGATGAGTCAAGCATACGTCTGCCTACATTAACGCTTCACTCAAGGCTTGACGAGTGTCTTTGGATAGCCTAAGTAGCTCAAAAATGGACAATCTGGCTGGAGTGTTAGCGAACTGGGCCAAGATGTCAAAGTTATATGGTTTTTCTAAACCTTTATTCTGAGTATTCTTCAAAGGTTTACCAAAACAAACTTCTTTTTGCTTGCCCTTGTCCACCGAAGTTGGTCTAGAAGGACCTGCCTCTGGTATAACAGGTTCAGGATTTGGAGGTTTGACAGCTGAAGTGTCTGTCGTTGCTTCCTCTTGGTTTTCTCCATAGTCCTTGAGGTAGGCCTTGCCTGACCGGGTTTCGGTTGCCAAAGCCTCTTCTTCTGATGTCGAGGATATTGCAACCATATGGCATGGTTTGTATCTTGAGTTCTTTTTAGACTTAGCTTTAGCAGCTTGAGTCTCTTCCTCAATTTCTGATACCAGATCTGGGTGAACCCACATGATCTCACCACGCTTGGTAGTTAGGGGTACCAGGTCATGATTTTGACCCCTGGTCGGAGGAAGATTAACAATGTTCATCATCGCACATGGAATAGGTACTACACCATCCGGGATTTCCTAAGGGGGCAGATTGCCAAACTGGAGTGAGATCATATTGGCAGTGACCATCTTTTCCTCAAACAAAACCATAGCCTGTGGTTTGTATTTAGGTGGAAAAGGGATCTCATCCTAGATAGCTGGATATGGCTGGTTGATTCCCAACTTCTTGAGCTGATCCTTATGCTTCAAGGCATCAAATTGGGCCTTCAATTCCCGAACTGCCTGCATTGGATCTTCAGCTGGGAGAGGGACCGCAGAGTGGTGAGAGATCGGTTGTATTGTAACTCCAATAGGAGGCAATACCTTCTCCAAGTTAAGAAGTTGAGGAGCCGCTGACTCTTGATTTAGAACAGGCTCCTGGTTTGCGTTGGACGGTGGTAGGTCCACCCCCACACGTAGTTGAGTCAGAGGAACCGATGTTTGAGCTATTACAGCTGCATATTGAGTCACCATCATCTGACGCATACTCTCCATCATGGAATGCATCTCTTTGAGCGATGCTTCCAATACAGTAATGCGTTGCTCAGTACTTCCTGATGGGGAAGCCTCTTCATGTTCATCTCCAATGGTATAAACTCCTATTTCTCTGGATGCTACTGAGGGATTAGTATAGATCTCTGTATAGATCAAGTCTATACTTTCAGCATCAGATTCGGGAAACTGGCGACCCTAGCGTCGGAATCAGAAGAATATGAAGTCGGTTGTCGTGACCTCGAGCGGGTGTTTCGAAAAACACCTGCCTCAATATTCTCAAGGAGTCTATCAAATCTCCTTTGGTTTGGAGTTCTAGAGGGATGACGTCTTGAGCTTGACCTTCCTCTAGGAATATGTGAAGCCATGTTTACTTATGCGAATGTCGGCTCTTCTTCCTGTAGAGATAAAGAGTAGTTCAACCGGTCAAAAACTGACCATTTTGCCTTAGAACAGCAGTAGTTAACTACAACTTTATGACTATTACAACAATGCTCCCTAGGGGGTGTAATAGACATGTTAGAAGATCCCCTGTCTTTGCGCTTCTAGATCAAGAACTCACACAAATCAGGGGGATTAACAGAAGAAGAAGAAGAAGAAGAAGAAGAAGTCTTTTTCTGCCTTTTTACATCAGTAGGAGCATGGATATTGGGAACCATGACCCTCTCTCTGCCATAAGTATACAGCAGTTCGCCCATGTGAGTAGCATATGATCTATCATCCGTCTGAGGAGCGTATTTCCCCATGAAATAGGTCTTCTTTACGCGGATGGGCTTATCCTGGCGTAATCTGGAGCTTTACAAAGATTCGCATAAAATAGGAGGAGTCCTCAAACAGCCTCCAGCATCACGCGTAATCTTCTTCTCTTGGTGGCGTACAACTCTAGCGGTAGGGAGATTCGCCACTCGTTTTCCCTTGATGTGATCCAAGGGTCCATCTGCCTCCTTGTAGATGAGAGATGCATTATTATACGCAAGACGCGTTTGAAATTTCTGAATTGGCGCTGAGGCCTTGTCAGAAATTTTGTCTGCCACGTCACAGACGGGAGACGAAGTTTTACGCGCAGGGCGCATTTGAAATTTTTGAATTGGCACTGAGGCCTTGTTAGAAATTTTGTCTGCCACGTCATAGACGGGAGACAAAGTTTTATGCGCAGTACGCGTTCTAGACTTCTGGATTGGCACTAGGGTATTGCCATAAGCTTTGTCTGCCACGTCACAGACGGGAGACGGGTTTTTACGCACAGAGTGTATAGGTTGTGATGTCACAACGTTGTTGATCGGAGAGAGAGAGTCCGCAGGAAGGGTAGAGGATGTTCGAGGCATCCATACTTTACGCAGCTTCCTGTTGTCCTGGACAGAGAGGGAATGAGAGCTACCCCCTGCTCGAAGTATGTCTTCATAAGCCGATTGGTCGAATTGGATGACCAAAGTCTTCTTCGTTGATCCGAAGGATACAGCATCGTGTTGAGTAATGGCTTTCTCGTCAGATGAGAAAGTGATCCCCAACAGAGTTGCCATCTTGTGTTTGATGATAAACAAAGAATGAAACTAGGTTTACACGAAACCCTTTCTTTGTTTACAAACAAGAAAAAAAGAGTACAATTAATCCTATACGAGGATGTTAAGTACAATAAAAAATGATTCTGGGAAAATATTGCTATAAGAGTCTGATCTGCGGTCGATCACTTTGTCCATTGGACCACACGATGACGAAGAAGTGCTGTAGAAGAAGAAGGAGCTTCAAAGATTGCAAGAGAGATTGAACTCTCGTCGCCAAAGTCGTCAATCAACACTCTCTATATGTGCTCTCTCTCTGATCTCCACCCTTTTCCACCTTGTTCTCCTGTGACCGGAAGTCTCTATTTATAGAGATCTGTCACAGTAACTGTCCAGTCGGCGTAGAAGCCAAACTGTGGAGAGAGTTGCACCTTTTACGTGACGGTTATAATAACTGCTACTCACGTCTGAATGATCTCCTGAATCCGCGTGTGACGCGTGTCCCATTATGAGGTAACACGTATAACTGCTTCTCGAAGATCACGGCATGCAAGCCACGTAGGTAACTGCCCCTCGCGTAAAGATGGTTGGCATAAAAGCCAAATAACTGTCGTGTAGGCATAAAAGCCAAGTAGCTATCTTGTTGGCGTAAAAGCCAAATTCTGCGTAAAGCTTGATGCTGCATAAATAATGGGTAACCAGCGTAAACTAGCCAATTGTCCTTCCTGACTAAGGTCTTGAGCGTATTCTGGGCCAAATAGCCTTATCACGTACCTTGCAAATATAGCCTGAGTTGGCGTATTTCGAGGAGATAGCATACGGCGTACTCCTATAGTTAAAAATAGCCTTATTGGCGTAATATGCAGGGATAGTGATGTGAGCGTATTAGCCCTAGTTTTAGCTCTCCCAGATATTAAAAATAGAACAAAATCTCATGCATTAAATGCAGAGATCTGCCCCCATCTCGCGCATTAACTGCAGAGATATGCCTCGAGTTCTGTACGAAAAATAGCTTTTGATGTGGCGTCTAATTTCGTCTCATCTTGAGCGTAAAAACTCATCTCTGCCTATATAGAATAGGCAGTGTATTCCTTGAATGCGTAAATACGACTTGTATCAAGGATATGCCACTAAATGACAGTCTGGGGCTCTGTGCAGAATCATCATTACAATCGTCCTCTCGATCGTCGTGCAGTACTCTTTGTCAGGAGTCAGGTTCACTGTTCTGTCTGACAGGTTCATTCGAGGAATATGAAGAGTTCCTCGTACAACTTCATGCTGCATTAAAAGCAGACATAGTTTATGCCGGAGGGAGGTGTAGCAACCTTTTACGCCAAAACAGCCTTGAAGCGCTGCTTTACGCGGACAACTCTGAAGTCCTATGTTACGTCAGACAGCACTGAAGCTCTGTTTTACGCGTACTGCATCTATGTTTAGGGGTTTTACGCGTATAATTTCCAAACATATTTTTTATGCTTCTACAGTATTATATTCTCTATTTTTATTTATAGTCATTATCAACTAATTAGAAGTTCTATTGGGTTATACTTTGCCCCAATCCTGACTGGATATATTTTTCAGGTGATTGGTTAGAAGAGATGTGTCACAGCTATTACGGGCCACAAGATGGCGAGCCACCTGAAGATTTAGTGCCAGCTACTGAGGTGAGTTAGATTTTTATTAGCATATAGTATATATATTTTAGTCTTAGGCATTGGCATATATATATTATTTGAGACTTGTGTTATAGCTAGACAATTAGTCTTGGATGTATTGTATTATGACTTTGTGACTATTTTTTCTATTCCATACGTATCGTTATCTTCCTTTTGTTTTATATTGTGATTGAGTATCGATTACAATTATACCATTATATTATCCTCCAATTGGAGTTCAGATATTATTGACAGGTATGTTATATATACTATATGAGATAAATAGATAGTATTATTGACCTAGACAGCGTTCTACCGTCGATGTTGTGACGTAGGCTGGACATACCTGCATACTCGTGCCCTTACATTGGGTGCGGTTCTTGATAGAGAAATACCTTAATAGATATATAAATATGTCTAAATATAGAACCACCCCTTCTGGTTTAATTTGGAACGATAGCAGTCGCACACTTCTTGTGCGATGAGTCGTATTACTCCTAGCCGTTTACATGTCAAAAGTGGTATTTCAAAACTGTTAGCCCCCTTTCCCGGTGTACCTTGGCACATATTCTCTTTAGAGCACTTTGGCGCATATTGGTTGCTAGCCCGACCATTGTTTAGACCGGACACGAGAGCTATGGAGAGAGTGGGTTTGGTTGGGTTAATGGTATGAGTGGTTTAGATGGGTTTGAGTGGTCCAACGGTCCATATCTCAAACCTAAACCTATATATTCTCATCTCTCTCTCTCTCTTTCCTCATTATCTTTCTTTTTATTTTCTCTCCCTTAGGTTTTTCTCTCCCTCTGTAGGCAAATATATCTTCCACAAGAAGAAGAAACATGGATTTATGCATGCTTTTAGTTCTTAATATTTTTTGTTTATTTTTAGCTCATATTTTTGGGACCGAGCACCCCTTCATCTTTAATACTTGTTGTTCTTGATTTTTATGGTTGGAATTCATGGACCTGAGTTTGGGTCTATGGGTTCACTTTTGTTTTCTTGGGGTTTGATCTCCCAAAAACTTGGTATTTTACAAAAGTAATTAGCTCATAGTATAGAGCAATATATTTTATGTAACTTTGCTTTTGGTCATAGATGTTTTCGAGTACAACTAAGTTCAGTACTGAAACTTGATGCAATATGTATACCAAAATGGCCGGCTGGAGAAGAAGAACAGTATTCTGTGAAGAGTATGCAAGATTACCCATTTAGTGCAGAAATACGTATATTTTACTTTGGGCGCATTGATGTGTTGTCCCAATTCTTCGTGTGTACTAATCACACTGCACTAAGTCTCCTAGCAAAAGTGCGTCAGTCATACTCTTTGAGTCAGTGGCGTCCTTTCGAGAGAAAAACTTAGTTGGCACACTTTTGTGCATATTCAATCAAAGTTCTCCCTGAGTTTCGAGAGAAAAACCAAGAGAAAATGGTGGCACATTCAGTCAGCTCACTTTTTTGGCGTTTGGCAATGTGGTACACTTTTCCTATGTTTCGTCAGCCGGCGCACTTTTCTTACGTTGGTCTGCTCGGGCACTTTCTTCCCTCTTTGTTTCCTTAGAGACGAAGCTTTGGTTGGTTTCTCGATTTATGTGTTATTGATTTGTGTGCTCCTCGACTGACGTATTTCTCGACTGTCGAGCTTTGATCTTGGATTGTGTATTTGTCTTTTAGCTAGTTGTCTACGTACTTTCTTTGAAAGCATGCCTTATTCTTGCCCTCACACTTTTGTCAATTGCGCCATATTGGTTAACTTGAAAAATTACGCCAAGCTTATTTCTGTGAGTTTGTGCGCAAACTTTACTTTGGTGAGTTAGTGCGCCAAGCTTATTTCTGTGAGTTTGTACGCCAACTTTACTTTGGTGATTTTGTTTGCCAAGCTTACTTTTGTGAGTTTGTGCACCACCCCTTTTGTAGTTCATGAGACTTTATGCGCCAGACCTTCATGCGTACAAGTTCATGCACATGTTATCCTTAGTTACCCCATGCGTGAACGTAGTGCTTTCATTATGTGTTCATTTATCCAATTTAGAATATTCTTATCATCCTTTATGTAGTTGATCCTGGTATTGCTTGTGTTATGATTCTAAGGAAGAATAGACTTAGAAACCAGACCTCATGCTAGACATGACCACGTGCTAAGATTGGCTTCATACATGACATGAATATGTGTTGGACTTGAGATATTCTATGTGGACCAAACTAAGTAAATAGTGACTAACCACCTATGTGCATGACATAAGTTTCGTGTTATAATGTGATCAAGATTCATGTGACCCAATGATAATTAGTAATTGGCTCGAATATTATATTCGTGGTGATACGATTGTTGCCTGATAAAGTTCCTGATCTAATATGCACTGAGGTGCGACATATCGTGTTACTTGTTAAAGTGATTATATTTGGGATGTGCATCGAGAATGCCTCCAAATTCTTGAATGCATGATATTATAAATATACTATTTTTTGCAAGTACGAGCATGATATGCGAGTCAAATACTAAAGCATGGCTAGGATATTAATTTATTGAATGTTGCAGGTAAATCAAGATTGAACTTCCATGGTTTTGTATTTAGTGTGCCCATACTTTATACTACATCATAAGGGAAATTCTCTTGTGGCCATGCCTTAAAATTTTTGAGCTTAATATAGGGTTAATTAAGCAACTAAAAGTGTTAGTAACATGGGGAGGAAACGGTATCTCAAGATCATACGAACGAGCCTTCTCATATCTAAGTGCAATGTGGGCTAGCCACCACAAATACTGTATATCATCTACCTTAGTGGAGTGCAGTATCTGACCTATTATAATATGTTGAGCCACTGTTTTACTATAGGAATATTGGACCCACTAATACCGTATTTTTAGCGTAATGGCCCTATGGAAAACTGGTGCAACTCGTTAAATACCCGTATATTCATCTATTGGCTAGGTTAGCTCATGTTCGACAATGGCGTGATCTGAGGATACATATTATACATTATTCTGAGATAACCTCAGACTCCACAATTAGTAATCCATACAAGTGTTTGGCCGATTTTTTTAATTGGACTTGGTTATGATTGTATTATTCTGTTAGTGCCTAGGAAAATGTACTATCATAGTATGATGGATTCAACCCTTGTCCTTGTTTGGTTGTAGTATTGGGCCTTTGTGCTAGGATATGCCATGGACTTACGCTATGATGCAGAACTATTATATATATATATATATATATTATATTTTATGCTTTGGGTTTTTTTCTTTTTTTGTGCTTTATTTGTTGTACTTGCTATTTGGGGTCTAACCCCACTGGTTTTGCATGGCCAGGTTTTGAGCCAGCACTCGAGGATCCAGCATACTTTCTCCTGACTTATGGCATATACCAGTAGCATGGCTGCCGAGGATAACGAGTGGGTTCCTTTATTCACTGCTCGTCCTTTGTAAACTATATTCTTTTGGGCGTTTAGCCAACAGGCACCTGTTAACCGTCAAATCTGGACACTAGTTCCTTATATGACTGTATATATTCATATTGCAGCTGACTCATTGTCATGTATACTTTGATCTTGCATCTGGCACATTATTCTATATCGCCAGATCTCTAAATAACATTCTGATATGGCATTTGTGATACCTTACTGCTTATTCTGAAGTATTCTATATTATTTTTTCTTGTTTGAATGATTGAGACAGAAGTTCTTGACCTTAGGAGACTTGATTGTAGCATGCACCCCCTTATCTAGTTATAACGTGATCGCCGTACGACGTATAGTACCTTGTACGGGGTAGTTGGTCATATCTGTCTCCGTATTTTGGTATTGGAACATGACAAGGTTTTATTGGTGGCCCATGCAAGTCTGTTCTACAGACTTGTAGGGTATCATGGTTATAGGAGTCTCAATCAAACCTGCTTATTCTGAAGGTTTTATTCAGATTTGCCAGTGGAACAAGGTCTTGTAGAACCCCAGCTAGGGATCCAAGTTGAGCCCCAGATAAGTGTGACAGAGTAGCAGGCTCTAGGTATTCTCATACCTCCCGTAGTATAGGCAGCATTAGATACACCGGCCATGCTAGAAATTATCTGGGGAATGTTGGTTTTCCAACAACATCAAGAAGATCAATGTCAACAGTTTCAACAACAAGAACAGAATATCATGTTGAACCAAGGGTTGCATATGTCCCTGGAACAAGGTAGAAGAGTAGATTCTGGTCCATCTGTAAGATTTTGCAGACTGAATCCCAGATATTTTGATGGCACGAAGGAAGCCATTACGATAGATGATTGGCTCCAGGATATTGAGATTATTTTGGTAGCAGCTAAGGTTTTGGCTAAGGAACATGTTGACCTGGTTTGCTTGCAACTCCAGGATCTTACAAGAGATTAGTAGGCCACGATGGAGATAGGAGTGATGCATCCTATTTTATGGGACGATTTTAGAATCTGATTTAGGGTAAAGTACTTTGTGATTGACTACCAGAACTTGGAGGTTCCAGTAGGGACTTCACTTGAAATCTTACATATGGTATAGGTAGATGACTACCAGACCATCGAGGCAGTATTAATAGCGGCCAAGAGGGTTGAGCTTACCTTTCAGAGGATGGAAGTAAGAAGAGTTGACCGGAAGAAGCCTCATGGACAGAGTAGCGAGAGAGGACCAGTACGGCGGACGTCAACACCATCCCCTAGCATTCCCATCCATGACGTAACACAGAGGGGGCCAGTGACCTCGATAGTGATACCACATACTCGGCAATAGCAGCCGAGGAAACAGCAACAACCATGACGGAGAGAGCCGACGGGTTGTACATATTATGGCAAGGGAGGTCATACCAGGGATGTTTGTCGGGCATCTAATAGACTATGCTTAAGATGTGGATGCCCCGATTATAAGATTGCCACTTGTCTATTAATACAGAGGCCAGGAGGGCAAGCACAACAGTTTTCTGCATTGCTATCTTCATGGGCAGTGCAGCAAGGAGGACCAGCAGTCGTGGTACGGCCTGTAGCTTAGCATCCATTGTCGACGCAGGCTCAATTATACCGGCAATAGCAGTAGCAGAATCAGCAAAGATCGTAACAAAGACACTAGGGAATGCAACAACAGGGAGTTGGACAAGGCCAAGGGCAAGCGTTCACTTTATCTTTGGAAGAAGCTATGGCGTCAGGTGACGTGGTGGCAGGTAACATTCTTATTTCATATTTTCCTGCCACATCATTAATTAATTCAGGAGTATCTCACTCATTTATATCTTCACAATATGCAATACATATTGGATTAAAGTTTGAGGCATTGCTAGAGAGGCTAAATATACTCACTGGCAATGGGAATTTAGGAGTTAGTAAAGTATGCTTACCATGTCCAGTCGTAGTATGTGGACATTTATTACCTGGGGAGTTGATCGAGTTCCCTATGGACAACTTTGATGTTATCTTAGGCATAGACTGGTTGAGAGACAGTCATACGACGATCGACTGTTATGAGGGTAGAGTGTTATTTAGAGTCCCTGGTCTAGAAGAGTTTATTCTTAACAGAATAATCTGAGACCAGCATAAAAAGGGAATCATAACAGTAGCGATAGGAAAGGACCCGATACCCAAAATAGTTAAAGAATTCAGGGATATCTTTCCCGACGAGCTTTTCGGATTACTCCCAGTTAGATAAGTAGAGTTCTGTATAGAGTTGATGCCAGGAGTAGTCACAATATCCCAGAAGGTATACCCAATGTTACCATGAGAGCTTGATCAGTTATATCGATACGTGGAAGAACTGAAGGTGTAGAGGTTCATTCGGACTAGTAGATCACGGTGGGGAGCACCAGCGGTATTGGTGAAGAATAAGGATGGATTGACGCGGTTGTGCATGAATTACAAGTGATTAAATGAGTAATAGTGACGAACAAGTACCCATTGCCAAGGATTGATGATTTGTTTGACCAATTAAGCGGAGCAAGAGTCTTCTCCAAGAAAGATCTGCTATCAGGATATCATCAGGTGCGAGTTCAGGAGCAGGATATTTCGAAAACAGCATTTAGGTCACGTGTAACCTCCCCAAAATTTCTAGAATTTTTATATATATACATATAATAATAGGAATAATAGTACGTATACGGACGACGTACCAATAATGTGTAATAATAATAATAATAATAGTAATTAAAATATAATAAGACAATTATTTTATAGTAGTAATAATAATACTATTAATAAAGAAATAAAATAAAAAGAAAATAAAAGAAAGAAAAATAAAATAAAATATATAATACAAACCAAAACATAAAACACAACAACAACAATAACCTACAGCAGCAAACAAATGACCCTCCCTTAACGTGACCCGACCCGGACTACTACTCCCTCTTTCTCTCTCTCTCTCTCTCTTTCTATCTCTCTCTCTCTCTCTCTCTCTCTCTCTCTCTCTCTCTCTCTCTCTCTCTCTCTCTATATATATATATATATATATATATATACACATATGACAACCGAAAATGAAACCCTAACTTTAATCAACAAGCACCGCCTCCAGCCAACCCCTTGCCAATGCCTCGCAATCGTTGCGAACCCTAACTTTAATCAACAAGCACCTCCTCCAGACCAACCCATCGACGATGAATCGTGACCGTAGCGCGACCCTGCGACTGCCGCCAGACCCGCCACCATTGAAGACCGCGGAAACCGTCCGCTACGACCCTGGTTTGCTCGTCAGAACCAACAGTCCAGGTACCCATATTTTCCTTCCTAATTCTCCGTACCTGCTTCACCAATTTTTGATCCAATTGCTTAGGTTTAATAACAACATAAACATCTTCGAATGACTTCAAGTAGTTTTATTCAAACAATCATATTTATGTTTTAAATTCAACCGAAACTTTCCGAAAAGTCTAAGTTTTCATACAAAGCAGAACACCTGTAAATCGATCCATCAGGCCTTGGAAGACTAGTTTCTTCTAGATTATTTGACGAACTTGGAATCTAATTACGCAAACCTAGAGACAACCTATACAGCATCAAAATGATGTATTGTTTATACTTATATGCTCGTTATTTCTGTGCTAAAATTTAGCTTAAAAATCATGAAAATTATCCTTCAAAAACTTAGAAAACTTGTGATACGGAGTGCATCCCGACAAACCAGACTATCACGTCAAACACCAGTTGCACCAAAAGACGCGTATGATATTTTCTGACGTGCAGGCTTTCGTGAAAGTTGATTCGGACGTGTGTGCGCGTCGGAATAAACTTGTATACGTAAAAGATCTCATGTATCGACGTTTTGCAAATTTCTCCATTAGTTTATGCAAGCTCGTCTTGACGCAATAAAACTTGCTCCATTGGATTCATGGTATCACTCTGGTCCTGTGACCCAAGTTTCAAGTAGTTCTGAGACAGTTGACTGAGCCGCCTATTTACGGAACCCACGGTTGACTTGACATGGAAAATTATGATCGGCTTACCGGAATCCAAAATTGGATGTACCATGGAGTTCGTATCATTGTTTATGATTTGTTTGACCTATAATTTGTCTAATTTAGAGACCTTTGACCCTAACAATATTTCGGTGCAAAGTGGACCACATGTGGGCCCCGCTATGACCAAAAATTACCGTTTTGCCCCAATGACCAAATTGGATGAAAGGGTAGAGTTTTTTGGCTATCACACTGATTTCGGAGATATTGGTGATATTTATTTCATCATCCGGAGATGTTTATTCAGAGTCCCTACTTTTTGGTTCCTTTGGATCATCGTCTAGACATCTACATTACACAGCTTGCTTGTCAGGCAAGTATATCTTGCCATTATGCTGTTTATTTATATTCATTATTAGCACGCATATTTTATGTTGCCCATTCAGTTATTTTATTATGCTATATAAAATTGCGCATCCAAGAATAACTTGCGTGCAACGACGGTTGGTTCATTTTTTGTCTCTTATTTATATTACGCATGTCGACCTAGTTTTACGAGACTACCCCATGATGCTGAGGCATTCTTATGTTTCATTGGTCGTAACATATTTTTTATACGAGTGTGAGTCTCATGTAGGACATGGACTTGCATGATAGACTGGCCACCTGTACGTATGGGATATGCGACGGATAGGAAATAACTGCTGATAGAAATGCATGCTATAAGACTTAGCAGTTCTTAGAGGTATCACCGTGGCATGGATATGACTTGGAAAGAGCATGGGGTGGGGAGAACAACAAGTAGGAATATGGGCTCCTTTACACTTCTCTTTTGTAACCCGTACGCTATGCCGGAGATGCGTGGTCAAATGACCCTTATATTATATTATTTATAGGCGCCTCTGACGATCGAAAGATATTTTGCTTTTTAGGCCCCTCACTCACCGAGAGAGTCATGCTAATCCCTTTTTTAGCCAAATATCCCATGCGTTGGAAAGTTGTTCTTAAACGTGCATTTCACATAGACGGTTAGGCGACCATATTTTATGTTTATTTTTAGTACTATATTGGCATGGTTTTATGTATCTTGTTACGTACCTCTGAGGACCTGATTTCTTTCCAGGTATAAATGAGCAGGATTATCAGTAGGAGTACGGACCGGGACCTGACGAATCATTCTTTGTTGAGGAGGTCTTACCTTCTGAGTTCCAGTGATTACTTCGTTGCTGATGGATATCTTAGTTGCAGTTTCCTTTATTTGAGATTTATCTTATATTGGAGTTTTGATCTCCTCTATCATTTTAGTTTTTAATATAGTCTATGGGTAGTGGATTTTTCTCCACCCGACTATTATTCTTTGATACTTCGTACTTGAAATATTTAGCTATCTATTTTGATATTCCTTTACTTGTGCTTGTGGACGAGATATAGATGCCTGTG
The DNA here is from genome assembly GCA_036927795.1 of Iris macrosiphon. Lineage (NCBI taxonomy): Eukaryota > Viridiplantae > Streptophyta > Magnoliopsida > Asparagales > Iridaceae > Iris > Iris macrosiphon. The sequence continues at coordinate 54,850,232 of JAYESA010000006.1, forward strand.
ACTTGTGTTGACAATATATGTTCCATTTGTGAATTAATATTCATATTACAACGTACATATGTGTTATGTTTTTTTAATATATTGGAGTTGTCATATACATACGGCTGGCATTCTACGTATTACTAGTCCTACGTATTTGGGATTGGGGCTTGACATATTTTTTTGGTGGCCCATGCAGGTCGAGAGTATATTGTCTCGGTTATATTACTGTACCAAGCAAGCCTGGAAATAGGATTAGTGTATAGGATCTCATCCACTTATTTAATCACTTTTTTTGAATTCCAATTTTTTACTTTCTTTGACTGCTTGATTTGCATCCACCTTGAATCTGTTCTAATGCTCTACTCCCCCTGTGAGATGTGTTGTTACCCTCGCCATCACTGTAGACAACTCGACAACTCAGGAGGAGTTATACCTGTTAGCCGTGTTTATAGATTTTTTCTCTATAGTGATTTGTGGCAGAGAGATGAAGGCTCGACTCTTAGTCTTTTTTCATACCAAACTTTGATGTTGTCCTTGGGATGGATTGGCTAAACAAGTACCACACTTTCTTCGACTACTACGGATGAAGAATTCTCTTTAAGGTACCAGACCAACCGGAACTCGAGTTTGTACGAGGATCCACAGAGGCTCTTGAGGGTGTTCAGATGGCATTAAACATTGTCATTTATCATCCTATCATTTCAGAGTTTGAGGACATCTTTATAGAGGAGTTGCCAGGGCTACCTCCAGACAGAAATATAGAGTTCTCGATTGAGTTGATACCAGGAGCAGCACCCATAGCATCGCATGTTTACAGATTGGCGAAGAAGGAGATGGATGAGCTTAAGGCGCAGTTGAAGGAGTTAGAGGAGAAAGGCTTTATTCGACCGAGTGCATTACCCTGGGGAGCCCCAGTGTTGTTTGTATCCAAGAAGGATGGGTCAGTGCGCATATGCATTGACTACAGGGCCTTGAATGCTGTGACTATAAAGAATAAGTACCCTCTGCCACGTATTGATGGCTTATTTGACCATCTTAGTGGAGCCAAGGTATTCTAGAACATAGACTTAAGATCTAGATATCACCAGGTGAAGGTACGAAAGTAGGACATTCTGAAGACCGCATTCAGGACGAGATATGGATACTACTAGTTTTTTGTCACGCCATTTGGATTGACCAATGCTACAGTTGTCTTTATAGACTTGATGAATTGAGTCTTCCATCAATATTTGGACCAGTTCATGGTAGTCTTCATAGATGACATCCTTGTCTAATCAAAGATCCATGAGGAGCATGAGAAGCACTTGCAGATTGTCTTAGAGACCTTGAAGAGAGAGCAGTTGTATGTGAAGCTCAGCAAATGTGAGTTCTTCTTAAATAAGGTCTTTTTTCTTGGGCATGTCATCACTGGAGATGGTATTTCAGTAGATTCGAAGAAAATCTCGAAAGTTGAGACATGGCCCGTTCCTAAGTCGCTATCAGAGGTGAGGAGTTTCCTTGAACATGTAGGATATTACCGTTGGTTCGTGGAAAACTACTCAAGGATAGCAGAGCCTATGACTCGGTTGACGTGCAAGGACCGAGAGTTCATATGGACGGATGGGTGTCAAGCCGCTTTGAGGAGTTGAAGAAGTGACTGACCACAGCATCAGTATTGACCATTCCATCAGTATCAGGAGGCTATATGATCTACAGCGACACATCATGGAAAGGATTGGGATGCGTATTGATGCAACATGGAAAGGTGATTGCATATGCATCTAGACAGTTGAGATTACATGAGAAGAATTAATCAACTCATGACTTGGAGCTTGCAGCCATTATTTTTGCCTTGAAGCTATGGAGACATTACTTATATGGGGAACGAGTGGAGATCTATACTGATCACACGAGCCTCAAGTATGTCTTCACACAGAAGGAGCTGAATATGAGGCAAAGCCGGTGGCTTGAGTTGATGAAGGACTTCAAGATGGAGCTGCATTATCACCCAGACAAAGCTTACGTGGTAGCAGATGCGTTAAGCCGAAAGCCTACGGTGCTATTCTTAACAACGCAGAGGAAGTTACTGGAGGACTTGTAAAATCTTGGCATAAAGGTTGTATTACCCGGATTAGACGGGATATTAGCCAACTTGCCAGTGCAGTCACCTCTAGTAGAGAGGATCTAGGAAACTTTGCCTATGGATGCTAGATTCAGAAGGTTGAGAGAGAGGACTGAGGCTCCAGAGCAGTCAAGATTGCGTATTCATGATGACGGGATATTACGATATGGTGATCGTCTATATGTTCCCAATGGAGAGCTTCGACAGGAGCTGATGACAGAGGCTCATAGCTCTATATACTCCAAGCATCCTGGAGGCACTAAGATGTACCGTGACTTGCGAAAGTATTTTTTGGTGGCATGGGATGAAGAGGGAGATAGCTAGCTTTGTTGCCAAATGCTTAGTGTATTAGGAGGTGAAGGTTGAACAACAGAGGATAAGAGGGTTATTACAACCACTTTCGATTCCTGAGTGGAAGTCGGAGCACATCACTATGGACTTTGTCACGGTCTTTCCAAAGAGTTCAAGTGGGCGAGATAATGTTTGGGTGATTATGGATCGACTTACCTAGTCCACTCATTTCTTGCCTTTTCGAGTTAGACAGTCTACAGAAGCTTTGGCTGACTTATACATGAGGCAGATCGTGAGAGTACATGATATTCCTGTTAGCATTATATCAGACAGGGACTCATATTTTATATCTCACTTTTGGAGGAGAATGCAGGAGAGTCTTGGGACTCGTCTGAAGTTCAGTACGTCTTATCATCCGCAGACAGACGGACAGTCAGAACGTATTATTCAGATGCTGGAGGATATGCTGAGAGCATGCATGTTGGACTTTGGAGGATTATGGGAGGACTACCTACATCTTGTGGTGTTTTTCTAAAATAATAGCCATAAAGCGAGCATCCAAATGGCTCCGTTTGAAGCTTTGTATGGAAGGAAGTGTAGGTCTCCCATGTGTTGGAGTGACGTGGAAGAACATCAGATATTGGGACAGAATTGGTTGTCATCCCTGTGGAGAAGGTGAAGTGTCACCCTCACTTTTCCAGCTAGGCGTAGTTTGGTAATTTCTCATGGGTATTTAATTTTAGGAATAAATATTGAATATTAATATGATACTTGTATTAATTAAGTTGAGATATAATTATTTGTGACTTGTATTAATTATTTATTAGAGACTTGTGTTATTTATTTTTGTTAAAGAGACTAGCCCAATATTTAGACTTGTCATGACAAATAGTTAACCCAACTTGGACCCCAGCCCATTAGACCTTCTCATTAATTAATTAGGAGAAATTAGTTTAATTATAATTAGTTAGAGACTTCTAAAATATCTACCCTTAATTATTTCTCATAATTCATCATGTAGGGGTAACTTGGGCATTTTATTTTGCTTAGGGAAGGGGGAAAGAGACCGGCCACTATTAGAGGGGGGTTCTTCTCTCTCTCTCTCCTTATTTACATTCATTTTTGATCCAAAATTCTAGATCCCCAATTTCATTTTTTTTCTCCATTGATTTTATATTTAATTCACCTCCACTTTCTTCTCAAATTTATTACTCTTAGATCTTTGGAGCTTGGAGAAGCAAGGAGCACAAGGAGAAGGAGCTTTGGAGCTAGAGATCGTGTTTGGATCGTGTCCAATTATATTTTTATTGGAAATCCATCTTTTAATTGGTAATTCCTGAATTTTGCTCTCATTATAGCTTCTTAATCATGCATTTGAACTTTAGGAATGACCCCATTGCATAGGGCTATCTATTGGAATAAGTTCTAGGCTAATTGGCTGTGTATTGTGAGTTCTATATGGTATTTTGTATGCACGTTGGAAGAATTACGATATTGAAACATAAATATTGTGTTATGAGATCAATTAGATCTAATTAGACTTAGATCGGGGTTATGGGACTAGGTACGTGTCCATAAATGGATACGTGTAGGCCGTATCATGGTATTTCATGATACGGTGCGATACGGGGCCCAATTTTGGGGGTTTTCCATAATTACTCTTTATTTCTCATCGTAGCATGTTATATTAGTTAAATTATAAGGTATTTGATGTATAGGAATGATTATTTGTGGAGAATTGAGTTATGACACTTCAATGGAATAGGTATCATAGAATATACATGTATATCCTATCAAGTGTTTGGTCAAATGATATATGGTGTGTAGGTATGCATATATATATTTGCATTATTATTTATAACCATATGTATATAGATATATGTATTTTGTGTCATTGCTCAGTTGGATTGCACACAGGTTAGAGTGGACTGCCTCCAGTAGTGTGTGTGTGTGTGTGTGTGTGTGTGTGTGTGTGTGTGTGTGTGTGCAGGTTGGTTGTGGCAATGTAGTGAGTGACGGGGGGGGGGGTACATATATCAGTTGTGAAGTAGTGCACAGTTGAAGCACTGATGTGTGTATAAGTCACTGACTGATGTGTGTATCAGTCACTGATGGGGTGCATCAGAGGTGAATATAGGTGTGTAAAGGAGTGTATTAAGTATAGTGAGGAGGGAGAAATGTTAACTGGAGTTATTTGGACTAAAGCAATAGGAGCAGGTTGTTAAATATCAGTAGTAACCACTGCAATAATAAGTTGCAAGAACAGAAACATCCTTGACAGCAAATAAAGGAAGAGTTGATAAAGTATGTCAGAGATAGAGGGGCTCGGGTAGGAATTGAAACCTGGGTATCAATGTTGGAGGGAAACTTGATATCATCCTTGGTAGTAGCACTAGTTAACAGGAAATATGAGGAAAAAAGGATATGTGAGGATGGTGTTAAGAGATGTCTGATACATCATAATATTAGAGTATATGGTAAAGTGCAATATATTTGGGAGCACGGGGGCTACCTGTATCATACTAAAACCAGATACAATAATATCAGAACATAGGTGACCCTATGTGAATTTGTGTACTGTAAGTTTGGGGGAAAGTGGTTCTAGGTAAGAATTTTACTTGAGACTGTGGTGAAGGGACTGTGTGAGGGGGAAGATGTCTGATGCAAGTGTAGAACTTGAAATCAGTATTCATTACACTGATATTGCAGTGGCTTGTGAGGGTGAGAGAACTCTGATACAAGAGTATCAAAGTGTTGTTTGCAGCAATTATGATGTTTCACACAGGCATCATGGTATATAAGTAGGAATGAAGGACATCAGTGAGAAACTCATAGGATCAACTGTGCATTTGGGGTCGGGTTAGGAGACCGGTAAGTGGATGTTGCCATATGCAACAAACCTTAAGTTAGGATTGACCTGGAGTTAGATAATATTAGTAGTTGCATTAGCAGTTAGGATTAGCAACAGTTGCTCATCAACTAAGTTGTTGTGTAATTAGCAGTAGTTACATAAGTTAAGTGGAGTATTGGTTGGTATTGGACTAATAAGAGATGTCAACAGCAGCAGGTAGCATTTCCTTAGTGTAAGGCTATATAAACTCAACAGTAATATCAGATTCAGTAGGGGTAAGTGTTTAAGTGCAGTATTGAAGATAGTTTGAGCAAGGGTACACCTAGAGTAGGAGAGGTATTAACATTTCAGTACATTATGGGGATGACTACCAGGTCTGTGGCAAGCTAGAGTTAGTTGTATTAGCAACAGTAGGCAAAAAGTGTAATAAAATTGGGACACAGCAATAACAGGTACTATTGTACCTGTGTGAGTATGCAGTGTGTGGTAGCATGCACATTAGCAACTGCAATAGGTATAGGAGGGTATAAGAGGTTGGTGCATAATGTGATGGTGTGAGTATTAAGGGACTAATACCAATGATTGTGGCAGTGCTAGTGGGATATAGAGTCTTATCCTAGAAGTGATGTTAGGATACCAAGTATCAAGTTATGATTCGGTTAAGGTTGGTACTAGATATTGATACTTGATATTAGGTATCCCTGCATACATTTATAAGTTATATATAGATACCTTAGTGTGAATAGCTACTATAGCTAATGTCACGCCCCAGTCCCAAAATACCGAGGGACTAGACACGTGGCAATGGCCAGCAGTACGCACTGATGGACAAACCCAATTTAATGGATCCATCAGGGCATACTTAAGATGTAAAATCAAGTCTACGACAACAGGCACAACTAATCTCATCCACACAAGATATAAAATATGATCCACAGAATAAATAAGGAATGTAAATCATCAGCTAGTCTCAACAAAATACTTCAGGGAACAACCCGATAAATATCTGATACAATGGTTCAACAGACCAGAATATAAATGACTGAAATAATAAATACTGAGCAGGAAACATGAATGCTCAGGAGAAGTCTTCGGCTAACACCTCTTCCTCGGATGGAGGTACGGCTCCTGGATCAGCTCCTGCTGCAGTCCCGTATACCTCGGGATAGATCTCGTCCTCAAATCCTGGAGACATAATCTATATCCAGGTCCTCAGGGGACATAGCAAGGTACAGAAAATATACAAGCCAGAATATAAGCAGTGCAGCAAATAATAAGATAAATAGGCAAGTAAGTAACCATCTATGTAAAAATACAAGTGAGAGCGGCACGAGTACTCAGGCTGAGCCACTACAAGCTCTGTATCGGGGAGCCAGTAGCGGTAATAACACGTAATGTGCCTAGCTCTGCTACGAGAGTCTACGGCCTCACAATAGTAGTAGATATATATAGAAAATAGCCTGTAGCCTGTGTATCTCTCCCCACCTAATGTAACCACGCATATCATGACCATAACGTCTCATGTCCATGTCAAGCGGGATCATAGCTAATGCAACAAGTCATATGTATCTATGAATATAGTATCTCTGTCAAGTCATGTATCCTATACAGAATCACCACGAATAACTCGGGAATATCCTGTCTCATGAATGGTGTCAAGTGTCCTAGGTCATATGGTACTTGATAAGACAAGTACGAGAATATAAAGTTTCATGAATGTCCATCTCAAGATGACAATACCCAATACCGCGTACGATGTTAGCACCTGACTAATAATCGGACGCTAAGTACGTCACACAGTCCTAGGTTAAGCATGCACAACAATATAATGAAGCAAGAAAAATAGGTAACAATACTGCAGAGTTTGGCAAGGTACACTTGCCTGGGGTTTGAATATCAACAGTCATCCCGGTATCAGTGGATCCGTGGGTACTACTTCAAAAGCTGTAATAAACATCACCAACCGTCTCAGAAGATATCAAATAGCTAGGAACGCCTGTCCTTACGTCCAATTTGGACACAAGGGCAAAATAACATTTTCGGGCCAAAGCGAGGTCCATAGGTAGGCCACTTTGCACCGAAAAGCGTGTCAGGGTCAAAGGTCTCCAAATTCCTCAAACTCAGTGTCTACAAGTCAGGAACGATGATACAAACCCAAAATCGCCCGTCAAGTGGAGCCTGTGGGGCCCACGATACACGATTTTGTCAATGTTCTCAGAATCGGACCAAACTTGGGTCACAGGACCAGCGTATTGCTACGAGTCTGATGGTGCAAGTTTTGTCTCGATCCGACGTGTGTATACAAAGTTACAGTATATTCCAAAAAGGACGGATACGGGACAGTGTCGACGGATACGCGTTGATTTCGGTGTGCACGCACATCCGAATCAACTTCTGCGAAATCCCCCACGACCATATCAACGTCGCGCACATTTCGGTAAAGACCGCGTGCGACCAAGTCGTCCCATTTGGTGGGGCGCACTCAGTTCTGGGGTAAAACAGGGCATTGTTTTTCCTGTTTTTGGATCGCGGTGTGCGATCACCACAGGACGTGATGCACCGAGCGGGTTACACGGGCACCGAGAGGGTTATACAGTCTACGCGTTGCAACTGACGGAATTGAAAACGGAGTTAGGAGGTGAGAGAAAACGATACCTGAACAGGGCTCCATGAAGGCTGATTCTCACGTGTCCGAGCGTCAACGTCGTGTCCTGCGATCGAGTTGCTGTGTCCTGCGCGTCCAGGCTAGGGTTCCGATCGTTACAGCGGCGGGGCTTCGCCGAAGGGGGTCGGTCTTGGGGTCGGCGAGGTCGACTAGGCGGCGGCTTCTGCAAAGTCGGCCGGAGACTCACGCGGGCCGGAGTGGATTCACGAGGACTGGAGCTCGGCGAGGGACGAGCGGGGCTGGGTTGACTCGGATGGAGTGGGCTTGGTCGACAACAGCGCCGAGTTAGGGGTCGACGATAGCGCCGGGGAGGACTGGGCGGAGGCGGTGATGGGGTGAGGGGAGGAAGATGTCGAGGGGGCTGGGGAGTGCGACGGCCTAGGGAGTTAGGGGTCGACGAGGTTCGTCCGCTGTGGCGGAGCCTAGTCGGGGTCTAGAGTTGAGCGGCGGGTACGGGCGTCGTTAGGGTTCAGATCAGGGCGGTAAGTGGCGGCTGGAGAGAAAGAGAGAGGCGGCTACTTAGGATCTCGAGGAGGCGGCTGCCTAAGGCACGAACGTCGAGGCGTCCTTATAGGTTGCGCCGCCGGGTCGGAAATACTGTTCCGACCCGAAATAGAATTAGGGTTCGGTTAGGGTTTCGAGTCCGGGTCGGGTTTGTCTCAGATACGACCCGACCCGACCCGTTAGGCTGGGTTTGGCCTGGTTCGGTTCAGTCTGGTTTGGATTGGTTTAATCAGGGTTGGTTTGGTTTAACAATCCAATAGTTTTTAAGGCTTTAAACGCGTCTCCGGACTCCAATAAATTCACCAAAAAATACCACATGTCCAATTTTCTATTTTACACCATAAAATATTATTTCCATAATATTTTAATACCAATTAACAGCATTTAAAAAATTTTAACTCCTAATTACCTTGGTTCTTCATCCAGAAAAATACCGAAAAAATTGGTGGAAAATTATTATAAAATTATTCTGAAAATTAGGGTGTTTGCAATCTTCCCTCCTTAAAAGGATTGCGTCCCCGCAATCAAAGAATAATCTATTATAGAAAGAATTATGGTGATTACAAGCTTGCTTAGTTTACAACTGCATCCGTGAATAAGTGGGGATAACGCTAGCGTATACTATCCTCTCGTTCCCAAGTCGATTTGCCAGGAGAATAATGTTTCTATGCTACACGAACCAGTCTGATTATCTGTCCCCACAATGTCTTCTCACTGATGTCGAGGATGCCAACTGGTTGTTCTTTATATCTCAAGCTTGGGCCCACTGCAATCTCTGAATGATCGACTACGTGACTTGGGTCGGTCACGTACCTTCGCAGCTGTGAGACATGGAATACGTCATGCACTCCCTCTAAGGATGGTGGTAATGCAAGATGATAAACCACCTCACCAATGCGCTCTAGTATATCAAATGGCCCAATATACCTTGGGCTCAACTTGCCTCTGCTCCCGAATCTAATAGTACCTCGAGTGGGCGAAATCCTCAAGAACACGTGCCCTCCTTCTTTAAACTCTAGGGGACGCCAGTGCGTATCTGCCCAATGCTTCTGTCTGTCCTGAGCTGCTTGAAGATGATTCTGAATCTGTTTTACCTTTTCCACTTTCTGTGTTACCAATTCTGGACCCAGTATTTGACGTTCACCAACGTCACTCCAACATATAGGAGATCTGCACTTCCTTCCGTATAATGCCTCGAATGGTGCCATCTGAATGCTGGCCTGATAACTGTTGTTGTAGGAGAACTCCGCTAAGTGCAAATGATCTTTCCAAGATCCTCCAAAGTCTAGCATACATGATCGCAACATATCCTCCAAGATCTGAATGGTGCGCTCCGATTGACCATCTGTCTGTGGATGGTAAGCCGTGCTGAATTTGAGTCTGGTACCCAGACTCTCTTGCATGCTTCTCCAAAAATGAGATGTAAATCTTGAATCTCGATCCGATACAATACTAACCGGCACTCCATGTAATCTGACGATTTGTCGCATGTATATGTCGGCTAGTACCTCTGTGGACTGTCCGACTCTAAATGGCAAGAAGTGTGCCGATTTAGTGAGTCTATCACCGATAACCCATACTGCATCTCTTCCGCTGGGGCTCCTTGGAAATCCTGTGACAAAATCCATCGTGATATGCTCCCATTTCCATTATGGTATAGGAAGCGGCTGTAACATACCTGTAGTCCTCTGATGCTCGGCCTTTACTTGCTGGTAGACTAAACATTTGGCCATAAATCTTGCAATCTCCCTTTTCATTCCATGCCACCAATAATACTGTCTCAAGTCTCGGTACATCTTGGTTCCTCCTGGGTGAACAGAATACATAGAGCTATGTGCTTCAGTCATTAACTCCTGTGTCAATTCTCTATTTGGAACATACAAGCGATTTCCAAACCTCAATGTCCCATCTTCATATATACGAAGCCCTGTCTGCATGCCTGCTTCGGTCCTCTCTTTGAGTCTTCAGAATCTAGCATCGGTGGGCAATGCCTCTTTAATCTTCTCCACGAGTGATGACTTAACTTCGATATTAGCCAGCAAGCCATTCTGTCCTGGTAAAATAACCTCTATCTGAAGCTCCTGTAGATCTCTCAATAACTCGGGCTGCATCGTCAAGAAATAAGCCGTAGGCTTCCTGCTGAGTGCGTCTGCTACAATATTCGCCTTTCCCGGATGATACTGCAGATCTATATCAAATCTACAATCAATTCAAGCCAACGTCTCTGCCTCATGTTAAGCTCCTTCTGAGTATATACATACTTCAGACTCTTGTGATCTGTAAAGATGTCTACCTTCTCACCATAAAGGTAGTGCCTCCAAATCTTCAATGCAAATATAACTGCTGCTAACTCCAGATTGTGTGTTGGGTAGTTCTTCTCGTGGACCTTCAACTGTCTCGACGCATAAGCAATGACTTTGCCATGTTGCATCAAAACACATCCTAGTCCACTACCTGATGCATCACTGTAAACAATAAAACCTCCTGACCCTGAAGGAAGAATCAAGACAGGTGATGTTGTCAATCTTCTCTTCAATTCTTCAAAAGCCTTACGGCAGTCTTTTGTCCATATAAACTCCTGGTCTTTACGTGTCAACTTTGTCATCGGTTCTGCAATCCTTGAGAAATTTTCTACAAACCTTCGGTAATATCCCGCGAGTTCGAGAAAACTTCTCACCTCTACAACTGATGTGGGTGTAGGCCAAGTCTCTATTGCCGCAACTTTCTCTGGATCCACTGAAAGTTCTTCTCCTGAGGTGATATGTCCCAAGAAAGGTACTTTGTCCATACAAAACTCACACTTACTGAGTTTGGCATATAACTTTTCCTGTCTCAAGGTCTCTAACACAATTTTGAGATGCTCCTCGTGCTCTTCGTGGCTCTTGGAATATATGATGATGTCATCAATGAACACAACCACAAATTTATCCAAAAACTGATGAAAGGCTCTGTTCATCAAACTCATAAACACTACTGGCGTGTTGGTTAAACCAAACGGCATTACCAAGAACTCATAATATCCATACTTGGTCCTGAAAGCTGTCTTTGGTATGTCTTCCTTCCTTACCTTGATCTAATGATAGCCGGATCTCAGGTCTATCTTCGAGAATACCCTTGCACCACTCAATTGATCGAATAGATCATCAATGCATGGTAAGGGATACCTGTTCTTGATGGTCACAGCATTCAGTGCCCTGTAGTCAATGCATAACCGTACGGTTCTGTCCTTCTTCGAAACAAATAATATGGGTGCTCCCCAAGGTAAAACACTGGGCCGAATAAAATATTTCTCCAAAAGATCATCAACCTGTTCCTTCAACTCCACTAACTCCTTAGGTGCTAGCTGATATACTGATGAAGTGATAGGCTCTGCTCCTGGAGTTAAGTCTATTGTGAATTCTATTTCCCGATCAGGTGGTAAACCTGGAAGATCATCAGGAAATACATCCATAAATTCTGATATGACTCTTGGGTAACCTGTCTCCCCTTTTACAGATAGTACCCTAAGAGTAGGCTGAACTCCTTGTTCTACTGCTCCTCGAAGAAACTCAAATTCTGGATGTCCAGGCGGTCTAAATATAACCCGCCCAAGTCAGCAATCAAGAGTCGCATGGTACTGACTTAACCAGTCCATACCAAGTACAACATCATAATCTGGCATAAAAAAGATCAGAAATTGAGCACGCATCTCTCTTTCTCAAACTACTACAGAACATGATCTACAGACGTCACTAACCGGAATAATTCCACCTCCCGTAAGAATTCTCTTCACCTTCGAAAGGGGTGCGGTAGCTACTCTATGGGTGGCTACAAAGCTAGCTGCTATAAATGAATGCGATACTCCAGAATCAAATAATGCTATAGCTGGTAATGAAGCTACTAAAATAGTACATGCGATGACCTCGCCCGCTGTAGCTTCTTCCTCAACAGCTAATATGAATGCCTGGCCTCGTCCCTGAGCTGGACCTCTCTGCTGCTGAGCCTGCTGAAATAGAGCTGCCTGCGATGCCAGGGGTGGTCTCTGCTGATTTCCTCCTGGGGCTGGGGGCCTGACGCCTCCAACTCCTGTCTGCTGTCCTCCTACGGCTGGATAAGCTGGTCGTGGTGCAGGCAAGGCTAGTCTCGGTGCTCCCTCTCTATGTTTAGTGCAGTCTCTGGATAGATGCTGGTTTGATCCGCAAAGCAGGCATAGTCCCAACTTACGCCTGTACTCTCTCTCAATGTGTCCTACCTTGCCGCAGTAGTGATAGGTAGGAAGAGATATGGCCATGTGTGCTGCTCTCTCTGGTATACTCCTCTAGAATCGTTTTGTAGAATCTCCAGGTGCTGTCTTGGATAGTGCTGATGTGTTTGGCCTCTTCAGATTCGACTCCCTTCTAGTGACGCGCTCCATGCGTCGTGCTGCTGCAAGGACATCGGTATAAGATGTAGGTGCGACTGAGCCAATCAATCTCTGGAGCTCAAACTTCAGTCCGTCAAAGAACTTCTCAGCTTTCTCTTCCTCTGTCGAGATCAATGTTGGAGCGAAGTGACTTAGGCGAATAAATTCTGCGTTGTATTCTTCCACTATCATATTGCCTTGGATAAGGCGGTTGAACTTGTCTCTGAGCTCTGACCGTGCAACTGCTGGAATGTACATCTCTGGAAGAGTCTGGAGAACTCTTTCTATGTGACTCAGTCCTGTCCGAGCCTCCTTTCTTCTGCTAACCACCAGTGATATGCATTTTCAGTTAACTGCATTCTGACTGCAGTCATCCATTTCTCTCTTGGAAGTTCAGCTGCTTCCAACTGGTGCTAAATGTTCGTGAGCCATTCATAAACTTCTGTTGGCCCCTCTTTACCAGAAAATGTACGAGGCTTGAGCTGACGAAAATCGATGATAGATCTCGTCGCTGATCTCCTCGTTGGTGGATTTGCCTGTTCCAATGCGGATACCAGGCTGGTTCTCAGGTACTCTGCCTCCTGACGATGTACCTCTTGCTGAATCTATTGTTGTGCTTGCATCATGGCATACATCATCTGGAACATCTGTTGCCCGTCCATGGCTTGTCCTGGCAAAAAAACTGGCATCTGTGGAGTGGACTGTGGCAGAGGTGGGATATCATCTCTCTGGAACCTTGGATTAGGCTGACCGGCCTAATCGCTCTGCGATGTTTGTCCTCCATTCCCTAGAGTCACTCCGTCTATATAAGTAACTACAGCGTCGTGTGGTGTATCCAAAGGGATCTTATCTCCGTTCCGGGGATCCATTACTCTGCAACCAAAAGATAAACTATAAGAACGCTCAGAGGAATCAAACAAGATACAAATCAAGTAACAATTTCGAGTTCGATATAGAGTTCAATAATGGTTTTAATAATGGATGAGATCCTAGAACTTATCCTATCCTTAGGGCAGGCTGGTTCGGTCCCTAAGTTGAAACCGAATAATTTTGTCATAGACCTGCATGGGCCACCATAAAAACTATGTCACGCCCCAGTCCCAAAATACCGAGGGACCGGACGCGTGATAATGGCCAGCAGTACGCACTGATGGACAAACCCAATTTAATGGATCCATCAGGGCATACTTAAGCTGTAAAATCAAGTCTACGACAACAGGCACAACTAATCTCATCCACACAAGATATAAAATATGATCCACAGAATAAATAAGGAATGTAAATCATCAGCTAGTCTCAACAAAATACTTCGGGGAATAACCCGATAAATATCTGATACAATGGTTCAACAGACCAGAATATAAATGACTAAAATAATAAATACTGAGCAGGAAACATGAATGCTCAGGAGAAGTCTTCGGCTAACACCTCTTCCTCGGATGGAGGTACGACTCCTGGATCAGCTCCTACTTCAGTCCCGTATACCTCGGGATAGATCTCGCCCTCAAATCCTGGGGACATAATCCATATCCAGGTCCTCAGGGGACATAGCAAGGTACATAAAATATACAAGCCAGAATATAAGCAGTGCAGCAAATAATGAGATAAATAGGGCAAGTAAGTAACCATCTATGTGAAAATGCAAGTGAGAGCGGCACGAGTACTCAGGCTGAGCCACTACAAGCTCTGTGTCGGGGAGCCAGTAGCGGTAATAACACGTAATGTGCCTAGCTCTGCTACGAGAGTCTACGGCCTCACAATAGTAGTAGATATATATAGAAAATAGCCTGTAGCCTGTGTGTCTCTTCCCACCCAATGTAACCACGTATATCATGACCATAACGTCTTATGTCCATGTCAAGCGGGATCATAGCTAATGCAATAAGTCATATGTATCTATGAATATAGTATCTCTGTCAAGTCCTGTATCCTATACAGAATCACCACGAATAACTTAGGAATATCCTGTCTCATGAATGGTGTCAAGTGTCCTGGGTCATATGGTACTTGATAAGACAAGTACGAGAATATAAAGTGTCACGAATATCCATCTCTAGATAACAATATCCAATACTGCATACGATGTTGGCACCCGACTAATAATCGGACGCTAAGTACGTCACACGGTCCTAGGTTAAGCATGCACAACAATATAATGAAGCAAGGAAAATAGGTAACAATACTGCCGAGTTTGCAAGGTACACTTGCTTGGGGTTTGAATATCAACAGTCGTCCCGGTATCAGTGGATCCTGTGGGTACTACTCCAAAAGCTGTAATAAACATCACCAACCATCTCAGAAGATATCAAATAGCTAGAAATGCCTGTCCTTACGTCCAATTTGGACACAAGGGCAAAATGACATTTTTGGGCCAAAGCGGGGTCCATAGGTGGGCCACTTTGCACTGAAAAGCGTGTCAGGATCAAAGGTCTCCAAATTCCTCAAACTTAGTGTCTACAAGTCAGGAACGATAATACGAACCCAACGAAACTTCCAGAATTGGATTCCGATGAGCCGATCACAAAATCGCCCGTCAAGTGGAGCCTGTGGGGCCCACGATACGTGATTTTGTCAACGTTCTCAGAATCGGGCCAAACTTGGGTCACAGGACCAGCGTATTGCTACGAGTCCGATGGTGCAAGTTTCATCTCGATCTGATGTGTGTACACAAAGTTACAGCGTGTTCCAAAAAGGACAGATACGGGACGGTGTCGGCGGATACGCGTTGACTCCGGTGTACACGCACATCCGAATCGACTTCTGTGAAATCCTACACGACCGTATCAACGTCGCGCACGTTTCGGTAAAAACCGCGTGCGACCAAGTTGTCCTGTTTGGCAGGGCGCACTCAGTTCCGGGGTGAAACAGGGCATTATTTTTCCTGTTTTTGGATCGCGGTATGCGATCACCACAGGACGCGATGCACCGAGCGGGTTGCACAGGCACCGAGAGGGTTATACAGTCTACGCGTTGCAACTGACGGAATTGAAAACAAAGTTACGAGGTGAGAGAAAATGATACCTGAATAGGGCTCCGTGAAGGCTGATTCTCACGTGTACGAGCGTCAACGTCGTGTCCTGCGATCGAGTTGCTGTGTCCTGCGCGTCCAGGCTAGGGTTCCGATTATGACAGCGGTAGGGCTTCACCAGAGGGGGTCGATCTCGGGGTCGGCGAGGTCGACTAGGTGGCGGCTTCTGCAAAGTCGGTCGGAGACTCACGCGGGCCGGAGTGGGTTCACGCGGGCTGGAGCTCGGCGAGGGACGAGCGGGGCTGGGTGGACTCGGATGGAGTAGGCTTGGTCGATGACGGCGTCGGAGTTAGGGGTCGACGACAGCGCTGGGGAGGACTGGGCGGAGGCGGTGATGGGTTGAGGGGAGGAAGATGTCGAGGGGGCTGGGGAGTGCGGCGGCCTGGGGAGTTAGGGGTCGACGAGGTTCGTCCGCTGTGGCGGAGCCGAGTCGGGGTCTGGGGTCGAGCGGCGGGTACGGGCGGCGTTAGGGTTCAGATCAGGGCGGGAAGCGATGGCTGGAGAGAAAGAGAGAGGCGGCTGCTTAGGATCTCGAGGAGACGGCTGCCTAGGGCACGAACGTCGAGGCGTCCTTATAGGTCGTGCCGCCGCGTCGAAAATACTGTTCCGACCCGAAATGGAATTAGGGTTCGGTTAGGGTTTCGGTTCCGGGTCGGGTTTGTCTCAGATCCGACCCGACCCGACCCGCTAGACTGGGTTTGGCCTGGTCCGGTTCAGTCTGGTTTGGTTTGGTTTAATCAGGGTTGGTTTGGTTTAACAATCCAATAGTTTTTAAGGCTTTAAACGCGTCTCCGGAGTCCAATAAATTTACCAAAAAATACCACATGTCCGGTTTTCCATTTTACACCATAAAATATTATTTCCATAATATTTTAACACCAATTAACAGCATTTAAAAAATTTTAACTCCCAATTACCTTGGTTCTTCATCCAAAAAAATACCAAAAAAAATGGGGGAAAATTATATTAAAATTATTCTGAAAATCAGGGTGTTTACAGCTAATACCTTAAGGTAATGACCTTAGTTGTCCTAGTATCAACTAGTATAAGCCTAGTATGACTTAGTTAGCTAGAAATGGACTTAGAAGCATATTTTAGTTCATGTCAGCATTTAATCATCCATTACACTATTTAACATGATATTTCTTAAATAGGATTGTGTGACACCAGCTTGGGCATCGATATATACCTTTGCTCAGGATCAGAGGCGAGTACATTTATCTGTTAATTTTTATTTCATAATAGTGTATATATCACATATTCTAGAACTGTATACTTAATTTTGACACAGTAGTTTCACGGACTGGTACTATATGGATCCTGTCAGGAGATGTTATTTTTTACCGTATTCAGCGGGTACTCCTTCACATGTATTTCATCGTGTGTATCGGGTATTGATTATCATATACTTAGTGTTCACACTTTGCTCGTGTTCAATATGCCCATATTTGTGTTCGTAACGTATCGTGATTGGATCCATACGTTTTGATTGGGGATAGGGGAGTAGGAGTTGGTTATGTGATCAAACCCAAGTATTTTCGTATACATGTTGATTATATATCACACATGTAATCAAGTTACCATATTGTATTTGTGTTCAACCCAAACCAATCACATAAGAACTTGTATTCCATGGCACATTAGCTAGTTTTATCTATTTTCATTAAATTGTTATTATTCTATTGTCTGAACTTTATTCCAGTACATTACCTGTTCACTTTAGTTTATTACATTCTAATGTTTAGTTATCTTGTATTATTTTCTATTACCTATTATATATGCTCGATTATGTATTTAAAACTGCTTTCAGAGGTATGTACTTTACTCCAATCCTGACTAGATATATTTTTTAGATGATTGGCTAGTAGACCATTGTCCTACCTACTACGGGCCGCAGGATGGCATACCTTTAGAGGATATTCCTTTAGAGCAGAAGGACCTAGTACCCGAGGGTGAGAAGGCGTAGACTTATTGTTTAGACTTATTTTTAGATGTTTTTGAGGCTTATCATATGTATATATATTATTTCAGACTTGTGGATGTATTGTGACTCTTTTCCTTCGTTATTCCATCTTGTGATTTATCTTTCTTAGTTGCTATATGATTGAGTATAGTTTACATTTATCAGAAACCAGATTGTTCCTCTGTTTAGAGTTGAGATGATTGATAGGTACCATGTATATATTGTATGAGATGTTAGATAGTAGACTTGACCCAGACAGCATTCTACCGCCGATGCTACGGCGTAGGCTGGGCATTGCTCACTACTCGTGCCCTTATTCCGGGTGCGGGTCATGAGATATTTTTAGTGGTGGCCCATGCATGTCTGGAGTCACAATTAGAACAATATCGTTGTAGTGCTTACCTAGAGTACTACTATGAGTCTGCTTTAGGATATAGGATTTAGGCTGAGAATATACTCAATCACAACTAGGAAACAATTCCAAATATCTGTTTTCCTATCCTTATCTATTGAATATTTATTTTACATTGAATAATTTTGTCCTTATTTGATGATATCGTATCATACTCAATATTGATTCCATGTTTCAACCTATCTTTAGGATGCCACCGAAGACGCGTTCCCAGCACTCAGGTACAATGTCATCAAGGTCGGTAACTTCGTCGCCTCTGAGGGCAGCACCAACAGATGCTGTTCCAGTAGCTACATTCCAGAGGTCCGCTTCACTGATCCAAGTAGACATTTCTGTAGCAGCTTTCGGAGGTGCTCCACCTCCGGTACAGAGGACAGCGCCGACAGTTTTAAGGCATCTTCCACCCTCACTACCCATAGTCGATCAAATATAGATGTTTGTGCTCTTTCAGCAGATGATGGAGTCACAGCAGCATCAGTTAGAGGTTATGAGGCAGGGTATTTAGAACGCCTACCAGATAGCGCTCGCCGTAGTCGAGAGAGTCACCTTAGTCCATCCATAGATGATACCACCTCAGTTTATCCTGTAGCAGCAGCGACCGGGGACTATCATAGATTTCAAGAGGATGGGGCCGAAGGACTTTAAAGGCACTGAAGAGATTATTTATGCTGATGATTGGATAGAAGACATTGAGCGAAACCTACGACTAGCGCAGATTCCAAAGAGGTTGTAGGTAGAGGCCGCAGGAAGCCTGATGTTTGATATCGCATTGACTTGGTTCAGAACAGACCCCAGGATCTCAGCATTAGAACTTACTTGGGAAGCTTTTAAGGAGCTCTTCAAGGAAAAAAATTGTCCAGATGTGGCTCTGACATCTCTAGAGTGCCACTTTCAGTACCTCGTTCAGGGAGGTATGATGGTGGATGAGTATGCGGCAGAGTATTACAGATTAGGCTACTTTATAGAAGAGCAAAACCCCAGAGGAAGGGCCAGGACATTCTGGAAGGGCCTGAATAAGGAGATCAAATCATATACGAATGGAGACCACACCGCTACTTTTGAGAAAATTCTGAGGTAATGATCTAGAGCTTGGCTCTAAGAGGCTGAGGGACATTGGAGAATCCAGTACAAATACGGGTCCAATAAAGCGGCCTCACTTTTAGCAACAATAACAGAGTCACTTCCAACAACCGAGGCAATAGTACTAGGGATCAGCTAGAGCGCTAGTACAGCAGACGCACCAGATCCAGAGGCCGGCTATTTCTTGCCCATTTTGTAAAAAATAGGGACAGAGATGGGATGTGTGCAGGATAAGGTTGGGCCAGTGCTTTTTCTGCGGATCAGGAGGCCATCAGTTGAGGGCTTGTCCTAAAGCTCCAGCTCGTCCAGCTCAGGGCGGAACTCAGGCACAGAGAGCACCCACGAAACCACTAGCGGGATAGCAGAAAGGACCTCCTCTACCACCATAACAAAAGTAGTTCACTCAACACCAGCAACAGCAGAGAGGTGCCCAACGATAAGGGTGAGCTTTCGCCTTGACCGTCGAGGAGGAGGAGCCAGTCGGTGATGTTATTTCAGGTTCAGTCTATCTTAATTCTTTTCCAGCTCATGTTTTATTTGATTTCGTATATAGTTTTGTATCTGTATCTTTTGCTCTGAAATATCACCTCGAGACTAAACCGTTGGCGAAGACTTGCAAGATCACGACCGGGGGTGGCATTATCCTGCTCAGTGATATTTGTAAGAATCAGAGAGTTTCTTTGGGAGGCTGAGAGTTGAGCGTATGTCTACTCGTAATGCTACTTCCGAGCTACGACATAGTACTCGGGATGGATTGGTTGAGTAGGCACCATGCTAGTATCGATTATCGTTGAGGTAGAGTTTTATTTCAGTTGCCAGGAGAGCCAGAGTTTGAGTTCGTCATAGGAGCAGCAGAGCAAAGCGAGGGAGACCTCTGTGGAGCTATGGTGGAAGAGCAGGAGCTGTCATATCTATTTATTACAGATTATATGGACATCTTTTCGGAGGAGTTGCCAGGGTTGCCACCAGACAGAGATGTAAAGTTCTCTATAGACTTGGTGTCAAACTCAAAGCCGATATCAAAGCACGTCTATAGAGTGAACAAAAGCGAACTGGTTTAGTTGAAGAAGCAGGTGGATGAGTTGCAGGACAAGGGCTTCATTCGCTCCAATTCATCACCGTGGGGTGCTCCAGTATTATTTGTACCGAAGAAGGATGGGTCAGTACGCATGTGTATCGACTACAGCGCACTCAACAACCTCACTATCAAGAATAAATATCCGTTACCTCGGATTGATGAATTATTTGATCAGTTGAGCGGGATAAAAGTATTCTCAAAGATGGATCTGAGGTCGGGGTACCACCAGGTGAAAGTGAAGAAGGATGACATACCGAAGACAGCTTTCAGGACTCGATATGGATAATTTGAGTTTTTGGTGATGCCGTTTGGGTTGACCAATGCCCCGACGGTATTCATGAACCTGATAAATAAGGTGTTTCATCAGTACCTGGATCAGTTTGTTATAGTTTTCATAGATGATATATTAATTTATTCGAAGACCCCGGAAGAGCATGAGAAACACCTGAGGATAGTTCTGGAGACCCTCAGGAAGGAAAAGCTTTATGGCAAGCTTTTGAAGTGTGAGTTCATCCTTGATAAGGTTGAATTCATTGGACATATGATTACATAAAACGAGATCTCTGTAGACCCGAAGAAGATATCAGCAGTCGAGTCGTGGTCTAACTCGAGTTTAGTGGCGAAGATCAGGAGTTTTCTTGGATTGGCAAGCTACTATCGAAGATGTGTTCAGGCTTTTTCCAGGATCGTAGAGCCGATGATTAGACTAACCAGGAAGGACGTAGAGTTCGTCTGGACTGAGGATTATTATTCTACTTTTGAGGAGCTGAGGAAGAGGTTGACTACAACTCCAATGTTAACATTGCCATGAGGGACAAGAGAATTTTCTATATATAGTGATGCATCAGGTAAGGATTTGGGTTGTGTGTTACAGCAGAACAGGAAGGTGATTGCCTATTCTTTCAGGCAATTATGCCTGCATGAGAAGAATTAACCTACTCATGACTTGGAGTTGGCAGCAGTTATTTTTGCTCTTAAACTGTGAAAGCACTACTTGTATGGGGCGCGAGTAGAGATCTTTATAGATCACAAGAGCTTGAAGTATGTATTCACACAAAAGGAGCTCAATATGAGGCAACGGCGATGGTTGGAGTTGATAAAGGATTTCGATATCTCTTTGTAGTACCATCCAGGAAAGGCCAACGTAGTCGCTGATGCCTTGAGCAGGTATCCAGTGGCTATATACTTGACAAGGGACAAACATTTATTGGCCGATCTTGATAGCTTGGGTATTGAGGTATTAGTTACTGGAGTTATAGTACTGATGTGGGGACTTTAGGTACAGTCAGAGTTGATGGACCGGATCAGAGCCACATAGTTTGAGGATGATTCTCTGAAGAGCATCAGTGCACAGGTCTGGATAAAATTGACAGAGGACTTCAATATTGTAGATGATGGATCATTGTGGCATGGTACCAGATTGTGTGTGCCGAGTGGAGCATTACGAGAGGAGGTTCTTCAGGAGGTGCATCGATCTCAGTACTCTATGCATCCATATGTCGACAAGATATATTGGGACATGAAAGAGCATGTTTGGTGGTATGGTATGAAGCGGGAGGTGGCTAGCTTCGTATCCTGATGCTTGGTACGCCATCAGGTAAAGGCAGAGAGACAGAGGCCGGGTGGATTGCTACAGCCTTTACCCATTCCAGAGTGGAAGTGGGAGCATGTGATGATGGACTTTATTTCAGGTCTTCCGCGTTCTCGAGGAGGTAAAGATGCAATTTGGGTTATCGCAGACAGGTTGACCAAATTGGCCCACTTTCTTCCATTTAAAGTGAGAACGTCTACGGAGAAGCTCGGGGAGATATATATGCATCAGATAGTCAGATTGCATAGAATTTATGTGAGCATAGTATCGGGTCGGGATAGTCGCTTTACGTCCTAATTCTAGAGGAGTTTGTATGCTAGCTTCGGCACCCAGCTCAAGTTTAGTACCGCATATTATCCTCAGACTGACGGGCAGTTAGAGAGGACTATCCAGACTCTCAAGGATATGCTTTGCACCTGTGTTTTAGATTATGGAGGCTCTTAGGAGGATCATCTTTACCTAGAGTTTTCTTACAATAATAGCTACCAGGCCAGTATCGAGATGTCACCATTTGAGGCACTATATGGACGGAGATACCGCACTCCGTTATCATGGGATGATGTTAGTGAACGAGCCTTATTCGGACCTAAGATGGTCGTGGATGCAGCTGAGAAGGTAAATCTCATCAGGATAGACTTCTGGTGGCGCAGGACAGACAGCGACATTGGACCGATAGTCACCGGAGACCATTGGAGTTTGAGGTATAGATTTTTTTTGTATTGTTTGTGATTGCTTATTTTAGTTAGAGTGTTAAGGCTGTGTTTCGTGCTAGGTTGGCGATCTGGGTACTTGAGGATTTCTCCGATACGGGGCATAATTTATTTTGGTGGAGGCAAAAAGCTTAGTCTGCGGTACATCGGACCCTTCGGTATTCTTGAGAGGGTCGGTACAGTGGCCTATAGACTAGACTTGTCGCATGCATTAGAGGGAGTGCACAATATATTTCATCTGTAATAGCTGAGATGGTACGTGGAAGATCCTAGCCATGTACTAGATCACTTGGAGATCGAGGTTGGTCCGACGCTCAACTATCCAGAACAGCCCACAGAGATTTTGGACCGCAGGGAGAAGGTGCTACGGAACTAGACGATTCCTTTGGTGCACGTCGCATGGAGGCATCACTCGCCCGGAAAGAGTACCTGGGAGCGAGAGGCCGAGATGTGCGAGCGATATCCTTGTCTGTTTTAGCCATGAGGTATAATTATTTCTTGCTTGTATTGATTGCTATTGATAGTTAGTTTCTTCCTTGATTTCGAGGCAAAAAATTTTCTAAGGTCGGTAGGATTGTCAACCTCACTTTTCCAGCTAGGGATAGTTTGGTAATTTGTCATGGATATTTAATTTTAGGAATAAATATTGAATATTAATGTGATACTTGTATTAAATAAGTTGAGCTATAATTATTTATGACTTGTATTAATTATTTATTAGAGACTTGTGTTATTTATTTTTATTAGAGAGACTAGCCCAATATTTAGACTTTTTATGACAAATAGTGAACCCAACTTGTACCCAAGCCCATTAGACCTTCTCATTAATTAATTAACGAGAATTAGTTTAATTATAATTAATTAGATACTTCCAAATATACCCACCCTTAATTATTTCTCATAATTTGTCACAACCCGCACCCGAAATTTGGGCATGAGTCGTGGGTACGTCCAGCCTACGCCACAGCATCGGCTGTAGAACGCTGTCTAGGTCTCAATAATACAGTAGACATAACTCACAACCTATCAATGATATCAACTCCATAAGGAGTACAATAAAATAAACATCTCTCAATATCTCATAATGTATACTCAATCACAATAACTATAAGAATAAATGGCACGATAAAAGATAAGAAAGAATGACATAGTCAAACACAATATCTCAAAATAGAGATAAACCACAGTCCAGCTGTCCAACATAAAAAGTCTCCACAAGTCTCAATTTAAACTTAATATAAGTCTCAACATAAACTAAAATGCATAAAATAATGCTATTTAGATAGCTGCAGGTAATGTCTCTTCTAAGGGAAGGGACTCCTCTAAGATATCTGGTGTGTAGTCTGCATCTATACATAGTCCATAGTGTGCAGGACAGAAGTCCTCAAGATCCTCTGGAAAAATATCCAGTCAGGATTGGAGCGAAGTACAAGAACTAACAGCAGTTCCACATATATTGACAAAAACTATAATACAGTGTAAAGAAATACAAAATGGACATAAATACTGGCAATAAGAAATACTGGAGATAACGAAATACTGGAAATAGAAATACTGGATATCATGTCATCATCAATGGTACAAGTAGCAATGAACAGAAATACAAGTTCATGCTAGAATAATAAACTGGAATATAAGTGAATGCTAGAGCAATAACTAGAATATAGGGAAATGCTAGATCAATAAACTAGAGATACATGTATAGACTATCTAGCTAAGTGTGTGAAACATTAGCATATCATGTGATCGACTTGGGACTGATTAGGCTTGTTACATATGATTAGCTATGATTCATGTAAGGTCAGGCTAACCATCCGGATATCTATGATGCGAACAATAGTCAGGCTAATCATATGTAACAGGCTATGAGGCACATAATGGTCATGCTGCACCGACGTGAGGTGTAGGTGAGCTATGATGCATGTAGAGTTGGGTATGATCACATAAGATACTAATATCTCCCCGTCCCCAGCTAGCACGATGGATTCCAATCATGACACCTCGTGATCGGTCTCGATGATGCCAACTCGTGTATATATAGTGTCAGAATAATATACGCTATACAACTAGAATCATAGAGATAATCAACATAATGAAAACTGTCAGAGAATGTACTCGCCTGTGGTCCTCTGCTAGCAATACCAATGTCCTGTTTCTGAGGTCTTATCTGAATAATCCAACAGTCCTATAGACATTATTTAATGATAATACAGAATCAGTCGATATACTAACATACATACAATCATAAATACACTTAACTCAGAGACTACACTAGAGGTGCTACTGGTCATCTAGTAGGGTCAAGCGTACGTCTAATTGCATGGGTGTCATGTCTCAATTGATGTGCAATCAGACAGCCACTCACTATCATATGTCTAGCTAGTACGTCAGTGTATATAAGGCAGTCAACTTACAATTCTCAGGGTCATGTAGTATATGCAATTATACGAAAAAATCCACAGTTAACCTAGGGTCATATAGTATAAATGCATATATAGTCATATCTAGTATTAGCATTTAATTCCCATAAAATATATGTTTCTATATATATATATATATATATATATATATATATATATATATATATATATATATATATATACCAAATTGATTATAATACACATACGCGTACGTATACGCATACGAGTTGGGTTTATTTGTATGGTCTCTTGCAATGAATATCTAACGAACTTGTCATGACACAACACTCTAAAATCCTAACATCATTCACACGTACATATACACAACATGAAAGGAAATAACCCGAACCTGCACACACGTAAACGCGGGGGTGTTCGACGTCGAGGTGGCACTCGGTTGCGTCACGGAGAGGCTCGGCTGCTCCTGCTGCTACTGTTGCTCAGGCGAGGCTCGGCCGCTGCTCAGGTGAGTCGTGAGGGGGGAGGGTATTGCTGTCATCGAGGGGTCATCGATTCAATGTCGAGGGAACTCGGGTTCAGGCGGGTGATCAGGCTGTAAACTCCCTCGACCAGATTTTAGTAATTTTAGGATTATTTTAGGATTTATGGCAATATTTTAATTTACGTTTCTACATATCCTGTTGACTTGTGCACCTGTCCATCACCGAATTATTTAGAGCGTTACACTGACTATTATCCCCGAACAAAGTTCACATACCTGTCCTAGACATGTTAGACTATTTTCCTGAATTTTGTGCAACTCCCAGATACTCTGTTTTGAGCCTCGTATGAGACGCACAAATATCGTTACAAAAGTCCATATTTATTTCCTATTTTATTTCCTGCTCTTTACCCATCTCTGTACCCCTAGAGATTTGAGACCCAACATGCACCTGTTTTGCCCAAACAAAAATACGTTAATTTTCTACACTGAGTATACTACATTTAGTGTATTGACACCGTAGAAAAATTATGACCCTACCTGCCTCTAAATAATTAGAGAACACCGTGCACAGTATTTATTAATTAATTAATACGGTGACCTGTATCACCCAAGAACCAGGCCCAACCCCTACCCAAACTCACCCCCATTCCCCCAGGGCCCTCACATAACAATTTCCCTCAGTTCTGTGCATTTTAGAATTTTCAGGAACCGGGTGTTTTCCCAGACAATTTCGTAATTGTGCAATTTTCCAAAACTAGGACTTTACCCAATTTATGAAATTACAGGGACTTTCCTGCAAATTGCAGTACGAGGTGTCACCCCCTCATTGGCCTGTGAACCTGCACCGTCCATTTGGAGGCGGGACCCACCCGAAAATATCTCGAAAATATTCCAAAAATATCCTAAAAATATCCCAAAAATATCTCTAGATATTTTTACTTAAAATATTATTATTATTTTCTATAAAAGAAAAGAAAAAGAAAAAATAAAATAAAAATTAAAAAAAACCTAAACCTATTCCCCCACAGCAGCCGAACCCTCCCCCGCCGGCCGTGACCCCCCCTCCGCCGGAGTCACCCCGCGACCGCCGCCCTACGGCGAGTCGATCCCCTTCCCCCTCCCGCTGGCCCCGAGCCCCCTCGGCCTCCTCCACCTCCTCTTATTCTCCACCTCGACCCCCTTCCAGCCGCCGACCTCGCCGGAGCCGACCCCTCCCCGCAGCGAGCCACACCCCCCCCCCCCCCCGCCGCTGCTGAGCTCCTCCCCTCCTCCTCCTGCCCTCCTCCGGTCCCGCCCCAAGCTTCCCCTCCAGAACCCCGACGGCAGCAGCTCCCCTCCGCCTCGTCGTCGGAGCCCTCGCCGGAGCTCCAGCCACGACAACCCTCCTCCAGCGAGCCGCCCCGGCCAGTCTCCAGCACCCTAGGGCCACCGTGGACGTGGATACGACACCGGAATCTGTGCCCTAATCAGGACACGTCCAGGACACAGAGACTCGACACTCGGACACACGGGAATCGGGGTTTTGAGCCCTGTTCAGGTACTCATAACTTTCTCCTCACTGCTCTGATTTCTATTCCGTCAGTTATATCGCGTAGCCTGTATGACCCTCTCGATGCCCGTACAACCCGCTCGGTGCATCGCGTCCTGTGGCGATCGTGAACCGCGATCCAAAAATAGGAAAAATAATGACCCGATTCACCCCGGAACTGGGTACGCTCCGCCAAACGGGATGACTTGGTTGCACGCGGTCTTTACCGAAATATGCGCTCCATTGATACGGACATGCGAGATTTTGCAGAAGTTGATTCGGATGTGCGTGCACACCGGAATCAACGCGTATCCGTCGACACGTCCCCGTATCCGTTAGTTCTGGAACACGCTGCAACTTTGTGTACACACGTCGGATCAAGACGAAACTTGCGCCATCGGACTCGGAGCAATACGCTGGTCCTATGATCCAAGTTTGGTTCGATTCTGAGAACGTTGACAAAATCCCGTATCGTGGGCCCCACAAGCTCCACCTAACGGGCAATTTTGTGACCGGCTCATCGGAATCCAATTCTGGAAGTTCCGTTGGGTTCGTATTGACCAAAAACTGTCATTTTTTCTGAGGCCAAAAACTGGAAGTTTTTCTGAATCCAATTCTGGAAGTTCCACAGGATCCCGCTTTGACCAAAAACTGTCATTTTTGCCCCTGTGTCCAAATTAGACTTAAGGACAGGCGTTTCTAGCTATTTGATATTTTTTGAGACTGTTAGTGATGTTTATTTCAGCATCCGGAGACATTTATTTTGAGGTCATAGTTTCTGGCTTTTGACATTTGACACCTGGACGTTATATTTTGCAGCTCCCTTGCCAGGCAAGTATACCTTGCCTTATTGTACTGTTTAAATTCAGTTATTGTTAGTTACATGTTTATCTATTTTAATATTATATAAATGTGCGCATCCGAGAAAACTCGGGTGCAGTCAACGATGCCGTTGACGTTAGGACTTGTGTCTGACCTAGTGTCTAGTAGACCCACCTAAAGTTGTGAAGTTATTGATATAACTTCCCAGGCCTTGACACGTATCATTACACGTCACAGAGTGAGTACATGTAGGGACGCGTGCCTCATACGCGACTGGCCATCAGTGTGAGCAACACGTGTAGTGGTATTTAGCTCAGTTGTTTATTTTATTGAGACTTGCATCATAGTAGGAGGTGTCCACGTCGTTTTCATGACTTGTACATCTATATTGGGCGGGAAAGATACTAGTAGGTGTATGAGACACCCCCTCCTTATATATTCCTGTTGCCTGATACCATACTCTTCGGAGATGGGGTATTCCTGATACCATGCTGCTCGGAGATGGGGTATTGGTTTTCATGTTCCCGTTACCATGCTCCGAGGAGGATGGGGTATTCATGTTTTATCCTTCGTTCCATGCTCCGCGGGGATGGACGATTGCAGAGTGCCCTTGAGTCAGGGGGCATATGACACATATACTAGCCAGTCATGACGATTGGTGAATTACGTCAGCATATGTCTAGCCTACACATTCCCATCCGTACTACAAGGTCTTTAAACTGCATTCACTTAGATGGTTAGCACACCCCATTTATTTATTCAGTATTTACATTATGGCATGTTATTTTTATGTATCTTGCTATGTCCCTCTGAGGACCTGGTCCCCTGCCAGGTGTATATGTTCTTGAGCATTCGCAGGAGAGCAGATCCAAGCATGTTACGTATATCCCGAGGAGGTCTTCTCTTTGAGCCTCGTGATTGTCAGATGTTGTTCTTATATGGTGTGTATCTGGTTCCTTTTATATTCTATTTCGGCAGTAGATTTGTTTCCATCCGACTGTCATTCTTTAGATATTTGTTATTGAGATCTAGTTACCTGATTATTGGTTATTCCTGTATATGTGATATTCTGTGGATAAGATTTAGATATTACCGTGTGACTTGTAATTAATTATACCACTGGTGAACTATTGTTCATTATACAGCGTACGCACGTATATATGGTTTCCATATATTGGAGTTGCCATATATATGGGCGGCTGGCATGGTTACGTATCCTAGTCCTACGTATTTTGGGACTGGGGCATGACATGTTTTTAGTGGTGGCCCATGCAGGTCAGAGCATATTGTCTCGGTTACGTTACTGTACCGAGCAAGCCTGCACCTAGGATTAAAGTATAG
Organism: Iris macrosiphon; assembly: GCA_036927795.1. Classification (NCBI taxonomy): domain Eukaryota; kingdom Viridiplantae; phylum Streptophyta; class Magnoliopsida; order Asparagales; family Iridaceae; genus Iris; species Iris macrosiphon. The sequence goes on from JAYESA010000006.1 coordinate 54,879,425, forward strand.
GATCTCATCCATAATTGACTATGACTTATCATCTTTCCAGTCTGTCCTACTTACAAAATTGCATCCTGCTTGATTCATGTGCTTCCCTGATAATTCCTCGAGTATAGCCCCTGCTAGAATATAGGAATCCCTGTTGGTATGATGTTAATTAGAGTAATATTCCTACTTAGAACACAACTAGGGCTTTGAGACGTCATTAAGTTCAGACTACTTAGTGAACCCTAGTCTTCCTTATTACCTAAATAAACCCTAGTCTTCCTTATTACCTAAATGAACCCTAGCATCACTACCTATAGATTAACTTACCCTTATCCCTTGATGTAATTAGGTATTACTTGAGAGTAGTATAAACACTACTAGGATTAGTTAGAGAAATGACCTTTGTGTTGACCTTAGTCTTAAGGAACCCATAGAAATTCAAGGTTGAATACTAGGACTGAAACCTCATCCTATGTTGGATAACCAGAGTTTTACGCCAGAGACCCTTTACCCTTGTTGGCGTAAAAGCCAAATGACTTTCTGGTTGGCGTAAAAACCAAATTATGCAGAAGCTTGTCCCCTTTACACTGCAGTTATAAACGGCTACCCGCGATCCTTTAGTCTTTCTTATCCTGCGTATGACACGTCCTAAAAGCCATGTAGGTAACTGCCCTGCGTAAACTTGATGATTCTAGAAAAATAGATAACCAGCGTAGAGTAACCTGATTAGGCGTAAATATAATGATAGGATGTGAGCGTATTTATTACAGCCTTAGCTTTCCCCAGCCATGACCCAATCTTGTGCATTAAAGACAGAGATACACCTCGAGCCCTGTGCAAAAAGAAACAGCTTTTTGACGGGACATCTGATTTTGTCTCACCTCAAGCGTATGACTTGTATCCAATCAGTCACTAGACGACAACCTGGGTCCCCCGTGCAAATTCATCATCACAAACCGTCCACTCGATCGTTGTGCAAGTACTTTTGTCAAATATCAGGATTCACTAATTTTGACTGACAAACTCATAAGTTTCTCGTACAACTTTACGCTACGACGAATGCTAGACTTTACACAGAAGATATTTATGCGCAGATTTCTACGCACAGACTTTTTACGCGGACAGCTCTGAAGCTCTACCTTACGCTTCTCTGTTTTACGCGGATAGCTCTGAAACCATGCATTATGCCAAATTATTTTATCTCTGCTTTACGCAGACAACCTCGAATCCCTACTTTACGCGGACTTTCTTAAAATCTCTGTTTTAGGCAGACAACCTATAGTTTATATTAAGATTGTAGAACTTAGAAGGCCATACCTCTTTTTGGTCAATTAGCAACTTAGACAAGGAATTAGAATAACAACTGTAGAGATTGTAGAGTCTTATCTTTTGTGTAATTGAATTGTTTTGTACTTCTCACATCATAATCTAGCGTACTTATATTTGTTGTACTACCTTGACTTATGCCGCTATTATAGCCTAGTTTTGCAAGCTTATTCTTTATCAAGCTTGTTCATGATATATGTATTATTGGAGTACTATACTAATACATTTCAGAATCAGTGTATTATGGTCTGATCAACCATAGTGCACTTGGTTCGCCCTTCGCATACTACTTTACGTGGATTAAGATATATAGTGATTAGTAGGCGGATGTACTTGTCCGCTAGATATGTCTGAGCATATCGTATCAGCTACATGACTGTACTGATACGAACATGTGAATAGGAATTATCAAAATAGCATTTCAATCCATAACTGCCTTGACAATTCCCATTTGAATTCTTTAAACGCCTTGAACCCCCATACTTCTAATCTATTACCTTCCCCTTGAACTCTTGATTATCGTTTTCCGTCTTCCCTTATTTCGGAAGGATGAAACCTCGTGCTTAGTATAAATACGATAAGTGTATTGTTTCTGTAACCATTTCTGTTTGTTTCTTGGGTAATTACCAAACCCGATTATTAGATTTGATTTCAGTATATAAACGGTACTATCTTTAGAATGACCTTCGCTACCTACCTACGTTGTATTACGTTCCTGGTACGTGTATCACTATGGAAGTGTAAGAAATTTTGCCTCGTAACTTTGGTCAAGTTCAGAACTCAAGTGTTACGATAAAGAAGGTATCATTTTGTTGACAGGAGTCTAAATGGATTCCACCTGGATAAACAATTGATTGACTCCTGAAAGGATAGCAGCACCTATGACTAGGTTGACTTGTTAGGATTAAGAATTCCTATGGACCAACGAGTGTCAAGCCACTTCCGAGGATTAAGAAGCGACTGACCACAACAACCGTATTGACTATTCCATCCGGATCAGGCAGTTATGTGATCTACAGACGCATCAGGAAAAAGTTTGGGATGCGTATTAATACAGGATGGCGAGATAATGGCATATGCATCTAGACAATTATGAGTACATGAGAAGAATTTGGAACTTGCAACCATCGTAATTACTCTGAAGCTTTGAAGACATTACTTATATGAGGCAAATCGTAAGATTACACGGCATACCAGTCAGCATTGTACCAGACAAGGATTCGCGTGACCAGAGTTGGTGGTCAACACCGTAGAGACAGTTAAGTAATACAAGGACACTAGTAAGCAGTGCAAGACAGACAGAAGTAGTAGGCAGACCATCATCATCGTCCCGTGGAAATTCAAAGAGGACGATCATGTCATCTCGAGGATATCACCTACTAGAGACACCATTCGATTCGGAGGACGCAGCAAGTTGAGTCCAAGGTATGTTAGACCATTGACGTGCTAGAAAAAGTGGGAGTAGTGGCATATCAACCTGCGCAACCACCTTCACTTGAGGGAGTACTTGAAGTATTCCATGTGTCGCAACTCAGGCGATATGTGACAGACAGCAGTCATGTTCTCAACTATTTAGAGATCACCATTAGGCCGAGCTTGTCATATCAAGAGCAACCCGTAGAAATCCTTGATCATCGAGAAAGGGTACTGAGAAATCAGTCTTTTCCCTTGGTCCGCGTGACATGGAAGCATGGCACGCCAGGAAAATCTACTTGGAAACGTGTGAACGACATGCGTAAACGTTTTTCGAACCTATTCGTAAACCAAGATATAAATTACTTTGTTAAATTATACCTTATGCCGTCTTTGACTTCTACCGTGGCTTAGTTTTAATTTCGAGGACGAAATTTTTATAAGTTGGGTAGATTGTAAACCCCCTCGACCAGATTTCAGTATTTTTAGGATTATTTTAACAATTTAAGATTTATGGCAATATTTTAATTTATTTTTTCTACATATCTTGTTGACTAGTGTACCTGTCCATCACCGAATTATTTAGAGCGTTATACTGACTATTATCCCCGAACAAAGTTCACATACCTGTCCTAGACATGTTAGACTATTTTCCTGAATTTTGTGCAACTCCCAGATACTCTGTTTTGAGCCTCGTATGAGACGCACAAATATCGTTACAAAAGTCCGTATTTATTTCCTATTTTATTTCCTGCTCTTTACCCATCTCTGTACCCCTAGAGATTTGAGACCCAACATGCACCTGTTTTGCCCAAACAAAAATACGTTAATTTTCTACACTGAGTATACTACATTTAGTGTATTGACACCGTAGAAAAATTATGACCCTACCTGCCTCAAAATAATTAGAGAACACCGTGCGCAGTATTTATTAATTAATTAATACGGTGACCTGTATCACCCAAGAACCAGGCCCAACCCCTGCCCAGACTCACCCCCATTCCCCCAGGGCCCTCACATAACAATTTCCCTCAGTTCTGTGCATTTTAGAATTTTCAGGAACCGGGTGTTTTCCCAGACAATTTTGTAATTGTGCAATTTCCCAAAACTAGGACTTTACGCAATTTATGAAATTACAGGAACTTTCCTGCAAATTGTAGTGTGAGGTGTCACCCCCTCATTGGCCGGTGAACCTGCTCCGTCCATTTAGAGGCGGTACCCACCCAAAAATATCTCTAGATATTTTTACTTAAAATATTATTATTATTTTCTATAAAAGAAAAGAAAAAAAAATTAAAAAATTTAAAAAAAACCTAAATCTATTCCCCCCCAGCAGCCGAACCCTCCCCCACCGGCGGCGACCCCCCCTCCGTCGGAGTCACCCCGCAATCGCCGCCCCACGGCGAGTTGATCCCCTTCCCCCTCCCGCTGGCCCCGAGCCCCCTCGGCCTCCTCCTCCTCCTCTTCTTCTCCACCTCGACCCCCTTCCAGCCGCCGACCTCGCCGGAGCCGACCCCTCCCCGTGGCGAGCCACACCCCCCCCCCCCCCCCGCCGCTGCTGAGCTCCTCCCCTCCTCCTCCTGCCCTCCTCCGGCCCCTCCCCAAGCTTCCCCTCCAGAACCCCGACGGCAGCAGCTCCCCTCCGCCTCGTTGTCGGAGCCCTCGTCGGAGCTCCAGCCACGACAACCCTCCTCCAGAGAGCCGCCCCGGCCAGTCTCCAGCACCCTAGGGCCGCCGTGGACGCGGACACGACACCGGAATCTGTGCCCTAATCAGGACACGTCCAGGACACAGAGACTCGACACTCGGACACGCAGAAATCGGGGTTTTGAGCCCTGTTCAGGTACTCATAACTTTCTTCTCACTGCTCCAATTTCTATTCCGTCAGTTGTATCGCGTAGCCTGTATGACCCTCTCGATGCCCGTGCAACCCGCTCGGTGCATCGCGTCCTGTGGCGATCGCGAACCGCGATCCAAAAACAGGAAAAATAATGACCCGATTCACCCCGGAACTGGGTACGCTCCGCCAAACGGGACAACTTGGTTGCACGCGATCTTTACCAAAACGTGTGCGCCGTTGATACGGACGTACGTGATTTCGCAGAAGTTGATTCGGATGTGCGTGCACACCGGAATCAACGCGTATCCGTCGACACGTCCCTGTATCTGTCAGTTCTGGAACATGCTGCAACTTTGTGTACACACGTCGGATCAAGACGAAACTTATGCCATCGGACTCGTAGCAATACGCTGGTCCTATGATCCAAGTTTGGTTCGATTCTGAGAACGTTGACAAAATCCCGTATCGTGGGGCCCACAGGCTCCACCTAACGGGCGATTTTGTGACCGGCTCATCGGAATCCAATTCTGGAAGTTCCGTTGGGTTCGTATCAACGTTCTGGACTTGTTGACACTAAGTTTGGCAAATTTGGAGACCTTTGATCCTGACACATTTTTCGGTGCAAAGTGGGCCCACATGTGGACCCCGCTTTGACCAAAAACTGTTATTTTTGCCCCTCTGTCCAAATTGGACTTAAGGACAGGCGTTTCTAGCTATTTGATATTTTCTGAGACTGTTAGTGATGTTTATTTCAGCATCCGGAGACATTTATTCTGAGGCCATAGTTTCTGGCTTTTGACATTTGATACCTGGACGTTATATTTTGCAGCTCCCTTGCCAGGCAAGTATACCTTGCCTTGTTGTACTGTTTAAATTCAGTTATTGTTAGTTACATGTTTATTTATTTTAATATTATATAAATGTGTGCGTCCGAGAAAACTCGGGTGCAGTCAACGATGGCGTTGACGTTAGGACTTGTGTCTGACCTAGTGTCTAGTAGACCCACCTAAAGTTGTGAAGTTATTGATATAACTTTCCAGGCCTTGACACGTATCATTACACGTCACAGAGTGAGTACATGTAGGGACGCATGCCTCATGCGCAACTGGCCATCAGTGTGAGCAACACGTGTAGCGGTATTTAGCTCAGTTGTTTATTTTATTGAGACTTGCATTATAGTAGGAGGTGTCCACGTCATTTTCACGACTTGTACATCTATATTGGGCGGAAAAGATACTAGTAGGCGTATGGGACACCCCCTCCTTATATATTCCTGTTGCCTGATACCATACTCTTCAGAGATGGGGTATTCCTGATACCATGCTGCTCGGAGATGGGGTATTGGTTTTCTTGTTCCCGTTACCATGCTCCGAGGAGGATGGGGTATTCATGTTTTATCCTTCGTTCCATGCTCCGCGGGGATGGACGATTGCAGAGTGCCCTTGAGTCAGGGGGCATATGACACATATACTAGCCAGTCATGACGATTGGTGAATTACGTCAGCATATGTCTAGCCTACACATTCCCATGCGTACTACAAGGTCTTTAAATTGCATTCACTTAGATGGTTAGCACACCCCATTTATTTATTCAGTATTTACATTATGGCATGTTATTTTTATGTATCTTGCTATGTCCCTCTGAGGACCTGGTCCCCTGCCAGATGTATATGTTCTTGAGCATTCGCAGGAGAGCAGATCCAGGCATGTTACGTATATCCCGAGGAGGTCTTCTCTTCGAGCCTCGTGATTGTCAGATGTTGTTCTTATATGGTGTGTATCTGGTTCCTTTTATATTCTATTTCGGTAGTGGATTTGTTTCCATCCGACTGTCATTCTTTAGATATTTGTTATTGAGATCTAGTTACCTGATTATTGGTTATTCCTGTATATGTGATATTCTGTGGATGAGATTTAGATATTACCCTGTGACTTATGATTAATTATACCACTGGTGAACTATTGTTCATTATACAGCGTTCGCACGTATATATGGTTTCCATATATTGGAGTTGCCATATATACGGGCGGCTGGCATGGTTAGGTATCCTAGTCCTACGTATTTTGGGACTGGGGCGTGACACAGGCAGAGGACTGCTCGGTACAATCAGGTGTTCAGTCGTCGAGGGGAAACGACGGTGGCGGCACAGGTGAGGTCGACGGGCTGATGCTCAGCGGGGTCGTAAAGATGGTGTCGATGGAGGCGAACGACATCGGCATTAATGGCGATTTCAGTAGTGAGGGATCCGACGAGATCCGGTTGGTGATGGCGTGTAGGTGAGACGGGGCTGATGGCCGCGGTTGGAAAGGGCTCAGGCGAGGGCTGCTCGGTCGAGGACTCGGCGGTGGTGGTTGTGATCAGGCGGGTTGGTGGTTCAGCGGTGTCGGGGTGGCCGGACATGGACTGCTCTGGTCGACGGTGAACAAGGAAGAAGATGAACAGTAGGGTTCGTCTAGGTTAAGTTTTAGGTGAATAAAAAAATAAGGAAAAGTTATATTTATATGTAAAGAAGTAGGGTTGAGGTTGACCTAAAAAGTTGGGCCGGTCAACATCCTTGGAATTGGGTTTCATTTTTTATGTCGATATTTTAAAGGGCTAGGATATGGTTTGTTTAAAAAATGGAGGGCTAAGGTTTGATGAGGGGTTGATATTGAGTGTTACACACTCCAAAATTATGGGAAACATCACATGACCGGTCAATGAAAGAAAATAGGATTATTTCATGTGTTGGGTCCAATGGGGTATGGACACCTTAATGCACTTTTGCAAAAAAGTCCCCAACAATTAGAAAATTACATAAAGTGGGATTTTTGGATTAATTTAATTAAAATTAATATAATTGGTGTTCTAAAATTAATTGGTAGTACATAGGGTTAAAATTAGGTGGGACACAAGTGTCATGGATAAAGAAGACTCAAAATAAAATATTATCATAATTTGGGTTGCACAAAGTGGGTCGAGATTGTGTCTCCAATTTCGATTGGAACGCACAAAGATGTAAAGTTGGATTTATTTAGAATTAAATATAATTGTTTGCGACGAATGTTGTGCGACTAAATTGAAGCACAAAAAGGCATAGTTATGAGTTACACAAGGATCAAAATAGAATGCTGGCATGTCTAGGACAAGGGTGTAAAATTTGTTGAAAGACAATGGTTAGTGTAGCACTCCAATTATCGAAGCAATGATAAGGTACAACAATCAATAAAATCACAGCAATTAAATATAAATAAATATCATGCAATAATAACACATTAAATTAAATAATAAAAAGACACAAATACCCCTATTCTGAAATATGGTATTAACATAATTAACCATATAAGGGTAACTTGGGCATTTTATTTTGCTTAGGGAAGGGGAGAAGAGGCCGGCCACTATTAGATAGGGTTCTCCTCTTCTCTCCTTATTTGCATTCATTTTTGATCAAAAATTCTAGATCCCTAATTTCTTTTTTTTCCTCCATAAATTTTATACTCAATTCACCTCCACTTTCTTCTCAAATTTATCACTCTTGGAGCTTTAGAGCTTAAAAAAGCAAGAAGCACAAGGATGAGGAGCTTTGGAGCTAGAGATCGTGTCTGGATCATCTCCAATTATATTTTTATTAGAAATCCATCTTCCAATTGGTAATTCCTAAATTTTTCTCTTATTATAGCTTCTTAATCATGTATTTGACCTTTAGGAATGACCCCATGGCATAGGGCTACCTATAGAAACAAGTTCTAGGCTAATTGGCTATGTATTATGAGTTTTATGTGGTATTTTGTATGCATGTTAGGAGAATTACGAGATTGATACATAAATATTATGTCATGAGACCAATTAGATCTAATTAGACTTAGATCGAGATTATGAAACTAGGTATGTGTCCATAAATGGATACGTGTAGACCGTATCATAGTATTTCGTGATACGGTGCGATACGGGGCCCAATTTTGGGGGTTTTGCACAATTACTCTTCATTTCTCATCGTAGCATGTTGTAATAGTTAATTTATAAGGTATTTGATATATAAGAATGATTATTTATGGAGAATTGAGTTATGGAACTTCGATGGAATAATATCATAGTGTATACATGTATATCCTATCAGGTGTTTGATCAAATGATATATACTGTGTAGGTATGCATATATATATATATATATATATATATATATATAAATATATATATAAATATATATATAACCATATGTATATAGATATATGTATTTTGTATCTGTGCTCAATTGGATTGCACACAGGTTGGAGTGGACTGCCTCCAGTAGTGTGTGTGTGTGTGTGTGTGTGTGTGTGTGTATGTGTGTGTGTGTGTGTGCAGGTAGGTAGGTAGTAGAAATATAGTGAGTGATGGGGGTGGTATATGTATCAGTTATGAAGTAGTATATAGCTGAAGCACTGATATGTATATAAGTCACTGACTGATGTGTGTATCAGCCACTGATGGGGTGCATCATAGGTGAATATATGTGTGTAAAGGAGTGTATTAAGTATAGTGAGGAGGGAGAAATGTTAACTGGAGTTATTTGGACTAGAGAAATAGGAGCAGGTTGCTCGATATCAGTTGCAACTGCAGCAACAATAAGTTGCAAGAACAGCAACATCCTTGATAACAAATAAAGGAAGAGTTGAAGCATTAGGTCAGATATAGAGGGGCTCAAGTAGGAACTAAAATTTGGGTACCAATGTTGGAGGGGAACATGATATCAGCCATGGTAGTAGCACTATTGCCAGGGAATATGGGTGAAAAAAGGATATATGAGGATGGTGTTGAGAGATATCTGATACATCTTAATATTAGAGTATATGGTAGAGTGCAAGCTATTTGGGAGCAAGGGGCTACATGTATCATACTAAAACCAGATATAATAGTATTAGAACATAAGTGACCCTATGTGTATTTGTATACTGTGACTTTGGGGGGAAGTGGTTCCAGATAAGATTTTCATTTGAGACTGTGGTGAAGTGACAGTGTGAGGGGGGAGATGTCTGATGCAAGTATAGAACATAACATCAGTGTTCATTATACTGATGTTGTAGTGGCTTGTGAGGGTGAGAGAACTCTTATACAAGAGTATCAGAGTAGGCATCATGGTGTATAAGTAGGAATGAAGGACATCAGTGAGAAACTCATAGGATCAGTAGTGCATTTGGGGTCGGGTTAGGAGGCCAGTAAGTGGATGTTGCCATATGAAATAAACCTTAAGTTAGGATAGACCTGGAGTTAGGTAAAATTAGTAGTTGCATTAGTAGTTAGGATCAGCAACAATTGCTCAGCAACTATGTTGCTGTGTAATTAGCAGTAGTTACATAAGTTAAGTGGAGTATTAATTGGTGTGGGCTAATAAGAGATGTCAATAGAAGCATATAGCATTTTCTTAGTGCAAGGCTATGTAAACTCAATAGTAATATCAGATTCAGTAGGGGTAAGTGTCTAAGTACAGTATTAAGAATAGTTGGAGCAAAGGTGCACCTAGAGTAGGAGAGGTATTAAGATTCCATTGTATTATGGGGATGACTACCAGGTCTGTGGCAACCTGGAGTTAGTTGCATTAGCAACAACAGGAAGCAAGTGTAATAAAATAGGGACACAGCAACAACAGGTACTGTTATACCTGTGTGAGTATGCAGCGTGTACTAGCATGCACATTACCAACTGTTGTAGGTAGATGAGGGTGTGAGAGGTTGGTGCACTATGTGATGGTGTGAGTATCAAGGGACTGATACCAAGGGCTAGGGTAGTGCTAGTGGGATGTGGAGTCTTATCCTAGAAGTGATATTAGGATACGAAGTATCAAGTTAGGATTGGGTTAAGGTTAGTACTAGATATTGATACTAGATATTGGGTATCCTTGAATACATTTATAAGTTATATATAGATACCTTAGTGAGAATAACTACTATAGCTAATACCTTAAGGTAATGACCTTAGTTGTCCTAGTATCAACTAGTATAAGCCTAGTATGACTTAGTTAGCTAGAAATGGACTTAGAAGCATGTTTTAGTTCATGTCAGCATTTAATCATCTATTACACCATTTAACATGATATTTTTTAAATAGGATTGTATGACACCAGCTTGGGCATCGAGATACACCTTTGCTCAGGACCAGAGGCGAGTATATTTCTCTATTTATTTTTATTTTATTATAGTACATAAATCACATATTCTATAACTGTATACTTGATTCTGACACAGTGGTTTCACGGACTGGTACTAAATGGATCCTATCTGGAGATGTTATCCCTTTCCGTGTTCAACGGGTACTCCTTCACATGTATTTTATCATGTGTATCGGGTATTAATTATCGTGTACTTTGTGTTCACACTCTGCTCGTGTTTATCAAATGGTCTAACGAAAGCATTCAACAAGACCATCATAAAGCTACTCAAGAAGTTCATGTCATCCAATAAGCGCGACTGGAATGAAAAGATGGGTGAATGTCTCTGGACCTATCGCACAACAGTCCGGATACCTACTAGCATTCTCCTTGGTTTACGAAAGCGAAGCGGTCCTTCCACTGGAGGTCCAAATTATGTCACTCCGAGTTTCTCTTCCAACCGATTGACCGTTGATGACAATCACCGCCGAAGGCTACAAGAGTTGGAAGCACTCGACGAGAAGTGTCTCTTTGCTCAACAACATATTGAGTTATACCAAGCACGCCTCTCAGGAGCCTTCAACATACGGGTCAAGAAGAGGGCTTACCAAGTAGGTGACCTCGTCTTGACAGTAAGAAGACCGATGGTTATGACCCATAAGACGGCTGGTAAATTCTAACCTAAATGGGAGGGCCCGTTCATTATGGAGTCAGTGCTCTCCAACGGCGTCTACCGGCTCACAAAACCTAATGGTGACTTGCTCATGATGTCTATCAACAACAAGTTCCTCAAAAAGTACTATGTGTAAGCTAGACTTGTACTCCCTTTACTATCAGCTGGACAACCAAAATATACAGTGTACATTCCCCGTTGTTCATCCCCAGAAAGTATATAAGAATAATATGATAAAAGCCACTGTCTATTTTCAGGACTCCTGAATACGCAACAGACAGTGGATCCTCGAAAAGATCCCCAACTGATCCACCTTCAGGTCTATCCACACTTTTGGGTTGACCACTCACAATCGGTTCACTTGAGCATTAGTTCATGTCCATATCACCTCTGAACTATTATCCTCGTATCCTCCCTAACAGGGTTTGCCATGTCCTTCTTACCTCTGAGAAAACCTCTCTACATGACTATAGATTGTTACGTCTATAATACCTCTGACATCGATCGTCACCTAAACTTTTTATCCGTACTTAACTCTAAGTATGCCAGCGGTGTTAAGTCCCTAAAATCTGTCACGTCCATATCACATCTGGCAAGGCTCGTCTCAAACTTATTCCTTACACTCAGGTGCGCAAGAAGTAATAGATCCAAAAAAAATATCACATCCATATCACCTCGGATATGGTTTCATTTCAAACTTATTACTTGTACTCTATTGCACAAGAAGTAATATGTCTACCAAAGATCCCCCAGTGGGATGTCCTCAACAAAAGCAAATAGTTCACGTCCATATTATCTCTAAACTATGAGCTGACCATGTTCCCCATCCAAAGAAAACAGCCATGTCTATATTACCTCTGGCTTATTTTCTTTTTCTTCCACAAAAATACCATGATTGTACCTAACCTCTTCGTATGACTATCGTTTAGCTCACATCCATGTTACCTCTGAGCTATCATCCTCACATCCTCCCCAATAGAGTTTTTCATGTCCTTTTTTACCTCTGAGCAAACCTCTCTATATGACTATCGATTGTCACGTTTATAATAACTTTTATATCAGTCGTCATCTAAACTTATCACCCGTACTTAAGTCTAAGTACGCCAGCGGTGTTAAATCCAGAAAACCTGCCACGTCCATATCACCTCTGGCAGGGCTTGTCTCAAACCTATTACTTGCACTCAGGTGAGCAAGAAGTAATAAGTCCACAAAATATATCACGTCCATATCACCTCTAATAGGATTTTTTGCTTCAAACTTATTAGTTGCACCCAAGTGCGCAAAAGGTAATAGGTCCACCAAAGATCCCGCAGTGGGATATCCTTAACAAAATGTGATATTTTGCTATGTCCATATTACCTCTAGCACAATACCCAAAGTCAACAGCATGCAATAAGACAAATACAAAGAGGAAATTCTGAAAAAGGTGAGACTTTATTGATTAATATTCAAGATCATGAGTAAATATGATAGAAATCTATTTTAAGGGTTTTTTATTAGTATTTAAGGTAATGAGTACATATGATAAAAAACCCATTTTTAAGGATTTTTTATGAAGTCTCGCTAACACAAACCTTTTCCATTAGAGGCGCCCCTACGTGTTGTTTTGCTACCGACACAAGTAGAGCCAGCAGCAGAGCTCAATGCTTTCTAGATTATCCCTCCATAGTAAAAACCTCAGTACATGAAAAAGAATCCATACTGATGGATCGCAAGGGAGGAGCAAAAGCTAGTGCTCTACAGCCATGCGGGAAGATCGAAGACAGGAATAAAAATTTATCCAAATATTGTCATCCATACCGCATGCCTCCGGCCGGTAGCAAGCCTTATAAAGGGAAGAAATACAGGTAACACGCTGCATAAACTAGGACAGCTCTACGCATGACATAGGATGTTCACCCTAGTTTCCTGGATTAATTCTTAGCAAAAAACTGTCGCGTAAGATTGGCATTCTATTCGAATGACGGGTTCTATGATATCAATCCATACTCCATCATAGGCACCGAGAAGGGAGGTAAAACCAGCATAAAAAGAACACATATCAGTCTCAACGAAGATTGCAAAAATGACAGCGGTCGAATATCACTTCCAAGTCGTAGCCACACGCAGGAGGGGATGTCTCGAGATAGCTAAGTCCGCACGCATAAGCAAGATGAGGTCTCATCTATGCGGCTAAGCTACAGATAGGCTCTACGTGTATGTTGTGGATAAGTTCTCATCCATGCGACCAAGCCACATATAGGCTCTACGTGCATAATTTTAGATGATTCCTCATCATGCGGCCAAGCTACAGATAGGCTCTGCGTGCATGCGACAGATAAGTTTCCATTCATGCGACCAAGCGACATATAGGCTCTGTGTTCAAGTTGGAGATGACTGCTCATCCATGCGACAGAATTGTGTGGGGGGCACGAGCGTATTTTAGATGATTTCTCATCCACGCTATGAGGTTAAGTTCTTGTGTCTCTATGTCCCTGCCATCATGACACACCCCTACCTCCAAAAAGAATGCCAGTATTAGGGGCCCACGGCTCGACGTCGCTCTTGACAAACCCGTCGATAAGATAGAGAGTAACCCTCGGCATCTTCTTTCATAAAATAGGGAAAAGCTGAGATACAAAAGTTCTCTCTCCTTCCTAGCCTTCCTATTAATAGGCTCCTAGAGCATGTGAGAAGATCGAAGCGATGAACTAGGAAGTTATAAGGATAAACCCGATGCATCGATTTGCGTAATCCTTATTTATCTACTCAAAAACTGTCGTTGACTCAGAATCCCTAAGAAATATTCTCGAAGATCGAGCAAAATCTTAAGGTTTAAAGATCTGATAGCCTGGTGGAAGCGCATATGCGGCAACGTGCCTATACGGCATGTTACACAGATGCGGCCCAAGGTCTTCTCCTTTATGCTTCTTTTTTTAAGTATTCCAAACTTATCAGTTTGAAAACATTGAAGGGGGTCTTCTAGAAGCATGGAAAATCTAGATCCATGCGTCCAACAAACATGCGCTCCAAGATTGACTCAGAAGAAATGAGGCCGCATAACGACTATGCGGCCCAGAAAAGCAGCTACCATGCGCCATTAGTAATCAAAGGGCAAGTGCCACAGTAATCAAGCCCCCAACGCCATAATGATCCGTTTTCATGCGCTAACCATTTCATAACTAGTGTTCCCAAGTGCCATCAGTACTATGTGCTACTAAGTAACTAGTTTTCCCATGTGCCAGTAGTGTCATGCGCCACTAAGTAACTAGTGTCCGAATGTGCCATCAGTGCCATATGCCACTACTACCTCAAGCATACATGTGCCCGAATAATGTCTACATAAAGGCCTGACACAAATATTATGTATGACAAAATTGACTTTCTGAACGCCTCAAAAGACGTGAGCATGCTAAATGATAGAACATCACGTTAGCATAAACTTTACTCCTGACAGGCATGCAGCGCTATGCGTCTCTGGCCTCATGCGTTCCATACTCCATGCCTTTCATGTGTCTCTGGCCCCATGCATTTCTGACTCTATGCGTTCCATATGTCTCTGGCCCCATGTGTTCCACACTCCATGCATCACATGCGTCTTATGCGTCCCAGACTCCATGCGTCCAACATGGCAGAGTTTCTAGAGATAAAATATTTTTGTTGTGACATAAGTGATTCTCTACAACTAAATGCGGGCTACGTATCAAGCTGACCAAGTCACGCAAACAAAAGACGAGAATCGCCCAGATCTTCAGCAACCGTAAATCGTAACAAACGTCCATATGGCAGCTTGGCCTGGACTCAACTATATCCTGTTAAGGATGTCAACATGGCATTCTGCCCATAACATGCGCCTACTGTTGCAACCGCATTATGTTGAAGGATCCTACTGCGGCCACCAAACAGAAGCATATACGGCACCTATATCCCACCAACATGATGGCAATAAATAGGGGCAACTTGGACGTTCCATTGGATGATTTTTTCTGCTTCAGAGACCATACTTCTCCAGGTGAGCTACGTACGTGCACAAAAGCTTTGGAGAGAGAAGATAGAAGAGAGCTTCTGCATTCCCTCATCGGACAGTCAACGGAGTAAAAGAATCGCTGAAGTACTCAATCTCCATCGTCACATTACCCAGATCAAAAATATTATACTTTAATTTTCTGTCTAGCATTTTTTTGTAATTTTTGTTTGTTATTAAACGAAGGTTTCCCAAACTTACTTCAATGGCAAACAGAGCGGAGGAAGGACTGTCACAAAGTACGAAAAATATGCAATAGAAGTATAAATCTATCATGATGAGTACTGTACAATATGTAAACTAATCTAACAGGTAAATGTACATCATGTAATGAAACAAATTTTTTTGTAATTTTTGTTTGTTATTAAACGAAGGTTTCCCAAACTTACTTCAATGGCAAACAGAGCGGAGGAAGGACTGTCACAAAGTACGAAAAATATGCAATAGAAGTATAAATCTATCATGATGAGTACTGTACAATATGTAAACTAATCTAACAGGTAAATGTACATCATGTAATGAAACAAAGCAATAAGATAAAACAAAAACATGGACTAGCAACATGTAAGTAAACTAAATCACTAAAATTAATAAACGTGTCACAAGAAAACAAAACTAAATATTGCACATCGTACGTGAAGTGAACGACATGCTAGCAATCAGATCGAATAACGAATCATGAAAAATGGATAAATACGGATCACAGAAAAATGACACAAGTTGCTTATATATATATATATATGTGTGTGTGTGTGTGTGTGTGTGTGTGTGTGTGTGTGTGTGTGTGTGTGTATTAGAAATTCTATTATATATGAGAGTTGTTTATAAATTATTTATTATAATAACTATTTAGAATGTTGACATATTTTTCATAAAATCTATAATTCTTATAAAAGCTTATTATTATATGTAATTAACCCAATAATTTACTTTAATTCCAAGACTAATAATTATTATATCCATTGCTATTTAAAAAATTTATATATATATATATATATATATATATATATATATATATATATATATATATATATACAGTATACTTAAAGCTTAACTACTGATCAACGATTTAAAGAAGAAAGAAAGAACTCAAAAAGGAAAAGAGGAGAGGATAAAAGCTTATAGTGAGAACCGAAAGCTTCCACCAAACACCATCACCACTCGCTAAGGTGGAGACTGAGATAGAGGGTGGAGCAGGTATCAAGGGGAGTAAGGCTGCTCAGAGGGTTCCGGATTTGAGTGGTCGATGTTGCTTGGCGCCGTCGCGGAGGAGATCTGGTGGGTGAATCGTGGGTGACCGGTTGGGGTCAAGATATGGCGAAGATGGCCAGATCACGTAGGTGGCACAGAAGAGGAAGCGAGAAGGCCGATCCTGAGTGTGCCCATGCACGGGGAAGCGGTTGAACAGGCTGGAGGTTGACGTTAGTCGAGGATGCGACTACGGTAGGGGATAAGAAGATCAAATCCTCAACTCCGTATCTGAGGCACCCGGAGACTACGGGGATGATCGACGCGACAGGTAGAGGTGGAGGACAGAGGCTACGACAGCTGCTCCGGAAGGCGGTGGATTATTCGATATGGCACTGGATCCGCAAGGAGTTGCCAAAATGAGCGATCATGGAACTCGGCTGGATTTGATTGGTCGAAAGTGCTCCGACGGAAGGTTAAGGTTAGGGCCAGGTCTAGGGTTTGGGTATTTCTCTGGTGTTTGTCTAGTAATGTTAGACAGACA